>CADEHL010001293.1:81388-333888 GCA_902827135.1 Harpagifer antarcticus
TCTCAGATATATACAGAACATGTCTCTGATTGGCTGAAACACCAAACAGATCATTGCAGCATTACCCATAGTCCCCTCTGTTTCAGCCCTGTTTCCAAAGTGCTGATTCTCTGTCTTTAGATCAGGGGTTCCCAAAGTGTGGGAAGGTGAGCCTCCCCTCAGAGAACATAATCACAGCCGCGCCCCCCCTCCCAATTATTATTGCTATTATTATTATTATTATTGTTGTTGTTGTTGTTGTTGTTGTTGCTATAATGCAGGGGTATTCGATTGAATTTCAAAGAGGTCCAGTGAGAGAAAATGTCATAAAATGCTCTGTTTTCGCTACCTTTCTCTTTTTTGATTGGCTGAGCGTCACCTCCTTAAAACATGCTTCACAATAGCTTTTTTAAACCTCTTTATCTTCATGTTTTAAACATGTTGAGGTTAAGGATGGCAGCTTCCTCATACGTTGCACTCGGAGAGAAATAGTTGAGACGGAGAGGATGAACTGTTGAGCCCTTGGGCATGGTTTATTTTCCTCCGCACTGTGTGCATCCTTTCGCTCAGCCGAGCTAACTTAGAATACAACACAACACACACAGATCTGGTTAACACCCCCCATTTACACGCAAGCCTGCGTCATATGTAAATGTCATTATTTGTTATTTGTTATTATTTGTTATGTAAACGTCCTAACATGGCGGTGGATGGTATTGTTAGACATTGGGATCGCATCTACAGTAGCTTGGCAGCAGCAGCTTCTCCCATCATTACCGAAACCATATCTTTAGCAGCAGGGAGGAGTAACGTTTCACCAATGTTGTGAGGTTTACCTGCCTTAGCTATCCGTAACGCCACTCGGTACGATGCTTCGGTTGCCATTGTATTTACAGTGCTAAATGTGTCAATGACATTTTTGTGTGACTGCAATTCCTTGAGCTTCCGGTCAAAAAACTCCTGTGGCTTGGTCACCAAACATGGGTGTTTCGTCTCAATATGACGCCGGAGGCGACATGGTCTCATACTGTCATTAGCTAGCACCTCGTTGCAGATAACTCACTGTGGCAGTGGAGTGTCATCAGGACCGGTCCATGAACATCCTAGCTTCAAATAAACATTGTCATACTTCCTCCGTTTTCTGACAGACGCTGTCTCCTCCTCCAAATCTATCCATATTTTGCCGCTCGCATAAAGTTAGCTGAAGTTAACTAGCTAGATTTCACTGTTTCTCTTTATTTTTTTTCTGGCGGCTGCGCCTCCCTTGGCCAAAATCTGATCAGCTCATTTTCAGACAGGTTTTTATATAAATGGATCAAAAAGAGAGAGAATCTTTGTTCCTGAAACTTTCAGAGTCTCTTTCCACAGAGGGGACACATGTTGATGTAGAAGAGACATGAAGAAGAGGGGACACATGTTGATGTAGAAGAGGCATGAAGAAGAGGGGACACATGTTGATGTAGAAGAGACATGAAGAAGAGGGGACACATGTTGATGTAGAAGAGGCATGAAGAAGAGGGGACACATGTTGATGTGGAAGAGACATGAAGAAGAGGGGACACATGTTGATGTAGAAGAGACATGAAGAAGAGGGGACACATGTTGATGTAGAAGAGACATGAAGAAGAGTGGACACATGTTGATGTAGAAGAGACATGAAGAAGAGGGGACACATGTTGATGTAGAAGAGACATGAAGAAGAGGGGACACATGTTGATGTAGAAGAGACATGAAGAAGAGGGGACACACGTTGATGTAGAAGAGACATGAAGAAGAGGGGACACATGTTGATGTAGAAGAGACGTGAAGAAGAGGGGACACATGTTGATGTAGAAGAGACATGAAGAAGAGAGGACACATGTTGATGTAGAAGAGACATGAAGAAGAGAGGACACATGTTGATGTAGAAGAGACATGAAGAAGAGGGGACACACGTTGATGTAGAAGAGACATGAAGAAGAGGGGACACATGTTGATGTAGAAGAGACGTGAAGAAGAGGGGACACATGTTGATGTAGAAGAGACATGAAGAAGAGGGGACACATGTTGATGTAGAAGAGACATGAAGAAGAGGGGACACATGTTGATGTAGAAGAGACATGAAGAAGAGGGGACACATGTTGATGTAGAAGAGACATGAACAAGAGTGGACACATGTTGATGTAGAAGAGACATGAAGAAGAGAGGACACATGTTGATGTAGAAGAGACATGAAGAAGAGAGGACACATGTTGATGTAGAAGAGACATGAAGAAGAGTGGACACATGTTGATGTAGAAAATACATGAAGAAGTGGATTTTGCATAATAGGTGACCTTTAAGTTAAAGAAACACTTTCCAACATATTTTGCTGGCAAGTGGACTCCTCTGGCTGAAGGCTTGATAAGAAATGTTTTATAAAATATTTGTGAAGACCTTCCCTTACTTCATCCCGCTTCACCTGTAATTGTATCATTCCTTTCTCTTCAGTCCACAGAGGTGTAAGCGGGGAGAGATGAGAACTGTGCCTGGAGAACCGTAAATACCTTCTCATTTATATTGTACAGATATCCTCTCTCGATGTGTTGAGTGAGGCTAAGGCAGGAAGTTTGACGGCCAATGAGAGAGGGGCTGATGGAGCAACACAAGCCGTCACTCCATCCATCACTGCTCACTCTGCTGCACCCGGCGCCTTTATTATTGATGAAAAGTCTCCAAACCCCTGCATGTACCCCCTCTTTACCTCTGAGTGTGTTTGCGCAGGCACACCTTCAATCAATCTCACACAGGTTCAGCTGAATCAAGATGTCACTGATGTCGAGCAAAGGTGATGTTTTTCAGGAATACAAATGACTGATGCTTTCATGGAGCATTACCCTGCAGGTTTTAAAGAGGCTCTGCTATGTTTTGGGGTTCTCCCTTTCCTGTAGTGTGTTGTGTAGGTTTGTGTGCATGTAAATGGTCTGCAAAGGCTAAAGTCCCTGTGTTTCCTCCTTAGGGAGTTTCTCTCCCACTGCCTGAAACGCCTCCATTACATTACATGTCACTTGTTAGACGCTTTTATCCAAAGCGACTTCCATACTCAATACTGTGAACAATCCCCACAGGAGCAATTTGGGGTGAAGTGCCCATGGACACAACGACATGCTGACTGCAGTGGGGTTTGAACCTGTGACCCCCCTGATCCGAACACCAACACACAACCCCACTACGCCACACGCCTCCATAGAAACGCCTCCATTGTTTTCTTTCTGAACATTGAAATGAAATGTGTTTTAGGCAAGGGAAGGCAAGTTTATTTATGCAGCACCTTTCAACACAAGGCAATTCAAAGTGCTTTGCAAAAATGAAAGACATCAAGAAAATGGCATTTCAAAACAGTCATAAAAGCAGAGATAATAAAATAAACATTAAAAGAATAAATACATGAATAAAAGTTACAGTGCAGTTTAAGATGTGAATAGTTCAATTAAAAGCAGCGGCAAAAAGAAAAGTCTTCAGGAAAAGTATTTTTAGGTTAACTTACAGTGCAACATGTGTCCAGGGACTACAGATGAAAAATAGCCTCTTGGCTAACTCTGGCACATTTACAGAAATGGGGCGAAGCCTGCGAGCTAGTTCAGGCAGTCAACTCGAGCACTTATGCTGCATTCATACATAACGCCCCTTGCCACTCTACAACCAACCAAACAGCTTCTCCTTAATATGCCGCTCTATTTAACCTGCCAGATCTCTCTCTATGCATTGCTTGCTGCAGCTACTTCCACGTCGCCTGCCCACCACCACCCCAGCTTCCACCCCAGCTTCCACCTGTAGGCTCGGGGCGTTAGTTATTTAATCATCACTCATCGTGCTATGTATATCTGTGGAGTGATGAGGCCCGAGCCTAGACGCCAAACTCAACTATATGCTGCTTCTAATAAACATGTTAAAGAAACACGTGAGTTGTCTGACTGAAATGTTAATTAATGTGCACCGTCCCTGTTAAATAAATGAATAAATAAATCACTATGGAAAACTTGCTATTGGTCAAAGCTTGAACACATTGTAAGTTGCAAGTAACATGTAATGTAATTGTACGTGATAGCCTAAGGGGCGGGACATCTCTAATTAGTTGACCAATCACAACAGAGCCGGCCAGCTAACCAATCAGAGCAGACTGGGCTCTGGTTTCAGACAGAGGGTGAAGAGAGGTGCTGCAGCACAGGCAGTATGAGACAAATAAAGAGCTTTTTGAACATTAAAGCATGGAGACATGTCATAGTAAAGACCAGTGGCGGCGCTAGGGGGTGGCTACTTGGGCTCAAGCCCCGAATGTTTCACTGAGAAACGTCTCGTCAGTAATGTGCAGTACCGGAGTCCAACAGAGAGGCAGCAGCTCCGGCGAGGCTCCAGCGAGTCCACAGTTCACGCTACAAAATACTGCGCTTCCAGCAGTTTGGATATTCCACTAACCTATAATTCAATTTAGATAACCTTTAATAGATCAAACATGTAATAAATCCAAATTTGAGCCTCTTTAAACATCGTTCTGGGATGAAATCATGAACGAAAATAATAAAATATCAACCATCATTAGAGCATGCTTCAGATGTCTCAGATCAATTTGAGCCTTACCTTTATCTATTCCAGATTTCAGTTGAAAAGGTCCCACAGTCTTTGCCAGCTTGGCACTGAATTGTACCTCAGTGTTGCCCAGAGTTTTATAGCTATAATGTAACATCAAATGGCAGGCCTTTGCACACTGAGAGACAATGAGTCATTAACTATTCTGGAAAAGAACAACTCTTGTTCCTGTTGAAGAGCTTCTACCGGCATTTGATTAACAAAAAGGCTATTGTTGATAGTGTTTACCAGAGTCTGGGTGATGCATCCAAAAAAATGCCCTTTGTGAAGATTTGCACCCTTCCTTTGTTGTGCTCTCTTGTTTGCAGATTTATCGGGCCGGATGGAAAACTGACCGCTGCTGCGAGATAAGCATCATGTGACAAACATGCATCAACGCTGACAAGAGAGGAGAGATCGAGAGGCAAAGAGAAGTCAATAAAAGTGTGTGTGAGAGAGAGAGTGCAGGCAAGCGGTATTTCTGCTGCCAACACTGACATTGACGGGAAAGACCTGAAGTTACCTCGAACAAAAAAAACTTCAGCATGACAGAAATTCATTCCGAGTTTAACATCCTTCAACAAAAACAAATCGATGCGACGGAAGAATGTCAGACAAACAACAAAATGTATTTCAGGGAATTTGTCAAGATCAGAAACATCTTCACTGTACTGTAAGAACTGGGAGTTCTCAAGCGTGTGAGGTGACGGCCTGGAGAGAGCAGGTATTTATTCCCCCTGTCTCAACAACTCCTTTCCGTGAGGCAATTAACCTGAAAAGCACAAGTGCACGTCCTCTTGAGCAGGTGTGTCAAAAAACCTAAACGAAGAATTCAAAACCTGGACAACAAGAAAGCAAATGGAGAGTTGCCAAAATATAAAAACCATAAGACTGAAGCTCTGCAGTGAGTATTTAAAAACCCATACTCCATTTTCTCCCCCTCATTTCTAGGTAATGTCCTCCTAATCTGTGCAAAGCCCCGAAGAATGTCTCGGCACTATCTGCGAGTGATTAAACAGCTTCTCCGACTACAATGAGGCACAGCAGGCAGACGGTTTGGGAGCTTCAATTAATATCTCAGGGATGTGCAGAGCCTTAAGAAGGTGGGCACAGACCCCACAGAAAGATAGCTGAATACTGGGATCAATGCACATGAAACGGCCTGCACTGGGTGACGTCGATATCTTGATGCTAATCAATGTGTCCTCAGAGAACTCAAAGATATTAAATATTGATGGTCTTGAGAGATGAAATGTCCTTTTAAAGCAAGACAGCATATTACATTTGATCAAATGATAGGATTATGGCTGTATTGAAAGCTTTTTTAATACTGAATAAAAGACTGAGGCCACACGCTTGACTTATACTGAAAAAGGCAGCTAACGATGTCTTGAACAATCTCGAAGCATCTGAAACTCTTTTGTGAAAACAGACTGCCCTTACACACTCAAGGGCATCACGTAGCAGCCAGTGAAGCTAGGACATACAGTTATGGAAAGGTGAGGGTGAATACAAGCTTTGATAGAATTTCTGTTCTAAAACCCTCTAACACACGACTGTAAACCTAACTTTATAAACTCAGTGATTTAAAAAACTGAAAACAGAAGCATTTCATAGTCGAGAGCAGGGGTGTCAAACTCAAACACACAGTGGGCCAAAATAAAAAAAATGGGTTCTAGTCGAGGGCCGGACTGGTTCAATGTTTATTGCAAAACGTATTGAAATTAACTTATTGCACATATTAAACCTGGAACTAACAAAGCTTCAATTATTGCCTATAAAAACAACATTAAATAATCAGTTGCATTCATTTCTTATGGCTCTATCTGCAGCTTCATTTCTTATGATTACATTTTCCCACAGGCCAACAACAGCTTCAACAAAACTATTTCCCTCAAAGAACAAGCCAAACATGCCCTGTTGTCGTGAGAGAGAAAGTGCAGAAGGAAACATGTAAACTCAGTGTGCTGCTCTGTGATGCTAGCTCAGATACTTGGCGTCTCATCTTGGGTGCAAGGTCATCAATGTTTGGGGTCAGGCTCTGAGCTGAGGAGACCCTCAGGATGGAGTGAAGGTGTGCGTGCAATATACCGGCGGACCAGATCTAAAAGTAATTAGAAATTATCCTGCGGGCCGAAATTAAATCCTCCAAGGGCCTGATTTGGCCCCCGGGCCTTGAGTTTGACACATGTGGCCTAGTGTGTTCAAAACAATAATAAAGGCTACATTTGTTTCAAATAAATACATTCCTTGTGCTACCACTTTGAATGTTTAGTCTTTGCATTCTGCTAAGGTATTAATCTGCTCACCTAGGCTTCATATTTACTGTTACTTTACTTTTCAATTCATTTAGTCGACAGAGCGACTTACAGTAGGTGCATTCAACTATGAAGATACAAACTCTAAAAAGTGAGAATCCTGCAAATATATTAGCTTACAAGAATAAGCCAAAGTGCTCTGGTGAGAAGAAATATTTGTTTATTCTAATTGGCCAAGCTGAAGGTGGGTTTTCAGTCTGTGATGGAAGATGTATACATCTCTCAAGTCTCTTTTTCAAGAGCGACCTGGCCAAGAAGGGCAGCATGAACAACGTTACAACAGATAAAACACAGGCAGACGAATACAGCGGTCGCAAAACACAAATGAAATGGCACATTAGCCATTCAATATACAAATAAATCATTAAAAACTGGCACGATTTAAAACGACTTCAATTATGGGATATACGAGCAATCACATCGACCAATGGATTCCTGTTCTCCGTCCTTTAAGATGGACTTGAATTCCCCCATAGTGATCAAAAAGATGTGTGGACTTCCTGCTGTTCTGAGATCAATAGGGAGCTCGTTCCACCATTTTGGAGCCTGGATAGCAAGCAGCGAGCTGATTGGTCAATGCAGGGCAAAGTGTACATCATGGAGTGTATGGTTTACCCAGGTCCTGGATGTAGGAAGGGCCTGATCTATAAAGAGCATTGTAGGCCAGTGGCAGTGTCTTGAAGCACAATCTAACAGAGCTAATGAACAGACCTGATTGTGGTTTTAGTCCTCTCAAGAAAGCTAGCTAGTTTATTACCCAAAATAGCAAATTATTCCTTTAAAATACATCTAACTTGCATGGTTTTGATTATGTTAAATAGAGCTATAGAAGAGTTTATTAAATCATGAACAACCTGCAATTTTCTGTATATCTGTACATGTTATACTATCCTATGTATATACAAGAATGTCTATGCTTCTGTAGTGTAAGCATATATTCCTGCTACGTACTAACTGCAGTATTTTTGACTTTTTGAGGACATTTTAATTATCAATAATTTCAAAAGAAAACATTTATTTTTTCACATCCCCCAAAAAATTTTTTGTCATGTGGCCCTAATCCTCTTCCATAAATTCTCTATTCAACTTTTTAAGTATTTTTTATTAATAAAGTATCTATCTATCTATCTATCTATCTATCTATCTATCTATCTATCTATCTATCTATGAAGACAGAAATTTAATTAACAAATAACCAATCTGCTCTTGCAACAAACCGTCTAAATGTCCCAGTCAGCCTGATGTGATAATTTGTTTATCGCCGTGGAGACACAGCTGATAACAGAACAGTGGCTGAACCGAGAAAAAGACTTCACAAATAGCTTCATTAGCTCTGTCAGACTGTGCAGCCGAGGTGGTTTGTCTCTATTGACCCTGCACTCTGGGGTCAGAGCATGGCCCCCTCCTGGAATAAAAACACTGCTCTTTACACAGCAACAATAATTAAGATAATATAGTATCGCTGCAAGGCCGGGGGAATTCATAATTGAACAGATGCAGACGGAGGTTTCCAAGGTCAGACTGTTACACAAGTAACCAAGCTCCAGATGAATTAAGCTAATGATGACTTCAAACACAGTTGTCTTTTATTTCCATATTTATACCGAATACTTGGAATTCCATTCAAACAACATGGATTTGAGTTGAACCGAATGACCTTGAACAACTGAGACAATGTCTGGTCTTAATTCCCTTACTACTCATTTCTTAAAGGGGACGTGTTACGCTCATTTTAAGATTCATACTTGTTTCGGATTCGACTCGGACTGGAAAAATAACATTGTTTTACAAAAGATTTTATAGTTTATTTAATAAATATATTTTTTTAAAGATGTTTTCACACCATAACAACATCGATATTAAAGGCAGAATGAGGACCCCAAGCCTATTTTTCAGGCCTCAGGCTCGAAAATGACACGCCCAGAATGAATGACTATATCTTCACTTCTAAAAGGGGTAAATTAATAATCTTTTTTATCAAAGCATTGATACACCTGTGAGTTGGCTGTAGAAGTGTCAGAATCAATTTAGATGTTGCTGTGTCAGAGTAAATTCAGATGGAACATAGTTAAAAAAACACCCTTGAATGAAGGGGGTGTGTCTCTTCTCGAGTCCCCTCTTAAGTCCCCTCGAGTCACCTCTCGAGTCTCCGATCGAGTTCCCTCTCGAGATTCCTCTCAAGTCACCTCTCAAGTCAACTCTCGAGTTTCCTCTCGAGTTCCCTCTCAAGCCCTCTCGAGTTCCCACTCAAGTCCCTACCCAAGTGTCGTTGGAGGTTCCGCTGGGGGTCCTGCCAACTCTATGTCCTGTGCCGTTGGAGGCCCCGCCGACTACTCTCCTGCCGGGGTCCTGCCAACCCTGTGTCTTGTGCCGTTGGAGGCCCCGCCGACTACTCTTCTGCCGGGGGTCCTGCCAACCCTGTGTCCTGTGCCGTTGGAGGCCCCTCCGACTACTCTTCTGCCGGGGGTCCCGCCGACTACTCTTCTGCCGGGGGTCCTGCCAACCCTATGTCTTGTGCCGTTGGAGGTCCCGCCGACTGCTCTCCTGCCGGGGGTCCTGCCGGCCCTGTGTCCTGTCCTGTTGGGGGTCCCGCCGACTACTCTTCTACCGGGGGTCCTGCCAACCCTATGTCCTGTGCCGTTGGAGGTCCCGCCGACTACTCTCCTTCCGGGGGTCCTGCCGGCCCTGTGTCCTCTTCTGTGGGGAATCTTGCCGACACCTGTCCCACCGGCTCCGGATCCTGTCCGGTCGACACCGGCTCCTGCCCGGCATCCGGAGCTGTCCGGTCTTCGCCCTCGAGCCCGGTCCCCTGAGTTCGCCCGCTGTGGTCTTCGCCCCTCCTTGAACTCTGCCTTGCCCCCAGGCCGTCCGCCCGAGACCCCCTCTTCGAACTCTGCCTTGCCCTGGGTTGTCAGCCAAGGCCCGTCCTCCGGACCCCCTCCACCCACCCTGCTGGACGTTGTTGGATTTTTGTTTTTGTTTTTGGTGTTTAGGGACGTCTAGAATCCGTCCCTTGAGGAGGGGGTTCTGTCACGATTATCATGTCATGTCACATTTCCATGTCTAGGTTTGGGTGTTTTTGCTGTTCTCTCCGTCATGTTTTCATCTTGGTTTATTGTCTGGTCCTTTTCCCTGTGTCTTCCTCCCTGTCGTTAGTTTCCCTGGTGTTGTCTGATTGTGTTCACCTGTGGCCCTTGTGTTTCTCCTCCCCTGCCCGGCTGTTTCTCGTTTTGTGATTACCCCTCCCTGTATTTAGTCTTGTCTCTTCCTGTATTCAGTGTTGGGGCTTCTTTTGTTTGTGACCTAGTTCACCGTAGAGTGTTTTTTCTGTCCAAGTATAATTAAGTCTGGTATCGTGAAATGCAGATCAGAAGGAGAGTTAATCAAATGCTGTCGAGATTCTTCTAAAACATTCAGTACTTTAGGATACATTCTTTAAAAGCGCTTCATCATTATGTTCAGAACAAATGTAATCTAGGGGCTTTGTGTTTTCGGCGCTGCAAATCAGTAGTATATAAACATAATTACTGGCAGACGGGGTCTCTAATTACATCCTTGAACATACTTAGCTTGTGAAAGTGTACCTTCAGAATTAAATCTGCAGCTTCAAAATGACATTGTAGCTTCACACACATTAAAGCTAATTTAGAAAGCATGATCGTTTGCGTGACTTTACTGACAATGTCAAATGTACGGGAATCACTCTCAACTCGGCTAAAGCAACGTTTAGGATGAAATAACTTAAAGGTCTCCTATTATGCTATTTTTAGGCATATATTCTGGGTCTCAGATATATACAAATATATAAAAACATGTCTATGATGTGACAGATCATGCATTAGACATCCATCATATCCCTCTATTTCAGCCCTGTTAGAGAAACGCTGATTCTGGGTCCTTAGCTTGAAGAAAACAGGAGGGGAGCTAATGCCTGCTCAGAATTACCCAGCAGCTACAGTTAAATTCTCCCGTGATTAAATGCCATATCATGTTCCAAACCACATCAAGGATTATTTCTGAAACAGTATGGAGCTCAAATGCTTTTTCTATTGCGGGTTTACCACAAGGTAGAAATGGGGGAGAAGACGACAGCCTTCACGTGGCCTCCTCTGTGAGTAGCAAGAAATGGTGCAAGACCAACTTGCGAAACGAATGTCGCCAACCAAACGTCGAGCTGGTAGGCCTAGGAACGGCGGACGGGCAGTCATTCCGACCGTCGATAACCGAGGCCTGGCAGTGCTTCAACTCAATGACCACCCTCGGAAGCCAGCCTCTTCGACGTAGGACCAGAGATGCGGGCATGGCTACACAACACCGAGTTGGACCTCTGACGTTACACGAAAGGTGAGTTCCTTTTTTATTTCCTACTTTTTTACACATGCTCTCTCCAGTACAGGTTAGCCCTGAGTGCTAGCGATGCTTGCTAATGTAAACAAAGACCATATTCTGTCCAAAACACATCAGGCATTGTTTCTGATAGCAACTTTCTGATAGTGCCGTCGGTCCACATGGATCAGCTCCGTTGTACCCCCGTTTTTAGAGATTTGGGCACATAGTTATGTTTACAAGACATCAAAAAGTGCATTTTGCATGATATGTCCCCTTTAATACTTATTTTCAAACATGAAGCAAGAATCCAAAATGCTTACTGATTACATGGCATGTCGTATTTTCTATTTCGTACAGGTAACCACTGTGAAACGAGGAAGGTTGGATGGCAACGCTCCAATAATTTGTATATTTATGGCGACAGTGAGGCTCACAGTACACAGTATCAAAGATTCATGTAAACAGCATAATCCAGATAACACCCTCGCTTAAATATGGCCAATAGCTGGATTACTCTGGGTGCATTAGCAAAGCTATGTTATCCTACAGCTGCAGGTGGAGGTGGATGAAGAGCAGGAAACTCGCAGGAGGTGATAGCGCAGAGTGAAGCAGGTAGGACCCAAACGCAGATAACACTTGATAATACCTTTATTTCAAGGTCTCTTATCTAATACATAAATTTTAACAAACAAAACACTCTACGGTGAACCAGGTCACAAACAAAAGAAGCACCAACACTGAACACAGGACGAGACAAGACTAAATACAGGGAGGGATAATTACAAGACAAGACACAGCCGGGCAGGGGAGGAGAAACACAAGGGCCACAGGTGAACACAATCAGCTAACGAGACACAGGTGAGGAAACTAACGACAGGAGGAAAAACACAGGGAAAAGGACCAGACAATAACCCAGGAGGAAAACATGACAGAGCAGTGAAAACACCCAAACCTAGACATAGACCCGTGACCTGACATGACAACCGTGACATAACCCCCCCCTCAAGGGACGGATTCAAGACGTCCCTAAACCCAAAACAAAAATCCAATAAGTCCAGCAGGGTGGGTGGAGGGGGTCCGGAGGACGGGACTAAGCTGACCGCCCAGGAGCCCAGTAGGGGACCAGGAAGGGATCTCGGGCGGACGGCCCGGGGGCAAGGCAGAGTCTAAGGTGGGGAACCCGGGCGGACGGCCCGGGGCAAGGCAGAGTCCAAGGTGGGGGTCTCGGGCGGACGGCCCGGGGGCAAGGCAGAGTCCATGGTGGGGAACTCGGGCGGACGACCCGGGGGCAAGGCAGAGTCCAAGGTGGGGGTCTCGGGCGGACGGCCCGGGGGCAAGGCAGAGTCTAAGGTGGGGAACTCGGGCGGACGGCCCGGGGGCAAGGCAGAGTCCAAGGTGGGGGTCTCGGGCGGACGGCCCGGGGGCAAAGCAGAGTCTAAGGTGGGGAACTCGGGCGGACGGCCCGGGGGCAAGGCAGAGTCCATGGTGGGGCGAAGGCCACAGCGGGCGAACTCAGGGGGCCGAGCATGAGGGCGAAGACCAGACAGCTCCGGAGGCCGGGCAGGACCCGGTGTCGGCCGGACAGGAACCGGAGCCGGCGGGACAGGCTTCGGCAGGATCCCCCACGGAAGAGGACCAGGAGTTGGCAGGACCCCCAGCAGGAGGGTGGACGACGGGACCTCCAACGAGACAGGACAAAGGGTTGGCAGGACCCCCGGCAGGAGAGTAGTCGGCGGGGCCTCCAACGGGACAGGACACAGGGTTGGCAGGACCCCCGGCAGGAGAGTAGTCGGCGGGGCCTCCAACAGCCCAGGACATAGGATTGGCAGGACCCCCGGCAGGAGAGTAGACGGCGGGACCTCCAACGGCACAGGACATAGGGTTGGCAGGACCCCCGGCAGGAGCGTAGTCGGCGGGACCTCCAACGGGACAGGACATGGGGTTGGCAAGACCCCCGGCAGGAGAGTAGTCGGCGGGGCCTCCAACGGGACAGGACAAAGGGTTGGCAGGACCCCCGGCAGGAGACTAGTCTGCGGGACCTCCAACTGGACAAGACATGGGGTTGGCAGGACCCCCGGCAGAGGGCTAGTCTGCGGGACCTCCAACTGGACAAGACATGGGGTTGGCAGGACCCCCGGCAGGAGACTAGTCTGCGGGACCTCCAACTGGACAAGACATGGGGTTGGCAGGACCCCCGGCAGAGGGCTAGTCTGCGGGACCTCCAACTGGACAGGACATGGGGTTGGCAGGACCCCCGGCAGAGGGCTAGTCTGCGGGACCTCCAACTGGACAAGACATGGGGTTGGCAGGACCCCCGGCAGAGGGCTAGTCTGCGGGACCTCCAACTGGACAGGACATGGGGTTGGCAGGACCCCCGGCAGAGGGCTAGTCTGCGGGACCTCCAACTGGACAGGACATGGGGTTGGCAGGACCCCCAGCGGAACCTCCAACGGTACAGGACATGGGGTTGGCAGGACCCCCGGCAGAAGACTAGTCTGCGGGACCTCCAACTGGACAAGACATGGGGTTGGCAGGACCCCCGGCAGAAGACTAGTCTGCGGGACCTCCAACTGGACAGGACATGGGGTTGGCAGGACCCCCGGCAGAAGACTAGTCTGCGGGACCTCCAACGGCACATGAGTAGGGGCTTGAGTGGGGACTCGAGAGAGGGAACTCGAGAGGAAACTGGAGAGTGGACTCGAGAAGGAACTCGAGAGGTGACTCGAGAGGTAACTCGAGAGGGGACCTGAGAGGGGGCTTGAGAGGGAACTCGAGAGGAGACCTGAGGGGAAACTTGAGAGGTGACTCGAGAGGACACTGGAGAGTTGACTTGGGAGGTGACTCGAGAGGACACTGGAGAGTTGACTTGAGAGGTGACTCGAGAAGGAACTCGAGAGGTGACTCGAGAGATAACTCGAGAGGGGACCTGAGAAGGGACTTGAGAGGGAACTTGAGAAGGGACTGGAGAGGGGACTCGAGAAGGAACTCGAGAGGTAACTCGAGAGGGGACCTGAGAGGGGACTTGAGAGGTGACTCGAGAGGTGACTCGAGAGGTAACTCGAGAGGGGACCTGAGAGGGGACTTGAGAGGGAACTCGAGAGGAGACCTGAGGGGAAACTTGAGAGGTGACTCGAGAGGACACTGGAGAGTTGACTTGAGAGGTAACTTGAGAGGGGACCTGAGAGGGGACTTGAGAGGGAACTCGAGAGGAGACCTGAGGGGAAACTTGAGAGGTGACTCGAGAGGACACTGGAGAGTTGACTTGAGGGGTGACTCGAGAGGACACTGGAGAGTTGACTTGAGAGGGGACTCGAGAAAAGACTCGAGAGGGAACTCGAGAGGGGACCTGAGAGGGGACTTGAGAAAAGACTCGAGAGGGGACCAGAGGGGAAACTTGAGAGGGGACTTGGGTAGGAACTTGAGAGGTGACTCGAGAGGGGACTTGAGAAGGGACTCGAGGGGAAACTTGAGAGAGTTGGTTCGCCAACAGAACACGGGGTGCTGGAGTCGGCCGGTACGCCGACAGGACACGAGGAGCTGGTGTTGGCTGGGGAGCCAACAAGAGACGAGGTGCTGGAGTCGGCCGGTACGCCGACAGGACACGGGGAGCTGGTTTTGGTTGGGGAGCCAACAAGACACGGGGAGCTGGCGTCGGCCGGTATGCCGACAGGACACGGGGAGCTGGCGTTGGCCGGTAAGCCAGTCCTGGAGCCGAAACTGGAGTCGGGACCAGGGGTACTGGAGCCGGTACTGGAGCCAGAACCATGGCTGCTGGGGCCGGAACTGGGGCTGGAGCCATGGCTCTTGGGGCTCGGGCTGCTAGCTTGGCCTTGCGACTCCTTTTAGCAGCCGCCTGAATACTACGTGGACCTCCATAAGCCAGACGAGTACCCGTGAACGGATCCTGGACAGGAGCAGGAAATGGGGAAGAAGCCGGGGCTGACTCCAGACGGAACCCACCAAGGCGTATGGTGCCAGGTTGGGAATCGGGAGGCAGGGAGCTAGCATGCCTGGGGCTAGCAGGCCGGGAATCACGCACCGTGAGGATCTTTGAAATCCAGCCAGGTAAGAACTTCACCAAACCTGGTTTCTCTCTAGCCATTTGGCGCGCCTCCGACAACACAGCCTCTCGCTGCTGAAATCCGGGTGCTCTCTTCCATCGATCCGAGCAGTTAGCCAAAAAAAAGGAAAAATTCAATAATTCCCACTCGAACGGATCTGCTGGGCCCATTTCTGGTTGGTGCTTTCTGATAGCGCAGAGTGAAGCAGGTAGGACCCAAACGCAGATAACACTTGATAATACCTTTATTTCAAGGTCTCTTATCTAATACATAAATTTTAACAAACAAAACACTCTACGGTGAACCAGGTCACAAACAAAAGAAGCACCAACACTGAACACAGGACGAGACAAGACTAAATACAGGGAGGGATAATTACAAGACAAGACACAGCCGGGCAGGGGAGGAGAAACACAAGGGCCACAGGTGAACACAATCAGCTAACGAGACACAGGTGAGGAAACTAACGACAGGAGGAAAAACACAGGGAAAAGGACCAGACAATAACCCAGGAGGAAAACATGACATAGAGCAGTGAAAACACCCAAACCTAGACATAGACCCGTGACCTGACATGACAACCGTGACAGGAGGAGGAAGAGGAGGAGAAAGAAATGAGCTGAGACGTAAGTGGCATTGATTGAACTTCTGCATTTCCGCCCTCATTCATAAACAAGGATAACCAGCCACACGCTGGTGGACGATATGTCTCCATGAGGATAAGCAATGCTGGCCTACATCCAGACACACCTGGGACTTTAGAGAGGGGCGATCAAACAAAAACAGAGCAGCAGAACACAGCTAAACACTAACATTTAAACTTGAACAGATAAAAGTGAATAACCCTAAAAGGTACCATGGGGTCAATTAGAATTGTCCAAAGGGGGGTTCGTTTAGCATGAAACACTTGAAATAACTAAAGGATAAGTTAAAAAAGAAAGTGAAGTCATAGAAAACTATTTCTGCTAAAAAGTGAACAACGATTGAGAGTCGGTCCTAAACATTTCAGATGTGTGTACACTGCACTGCGACTTTTATTCATGTACCTTTGTTATTATCTTTGCTTTTAAATTATTGTTTTTAAATGCCCTTTTATAATATGCTTCTTAATGTCTTCGAATTACCTTGTGTTGAAAGGTGCTGTATAAATAAACGTGCCTTGCCTATTGACAGAATCTTAAAGAGACCATTTGCATTTAGATTTGGAAAGCTCTTTTTTAGCGCTGTGGCAGTGTTTTACAAGTCACATGATTACACTTATTGTCCAGTATTGATAAGTAACAATGGGCTTCTTAGTGGTGCTAATGGCAGTGAAATAGGTTTAACAGAGCGGACATAACTCGCTATTCAAATTCACAGAGAACGCGGATCCAACCACAGGAGCTGAACCACGCTGCCGATATCAAAGATAAAGTTCAAACACAGATCCTAAAATGGATATCACTGTATCACAATCAAATCAGAACAGAGAGAGATATGCTTCATGCTTTCAACAGGCGGGCAATATGCTCTGCAATATGGGCGAGTAAATGAGCCAAATGATTCCTGACATGGAGTCAAAAGCACAAAGCTGCCCGACACGGAAACAGTCATTGAAAAGCATTTTGGGGAATGGCAATTACAGAAGTGCCTGCTGATATGAAGGCAAACTAAGGACACTGCCATCCAATTTCCGAATGATGAATGTGCAGCCTCTTTATCAGAGCTGCGAGAATGGCCCTTTATTGCGAGGCTGTTCAGCAGCTGTAGGGTTAACCACAACAAAACACAAATTAGGCTCGTATCGTAGCTGCGAAGGAGCGGGAGCATGCTTGCTTAGACAGGAGGCCTCGTTCTAATGACTTTGATCTAAGTGCTGACAGTTAAATCTGCATCACACTTCTCAGATTTGGGTTAATCCCAAATGTGCGTCGTTGAGACAAACAAAGAACTCCTAATTAGTGTTAAGATCGAAAAAATGGGAATGTGGAGCAGTTCATATTCTCAGCAGCAGTCGTGCGAGGTTGAATTTTGGCATGCATATGTCGCAGTGATGCACACGCCCTCGCTTGTTTTCCACACTCAAGACGCCTTATTTTGGGGCGTCCTCGAGGGCACAGCGCGACACAGAGGAGTGCATGGAGCTATAGTCACATACTGATGTGGTTCACACAGGCTTCATCTCTCAGGGAGCTGTGAGCTGAGTTCACGCTGCTGCATGTGATCCCAGAAGATACACTGAGTCAGACCGCCGCGCCCCCTCTCACTGACAACATATCTTTAAACAAGGAGAGTCCTCGGGTCTCCACGATGCATTTAATCACACATTAACAATAGAAAGACGAGTCACTTTAAACCCTAAGCACCGTAAACAAACCGAAGGTAGACGCAGGGACATTTCAGAGAGACCTAATGAAGACACACAAAGACAACAGCTCCCCACATTATTTAAGAGTAATGGAACATTTACCAAAGTAGATTATACTTAAAGACAGTATGGTGGAAATGATGCTTAATTGTTTTAATGTTATGCTACTGAACAACTTCTAGTTCAAAACATATTAAGAGTATTTTGGAAACTTTTCTTCATGACCTTATGGATATTTTTAGTAGATTTGCTTACATGCATTCTTGGCAAAAGTAAGAAAATGAATACTTTTCTCATATCTATGCTACAACCAGGAGATACATGGCTAACATATTCCACATTTTTTTGGTTTCAATTTTGGCATAGATTTAGAGTAGCTACATCTAACAATTTAACATACAGCCAAGCAGACAGCTAGCTTAGTTTAGCATTAGCACAAATATCAGACCTAATGCTAAAATTGAAGACAAGAAACATCTAATCCAAACATACAGACAAATGTAAACTAGCGTTCAGCTAGCTTAGCCTAGCATTAGCACATCAATCAGAACTAATGCTTAAACTGCAGCCAAGAAAGAGCTGAGTTTACCATGAAGCCTGAAAATGACAATCTTTGTACTTCTTTTAGCCCTGAAGCTAAGCCAATGTCAGAAATAAAAAGGGTTCTTAATGCATAAGGTTCAGTCGTATTGCATGTGCAACTCCTAAATTTCCTATCTGTAATTGTTTTTCTACAACTAACCAACTAAACTTATACAACTAAAAGAATGTTTCTGTTTCAACAGTTTTTTACTGAAATGTTAGTTGGGGTTTAGACAGCCTTCAGGATGCATGTTGGCCTATTTTTTCTTCCTGCTGTTTAACTTTGTTGCTTCAGACTTTATTTCATCTTAAATGTCCTTTTATGCATTATGTAAAAGCACTTTGGATTGCCTTGCCTTGACTGTCTCTAAAATGCTTGTGAAATTATAAACAACACATTAGCTTATTAGAAGTTCTTTTTATATTGCACTCTCTTCTCTGTGCACTTGAGATTTCAAATATTCACAAAGAGACCTTTGTGGGTCGATCATTAAAGCCTGTGAATGTGAAATTATTTGAAGTGTTTTTGTTGAGAAAGTGAAGAAGCTTATGATTTAAAGTCACGGCCTGAGGGTACAGGAAATGGTCGCTTCATGCTACAGGCTAAAGAAAAGTATTCAACGTGAAGAAAGTAAACTGTATTGAGATAAAGGATGAACCTTTACACATCATTTTCAGTTTCCACCAATGAGAAACCCTAACGGCCCGTCCACACGGCAGCGTGCGCTGAAGCTTCAACGCTTCTACCCATTCACTTTGAACGGGGTGACGTCACGCTTTGCCCAACTGCATTGTGGTCGCTTCGCTTTGCTGACTTGCTCGCTTCAAAAGTTGAGCAATGTTCAACTTTTGAAGCTTCGGTGGAAGCGTCAGCCAATCAAATCATATGCCAGTACAAGCTCTAGCCAATCAAAGCGCGTGGTTGTGTGTCCGGGGCGGGAGATTCATGTGATTGGTTGTTGGTCGAGTTTCAGACAAGCTCACCGACAAGCTTCAACGCACGCCGCCGTGTGGACGCTGCGTAACCCTAACCCTAAAATGGGATCAAGGGTGCACCTTATACCCCATAACTCAAGATAATTTGCACAATGGTAATAACAGTAGGCAAACAATACGATCTGATAATACTTTATTGGTCAGATCAAGTCTGAAATGTGACTTGCATCACAGCAGCTCCATGTGTAACATCAACAGACAAACATCAAGACACAATACATGAAAAACAAACAACAAACATTTAACATAACAGCAAAATCACTGAGAGAAAACATTTCCAAAGACCCTTTAGCATGCATTTGATCTCGGATTTAGCTCTGTATTTACTGTGAAGACTGACTGTTGCACAACCATGCATCAGGCAGTATTCTACTCTCCGAAAGGTAAAAATGCACGAGTTAAACGAGTGTTGAAACGTTGGCTAACCTACTTATAGTTGCTTGTGTCTGTACTTGAGTCTCTGAGTGGTTTATGGAGCATAGGCTGCTGTTACAGTGCTTGCATCCATCCCCTTCTGTCTTGAGCCATCTGGATGCAGGCGACGCTATGGCATTCATCCCGCCTTCATCTGTCTAAATCTACCAGCAACTTTGTCACCATCCTCATTGCAAGGTTATTTTATTGTGAAAATCTAGATACCGATCCTGTGTTGTTGCCTTTGTGGTCTGAGTTTTGTACAGCACTTAGACTTGCACTTGTAAACGTATTAATAATGCATTCATTCCTAATCATTTGCTCAATTTCATCCTTCGTTGGCAGAGATAATCACCTCCTCTGAATCAGTTCTCAATCTTTCATAATTTGAACTCATTATTTCACCAGTTGTTCTCTGTGATAAATTACTCAGCTCTCTTCCATGTTTGGCATCTCATCATAGTGACATCTGCAGGGGATTTCTTTCCTTGCTTTTATGGAACAGGGAAATCTTGGAGGCCTTCCCTTTCTTCTCCCAATGTGAATGGAAGCAGGAAATAGATGTTTACAAGGCATTTGACAGGAAAATGGGAGGCCATGCACACCTACATGAAACCCATTCTGTTGCACCTCAGTCAGCACTTAACAGCTGAAACAACTGCAGCAGGTGTGCACAAACAAAACACACCACTTCCAAAATGCTCAGGTACGATAGATGCTAATCTCAATCACATGCCGCTAGGTCTGATCCTTGGAGAGCCTTGAGCGTAACAAACAACATTAACAGAGACTTTAACGCTGAACGATTTCACCTTGTGTTGCGACACATGGGACTGAGTCTGAACGCCCAGACGGGTAAAACAGAGATTAATCTATTTCAGAGCGGAGGTTGGCACCGTACAAGAAGCAAGGCCACTCCCAAACACTGGCTACATTGTGTTTAGGGACTGATGTGTAAGATACTGTATCTGGCAGAGAGAACATACTCGATGAGAAAGAAACACAGGAGTCTATGGAGGCGGCTGAATCCAATGTAGAGCTGTTTTCTCATAAACTCTGGATAATGTCAGGAGAATGAGGTGCACACGAGGTCTTGAGTCCCCCTTCTTTACAGACAGCAGGAGATTGTCTGTTTTAGGAGCTCTCTTACTTACTGGTAGTCCATGCAAGAGGCACGTTTCATAAAATGGTCATAAACAAAAGAGTCTATTGCAGTTTCTTGAATTTGTCAAAGTGTTTTGCGTCAACCCTTACAGATAGAAATTCTCAAATGTAGTTGTGTTATCAGATGGAGACATTTTAGTTAGCTTCTATGTGGAAATGATTACAACACATTACATGTCACTTGTTAGACGCTTTTATCCAAAGCGACTTACATACTCAATACTGTGGACAATCCCCACAGGAGCATTTTGGGGTGAAGTGTCTCAGGGACACAACGACATGCTGACTGCAGTGGGGTTTGAACCTGTGACCCCCTGATCCGAACACTAACGCACAACCCACTGCACCACACGCCTCCCCTGACATTAATGTCAGTAGCGCAGAATAGGTGGCCCTGAACAGCGTGATCCAGCTTGTTATCCAAAATGCCCTCTAACAGAGATAGGGTCAGCTCCTACTAACGCACAACCCACTGCACCACACGCCTCCACAATTATCCTTCTTTACCCTCGGGTTGTTCTGGTTTTGCATCAGCCTCAATAGAAACGTCATCAACAAGCCACTTGTTCGTAGTTAATGCCCCAGAACAAAAGCCACTCTTTCACAAATGTGGCTCGAAAGGACATTATACAGACTTTGTACTCTGGAGCTAAAGGTGTAAATCTGTTAGATGTCTAGTACCGGTCTGGCCATTTGTGTTCTCACAAACAGCTCCTAATGTCTGGACAATTTCAGTGCATGTATGTTAGTGGCTTAGGGTTGTGTTACTAACTGTTTAGTATTTTGTTTTTGTATTAATATCACAGCTATTACTTCACATGTTTCAGAATCAGAATCAGGTCTATTGCCAAGTAGGTTAACACATACGTGGAATTTGCCTACCATATACATGAAATTCCTTGTATGTGTTAGCCAATTTTTTAAATGGACACACCGCTACCACAACTTAAATATCCACACCAAGAACTGGGCTTTTATGATATGACACTAAAACAGATACTAATTGTGTTTCAAAATCTTCTGTATTGACTTAAAATGCTCAAGAACCATTCATCTCCTTATCAAAATGTCAGTTTCCATTTCATCCTAATGGGAATTCTTTATCTGGGCTTGTTTTTTTTAACTAACTACATTTATTATATAAGTCAATGTTCATGAAAACAAAGTGAGTTGGAACGGAAGTGCAGAAAACTATAGCCCTCAAGTTAATAATTCAATTACATTGTTTCAGGTCAAAGACCTCCAATCTTATGGGAAAATAACTTAATGAGAAAATGTATTTTAAAGTCTTGGGATGAGAAATTAACAAAGTTGTGTAGAGAGGTTAAAATAATAAAAGAGAAAGAGACGTCACACATCAACAGATCACAACTTACTATAACCTTATATGACAATAAAGGTATAGTTGAAATGCTTGGTAGAGATAAAAGAGTCAGGTGAAATGTGTGTGTGTGTGTGTGTGTGTGTGTGTGTGTGTGTGTGTGTGTGTGTGTGTGTGTGTGTGTGTGTGTGTGTGTGTGTGTGTGTGTGTGTGTGTGTGTGTGTGTGTGTGTGTGTGTGTGTGTGTGTGTGTGTGTGTGTGTGTGTGTGTGTGTGTGTGTGTGTGTGTGTGTGTGTGTGAAAGAGAGTGATATCCTCATCCAACAACACCACCACCTGAGGCTGTACCCACTCGTTTACAGGGAGGAAGACAGGTTAATGAACAACTATTGATTCTGCCTCCACATCCCCTGGAGACGAGGGGAAGCAACACTAATACTTCCCAACTTTCGCTTTCCTCTTCCGTTGATGGCATGGTTGTTCAGTTACCACCGGGTTTGTCTTTGGGGACGGGGAGAAGAGAGGGGATGTCGTGTGTGGCGTTTAATGAGAGAATAAAAGGAGGACAATGAGGGTGAGGAGGGACAGAGGAGGCAGTCAACCTCAGAGGAAACGAAAGAGAGAGGGTCCTTCAGTCAGAAAAAATCAGTCTCGTTTTACCCTAGAGTAGCCCTTAGTGCTCTCTAACTGATCTGTATCAACGAGTGCAGAGTAGACCAACATGTATGTTAGTTAACCCTTCTATATTAGATATATCACCATCTCTGAAATGGATATGTTGCATCACTTCAACGGTTTTCTGAACAACCCTAAAATACCTAGCCTCCTACCTACCGCAGCCCAAGTGCAACCATTCAAAAAGTATCATTGCTGCTTTTGGATTGCTTAATGTCAGATTAGGGTCTCTGTTTAACACTATTAGGACTTGGTGGTCTTTGGTGACCAGAGCTCACAAACAACGTCAGGTTAACCTGTTTCATCTTAACGTAGATCCACCATTTGTAACAGCCCAACATTTCACAGTCCACAAAGTCTTTAAGCCTTCAGCTGGGGGTCTAATGAAACCAACGAGCATCAAGCCACCTGAAAAGGCAGACAGAGATCACTGACTGTGGGGCAGTGGGTGGTCTCTTTGGAGCCTGGAGGTCTTGCTGTGGTCTCATACTGGGAGTCAGTGAAGGGAGAAACTGTCACCCATCAGCAATCAAACTAAATCAGCTCCCGTCTGGAAGAGTCATGGTGAAACGTTCTGATCCTCCCTTGTCTGTTAAAGAGGCCCCGTCATGCTTTATGGGTTTTTTTCACTTTCCTGTAGTGTGCTATATAGGTTTGTGTGCATGTAAATGGTCTGCAAAGTCAAGGTTCAAGGTTCTTTATTTGTCAAACGAACATAGCTACAGTACAGTGTAGTTATGTCCATGACAATCTTGTGTCACAGGCTTATTGTCTTATTGTCAATCTTTCAGTTTGTGTGTACAGACGGAGAGATTGAAATACCATTTCCCACAATCCTGAATACAAATATATATAAAATATGTATATCCTCAGGCTACAATTCAAGTTTCCATTCCGCACACAAGATATTCTACATTGAAGCACTTTAACCACTGACACAGTTGAGCTGTTTGGCTTGTGCTTTTCCTTTGGTGTTAAGTGCATAATTATAAAAAAAAAAAGTACATTTACATTTGTTATTTTGCAGGTTTAAGGCAAATCGCAGTACAATACAACAATACAACTCACAACAGGGTGGAAGTCCTTCTTGACCCTTCATGTACAAAGTGATTTTTCTCTTGTTTCCACTGGAGATAATTGAGGATATCTCTGCAGGTCACTTCTTTATTCAGCTTTGAAGTTAGAGCTCATGTACTAAAGGGGGGCTCCATCCCTGTTTTCTACAATTACAGTAAAAGTGTTTTGGTTTTTACTCAGCTCGAGGCTATAGTTATCCTCTTACCAATCTGTATGCTACGCTAAGCTAACCTAAACTGGCTGCCGTATATTTGTTAACATATGCACAGGAAAGTCGCATTGCTTTTACTAATTTTACTTACAAAATGACCAAATATTAATCTTTTGTAAAACGAAATAATTGCATTAACTGTTAAGGCAATTATTACATTTTACAAAAGATTAATATTTGGTCATTTCCTGTTCTTCTCTAAAGAAGAGGGACCAATGAAAACGTTGAAAACAGGGGTGTCACAAACTCAATTTCATCACGGGCCACATTAGCATCATAGCTGCACTCAAAGGGCCGGTTGTAACTTTAAGACTATATAAAAATACATTATATAAATATTTAATATATGTAAAATAATGTATTATATTACATGATTGCCTCTGCATTGGATTATTATCAGATAATAATAACTTCATAATTAACTACGTCTGAAAGCAGAAGTCTAGGGCAAACTATTGCAAGTCTCTTCAGTGTGCATGTCACAAAATGATTTAAAAAGAAAAGCCAAATTCTGGAAAAATAAATAAGTGACATTTTGAGAAAAGTCAAATCCCGAGGAAAAAAAATCAAATTTGAGATGCATTGTGGGACATGTAGTTTATGAGCAATGTGCTTCTGTAAAGCGGCATGTAACCGTATAATAAACGTATTATATTCTTTGCAAGCTCATGTGGGGCTACAGAAAATGAAGTTGCGGGCCGGATTTGGCCCCCGGGCCTTGAGTTTGACACCCCTGCCTTAACATATCAAATCAAATCAAACTTTATGTGTATACGCCAATCAATATCACAAAGCACGTTTGTCTCAGGCTTTACAGATTAAAAACAAACAACAACATTTTATATGATAGAGTGACAGCAAATTATCTTGGATAATAAACTTGCCTTGCCTTGCCTTGCCTTGCCTTGGAGCATATCCTGCTCTTTTATGGACATCTGGAATGGATTTACAGCTATAAAACTTTAATAAGGGGTTCTAAAATGTGATATTTATGGACTGAAAACGCATTTTCTGTCTTCAATTTCGAAACAGCTTTGCAAAGTATTCTAAAATTGCTTTTAAATGACACATCATTGCACAGTGACAATTGAGATTAGCAGCAGATATTGGTTTAACATGCAAACACAACATTACTAAAACTTCATGCACTAACGAGCTCATCATTCACCGCCAGAGATGGGAAGTAGTGGAGTACAAATACTTCGTTACTGTACTTAAGTACATCTTTCTGGTATCAGTACTTTACTCCACTACTTATTTTTCTGAATACTTTTTACTTTTACCTCTTAATAATAATAACTTGGATTTATATAGCGCCTTTCAAGGGACCCAAGGTCGCTTTACAAGTAATAGGCAAAAAACAAACATAACAAAACAAAAGTCAGACAGACAAAACAACAGATCGATTTAGGGGCCGAAAACCTTGGCAAACAGATGGGTCTTGAGGGCCCCTTTGAAGGCATCGAGTGTGGGGATGTTGCGAATCTCCGCAGGGAGAGCGTTCCAGAGGGTGGGGGCTGCCACGCTGAAGGCTCTGTCCCCGAAGGTTCGCAGTTTGGTGCGGGGGGTGGTAAGCAGGCCGGAGTCTGAGGACCGCAGGTTCCGGGGTGGGGCATGTGGGTGAAGGATGTCCGATAGGTACTGGGGGGCAAGGGCATGGAGGGACTTGTAGGTAAGGAGGAGGATTTTGTAGGTGATGCGGGACTTGACCGGCAACCAGTGTAGGTGGATGAGGGTGGGAGTGATGTGCTGCCACGGCTTTGTGTGTGTGAGGACCCTAGCAGCACAGTTTTGGACATACTGGAGCCTGTCCAGGGTTTTGTTGGGAACCCCGAACAGGACACCATTGCAGTAGTCCAAGCGTGTGGTGACAAACGCATGCACCAGGGTTTCGGCAACCGACTCCGAGAGTGACGGTCGGAGTCTGGCAATGTTCCTCAGGTGGAAAAATGCCGACTTGGTCACAGACTTGACGTGGGAATGGAAGGAAAGGGTGGAATCAAGGATGACACCCAGGTTGCGGGCTTCAGGAGATTGGGAGATGGAGCAGCCGTCGACCTCAAGGACGAAGTCACCAACCTTCTGGAGCAGGGCCTTGGGTGCCACAACCATGAGCTCTGTTTTCCTGCTGTTCAGTTTGAGATAGTTGGAAGACATCCATGTTTTGATGTCATGCAGGCAGTTGATGAGAGACTGAGGGGGGAGCTGGGAGGATGGAGTGGTGCTGAGATACAATTGGGTATCATCAGCGTAGCAGTGGAAATTGAGTCCATGATGTCGGATGATCTGACCGAGGGGGAGCATGTAAATGGTGAACAGGAGGGGGCCAAGCACAGAGCCCTGGGGTACACCGTGGTGGACTGGGGCCGGGGGTGAGTTTGAGCCACTGATGGAGACAAACTGTTTCCTGTTGTGAAGGTAGGAAGTCAACCAGGACAGCGCTGTGCCAGTGACACCCAGGAGGTCTGAGAGGCGGGTGAGGAGGATGTTGTGAGAGATGGTGTCAAATGCTGCAGAGAGGTCCAGGAGGATGAGGATGCTGAGGCTGCCAGAGTCAGCAGCAATGAGGAGATCGTTGGTGATCTTGATGAGGGCGGTCTCAGTGCTGTGTTGCTGTCTGAAGCCGGATTGGAAGGGCTCATAGAGCTCATGGTTGGACATGTACAGATGGAGTTGGCCGGCGACCACTCTTTCCAGAGTTTTGCTGAGGAAGGGAAGGTTGGAGATCGGCCGGTGGTTCTGGAGGTCATCGGGGTCCAGGCCAGGTTTTTTGAGTATGGGGGTGACAGAGGCCAGTTTGAAGCTGGTGGGGACTATACCAGAAGCCAGAGAAGCGTTGATGATGACCACCATGTAGGGACAGAGGGTGGGTAGGCAGTCCTTGACCAGGGCTGTGGGCATGGGGTCCAGGGAGCAGGTGGAGGTCTTGGCCGAGCTGACCAGTTTGGCCACTTGGAGAGCATCCACAGGGGAGAAGGAGGAGAGGTTGGAGTGGGAGAGGCGCGGCGCTTGGGGTGCGTTACCAGGTGGCTGAGGTGCAGGTAGGGGGGAAGGGCCAGTCACCAGGAGCTGCTGATGGATGGCCTCGACTTTCGCCTGGAAGAAGTCGAGGAATTTGGAGCATAGATCGGGAGCCCCTGAGGGCTGGGGGGCATCAGGGGGCCGTAATAGGCGGTTGATGGTGGAGAACAGTCTTCTGGGGTTGCTTTGCTGAGCACCAATGAGACGGGAGTAGTAGTGAGAGTCTTACATTTTGAACACAAATACCTGTACTTTCTACTTCTTACATGTTGAACTCAAATACCTGTACTTTCTACTTCTTACATGTTGAACCCAAATACCTGTACTTTCTACTTCTTACATGTTGAACTCAAATACCTGTACTTTCTACTTCTTACATGTTGAACACAAATACCTGTACTTTCTACTTCTTACATGTTGAACACAAATACCTGTACTTTCTACTTCTTACATGTTGAACTCAAATACCTGTACTTTCTACTTCTCTCATTTTCCAAACAGCTGGTTCCTTTAGTCTGAATGTGTGTTTGGTGGCGTGATCATTATTCTTTAGAGTCATTGCGTGCCTATTGATTTGAACACGATCCGTGTATCCATCACTTCCTGGTCTTCTCTAAAGAAGAGGGACCAATGGAAACGTTGTCATGTTGCCGTTGTTCAGCATGGAAACATTCATTAGCTAACAATGACATTATTGTTCTATTAATATAAAGGGAGGTCAGGTACTCTTTAAAACAGCTGCTAGTTATGGGTACTTTTTACTGAAGTACATTTCAAAGTCTTTACTTTTACTTGAGTAAAGAAGTTTAGTCAGTACTTCTACTTTTACCAGAGTATTTTTAAACACAAATACCTGTACTTTCTACTTGAGTAAAGGATGTGTGTCCTTCTCTTCTTTTACATTAATAAACAACAACAAGCAGTGTGCCGGTGTCTGAGTGAGTGTATTGATAGGAACACCATGAGGCCTCACTTTGAAGCCTGAGAAACGTACTGTTATGGATCTTTAAAAATAAATAAGCGATAAGCCCGGTGTTTCACACAGCCGCTCCCTGCACTGGCTACCTGTTGTGTTACTAATTTATTCATGCTCGAATAAGATATCTACCTGTTCTAGAGTGAAATATGATGTGGTTTGTTTGATACTCTAAACCTGAATCGATACTAACAGAAAGCTGTATGAATAATTGAGTAGTAGTTGTACCATCCTGGAGTGTTATGAAGTCTCGGGGATATACAGTACATTGAGTGTTCTGCTTTTCTCTGCGTGTGCTCTTTAATTATTCTTAATACCATAGTATCTACTTGGGGTCTAGAGCAGGGGTGTCAAACTCAATTTCAGCCACATTAGCATCATGGTTGCACTCAAAGGGCCGGTTGTAACTTTAAGACTATATAAATATACATACATATTTAATATATATTAAATAATGTTTTATATTACATGATTTCCTGTGCATTGGATTATTATCGGATAGGGTAATAACTTCATAATTAACTACGTCTGAAAGCAGAAGTCCAGGGCAAATAATTGCAAGTCTCTTCAGTGTGCATGTCACAAAATGATTTAAAAAGAAAAGCCAAATTCTGGAAAAAGAAATAAGTGACATTTTGAGAAAAGTCAAATTCCGAGGAAAAAGTCTAATTTGAGATGCATTGTGGGACATGTAGTTTATGGGCAATGTGCTTCTGTAAAGCATGTAACCGTACAATAAACATATTCTTTGCAAGCTCTTGTGGGGCCACATTAACCTGTTTTTCAGGTCTCAGGCTCGAAAATAACATTCCCAGAACAAATGACCATATCTTCGCTTCTAAAAGGGTTAAATTAATAATATGCTTTCTCAAAGCAAGGTTACACCTGTGAGTTGGATGTAGAAGTGTCAGAGTCAATATAGATGTTTTTATTTTAAAGTAAATTCAGATTGAACACAGTAAAAAAATGTAAATGATTGTGTCCGTCCAAAAGAAAATTACTTATAGTGAAAACCACCCTTGAATGATGGGATGGTAGACTAACAACATATAATAAGTACCCTGTATCAAGATTGATGCAAAACACGTGAAATTTGACCTTTTTAGAGAGATTGGGTGGATTTGACCTATCTCTGGCCCCCCCTTGCTCGATTTTGCTGATTGACATCTCTTTCTAACCGTCAGAGCCAATGGAATCGAGGGGAACTCCCACATACTCCTTATTTGGTAATGTGTGTGTGTGAGACTGACGCATAGCCAAGACCGGAAGCTGCGATAACTCTGGTGGCTACCATTAGCAGCTAACTTTTACTCTCTGATTTTTACATAAAAATGGAATTATGGATTATAAATAAAAAAAAATATTCCACAGAAACATTATCAACCTATGGATTAACCAATTCAGCCGCGTTTTTTCTCGTTTTAATGCCATTGAACACGTCTTTTGATCAGATTCACAGCTACGGTGAGACGATCTCCCGTAAAAGCTCCGTAAAGGTACGTGTTGTGATGTCTGTGTTTGCTTCCCCTGTCGCGAGTTCGGATCACTCAGTGATGATACTATACCTAAATAATCTGTTTATAATCCACATCTTTAATTGGATATCTTGTATGTGCAGCTACGATAAGTAATAAGGGTACTTTTATCTTGAGTTCTGTGCCAAAGTGCGTTAGCAGTTTTCGCTCAGGGGTCATTTAGATGCTTCTTATGAGACTTGTGTTTTGTTTTGGTAAAAATGGTTTGTATCGTCAGTTAGCTGACATTATTCCCGTTAATCTGGTATAACACATTAATAGGTTGTTAAATATTAAGATCCCCTGAGACACAGTGTGGTGAAAAAAAAAAAAGGACCCACAGAGGGAGACCTTGGGGCTTAACAGGTTTAAATGAAGTCGCGGGCCGGATTTGGCCCCCGGGCCTTGAGTTTGACACCCCTGGTCTCGTGGGTTAAATCTACACAAATCTAACATCACATGGATGCAAACATGCTCCAGTTTTATGACGGATAGCTCTCAGAATCACATATGTCTTATAATTGAATTCTGTTCTGTTTCAGTTCACAGGGGGGATTGTGAGAGGTTATGTGTGTGCATGCATCCATTCCCCTATATCCATACAAATCTCTACAATCTATTTGCGTTTCCTGGAAATAATGCATATATGTCAGAGAGGAGGAGGTGAGGATAAAATGATTTCTTTATGATACGTTGCGTGTGGGAGGAGGTCTTTGTTGAGCTGTGTATCCGCAGTCTAATGTACCGTCACCTCCCTTAAAACAGCATGAGCACAGCTTCATGCCAACTCTTCGTCCTTCAGTGTATGACTCTTGAATGGATAGAAGAAGAAGAAGAACTGCGGATGGGGAAGCAGAGAAATTATTTAAATAACCATAAGATTTGTAGAACAAAAAGTCTCCTTATTAGCATAACTCCAGCTCCTGTCTTAATAATACATGCGCTCTGAGTCTCACCTCACACTGCAATGTTTCTGTTTCTCTATTTGTGAAGAAGCAACAAGAAGAAGCAGGGAAGGAAAGGGGGGGGGGGGTTCAGCAAAACAACCACACACACACACACACACACACACACGCTTCCTCTTCCTTATCTCAGGGGGGGAGACAGTGGGACATCCTGAGATCTTTGGTTTATTAAAAGCGGCCTTGTGTGTTATCTGTGAGGCTGACCAGTCATACCAATTAACATTCCAGGACAGTGTTTCTGCAGCCTGAGAACTGGAGGCCTCCTTCGCCACTTCTCTCACACACACACACACACACACACACACACACACACACACACACACACACACACACACACACACACACGTATATACATCACTTCAGGGGACATTACATTGACTTACATGCATTTCCTGGAGACTTATCCTAACCTTAACCAACACATGCCTAACCCTAACCCTTACCCTTAACCTTACCAAGTCTTCACCCTAAAATTAATGATTCCCCTTATGGGGACCTCCATTATGTCCCCATAAGGGAAGCCAGTCCCAACACGTGACTGTGTAAACAGATGTGTGTCCCCACAAGTATAGTAATGCTAGGCCACACACACACACACACACACACACACACACACACACACACACACACACACTTTAAAGGAAGCCAGTGAAACCAAGCTCTTACTGCACATTCAGTGTATTGAGCGTGCACCATTGCAAAAATATTCCCCCTCTTGATATATGATTTTCAATTTATTTCTAAATGCATTAAATTCAACTATGCGTGTTGTCTAAATCATTTTTAGTTCCCTATGCATCACATTACTCGCTAAGAGGCTCTGATCAAATTCACTTTATAGTGGCGTTAAAATAAAAAGTTGGTATAAAATTGCTTTTATGTTTGGACCGCCTGCTGATTGGATAAATAAAGGGGCGCTTTTGGGGGGGGTTTTCCCTTTCCTGCAGTGTGTATAGGTTCTTGGTGCATGTGTGTCTCTCCTACACTGACTGGTATTTATTTATTGTTCTGTTATATAACTCTGCATCTTATACTGTTCTGCTCTCAACTTTTGTTCTGTTGCTCCAAATCCAAAACGGGATTATAGGTCCCGATATAAAACACGTCTACATACTAACATATTGTTATTATACCAAAATACAAGGATGAAAGTAAAACATGTATAACACAAGGACCTTCAAACTGAGAGATGAAAGCACCCAGTGTTCAGCTTACAGGAGAAAGTGATACTTGGGTTTAAAATATAGAATACAAAGGAAGCTGGCTGCATCTGAGAGATTTATTCTGGCGGCTTCACGGGGTCGTCCTGTCCGCAGAGAAACAGTGAAAAGGAGAAACAGATGGAGCTTGACCTACTGGTATAAGTTTTAAAAGTCCTCCACACGTTTTCTACAGACATCTGTGTGTTTACTTTGAGACTTTCCACTCCACTTTCCTCACACACTAAATGAAGTAAGTGACTGATACGTTGGCATTAGGTCAAAGGATTCATAAAGGAACTCCGCCTCGAGTGGGATTGACAGATTGTTTGTGATCTCAAACGGTTAAAGCTTTTAGATTAAATATGGATTAAGGTTGACGGAGAATAATCATTAGATTCTGCATTTGTTCACAGCTTTACTTTCTGTTGTAATTTATAGATGTTGATCGTGGGTTTGCATATACTTAGCATGCAAAATATTGTAAATACAGTTATTTGCATTCATTGAGTTTAAACCTGGTATATAATGCATATTAAGTTGCACATAGAGATAAGGTTAAACTCATTAATAACAAAACATTACTGTGCATTTACTGTAAACATGTCACTGTAAAGGCACACATACAAACTTAAATATGAGCATAATAGGGCCCCTTTAAGACAATAAAACGCGATATCCAGATGTCATTCTGGATTCAAAATAATTCTTTATTGGCCGTGGGTTTTGTCTCTGCACTAAAACGTGTCTCTGGAAAACACAACAGCTTGGGCAAAAGTATTTCAGTTGGATTGCATTTCCTCCTTGCACATGCAACCAGTATATATTAGTAGCCCCACACTGGTGTATTACATGGAGGAGCTGAAGCCAGTTGGGAGCAAATCAGAAGACTTTCTCTTGTTGTAGCAGAATGAGAACAAAGCATTGCTATTAATACAGAGGCACTGCTCATTCCCAATTTCTCTCCTTTGACACATAAGAAAGCGAGGATCTGTCTTCAGAGTTCTCCTTCATCATTTTTGTCATTTTTATAATGACAGGCAAAATGAAAACTGCAGCAATAAAACTGAATTAGCAAGTCTCTGAAGGGCTGTAGCTACCAGAGTGAATTCATATCAAGTGAAGGCTCAACAAGAAGGCTGCAGACTTTGTGTGATGACATCTAAAAGACATCCGTTTTTAAATGTATTCATTTGGGATTCACTCAAATATTCTTACAAAAGTATTAAAGTATCACTCAGAAGACAAACACACAAACAAGTTCAACTCGCCCTTCTCCACAACTCACCCTCACCAGCTTCCCATCATGCAACTGGGATTTGGAGTTGTATGGAGCACCTTTGCACTCATTACTACTCACTGTTAGCAGAGTTAGTCTGTTTCATAATTGTGTTAAAAGTGTTTGGTCACTATATTTGAAATGACTAGGTTAGCTACGTTAGCTAGCTAGCTTACAGCAGATTTGCAATAATATCGGAAAGAATCATGTGATCATATTGTTAAAATAAGCCAATAAAACTTCAATTTTAGGTGATTTTCGCAACGTCCCGCCGTGTGTGTGTGAGGAAGTCCGCGGATTGGTCCAAACGTAACTATATCCGAAATAGGTCACTATACCCAAGAAGTAAACAATGGAAAAAGAGAAATCCCCAACGAGGCGTTCTGGGGCAGCAGACAGGTCTTTTCTGTGTTAGAGTTGTACTCGCTACAGGGTGTACTTTGAGGGTGTTTGACTCTGCAGACCGTTTACATGCATACAAACCTTCATAACACACAAGGGGACGGGTAATAACCGGAAAAGCATGACATGGGACCTTTAAAATAAGCCAATAAAACGTGCATTTTAGGTACGGTTCCAGTGACAGTTGGCCAACTTTATAATCCCTGAACGTCAACAAGTGCTGCGGCCCCAGCTGTGTTTCCGCGTTTCCGTTGTGTTGGGTTCTTGCAGCGTTTTCTGTTTGCAACGTTTTATATATACAGCCCATGTTTCGTCAAGTTCATAAATGTTTTCTGAATGCTTCACATGTTTTGTCAAGTTGGTGACGATGTTTCGTAATTTGCATTTTGATATTCTCATCCTTTTTGAAATGGCAGTTGGTTTCTCCCAATGGAAATGTGTTGGGCTGTTGTAGCTCGTTTGCACCAGTCGGCTGCCCTATATTAGCCATCTAAAAAAAACAGCCACACACTCATTTAAAGTCATGCTGTTTCACATGGAAATAAAGACATTCCTCTATCATGGTCCCACACATTGTCTTTAGCAACAAGAGCAGAATGTGGGTGCATTGCTTTGTACTGAACATAAGAAGAAGGAGTGTCACGTAAACAACCTCACACTTTGGAGGCGACCTGCTGTTCCCCTTAATGAAGCAACACTATATGTGTTAATATAAAGACTTTATTTCATGCTTGACGCAGCCCAAAGTGCTTTACAGAGTATTGTGCTGACACGTTATTGGACATAACTCGTATTGTGTTGCCACACGGACCCTTTAGTGGGAACACCTGTAGCGTTAGCTTCCATTCCTGCTAGCTCATCAAGCAGAGCAGTTAATGTGATAACCTCTCTGTTATTAATGGCTAATAAAGATTGGAACTCTGTTCTTAATACACCGCCTCCGACTCCCTTTTCCTGGCACTACAGTATGAACAAAAAAATATAGGAACATAATTAAAATATGTATAAAGAATAAAACCTAAAACATGAATTGTGATACTACTAAAAATGATAAGCCAAATTAAAAAGATAGGTCTTTAATCTACTTAAAAAAAATTCCAATTGAGGTTGCCGTCCTAAAATCGAACGGGAGCATGTTCCACAGTTTGGGGCGATATAAAAACAGAAAGCAGCCTCTCCAGTGTTCTTGTAATGCACTCTATCAGAGGTTGCGCTAGACTTTTTCACGTAAAATTTCCATCAAAATTCAGTATTAAGAAAATATTCGGTTAACGCAACCTCTAGGTACTTTTCAAAGTGAAACGTTGGAGGATCTAAGTGTCCTTGCTGGTTGATAAAATGAGAGACAGTCACTTAAATATGTTGGGGCAAGGTTATGAAAAGCCTTTTGATTCATTAATGATGAAATTAATGATGCACTGAGATCTAAAACACTACCTCCCAATTCGATCTCCTCCTGTCCTCCATAGATAGTGGGTGTGTACGTTCCCCATCAGGGAGGCGAGAGGCATGAAGGACGGCCAGCAACACACAACACACAGGAGATCCCCAGATTAGTCACACTCTGCGCTTCTGTGCTGCATCCAAATACAGTCTCGCAACACACAACACACAGGAGATCCCCAGATTAGTCACACTCTGCGCTTCTGTGCTGCATCCAAATACAGTCTCGCAACACACAGCAAGGACCACACACACACACACACACACACACACACACACACACACACACACACAGGAAATAAACAGTGAGCCTTGCCACAGCGTGTGGTAGCAGCTTATCATTTCAAATAACATCGCAACAAACATGCACAGCGTGAAGCCTGAGAGACGTACATGGAAGCGTGAGGGAAGTATCAGCGGAGCGGCATGCAAATGGCTTTCTCAGTGATGATGTTCGTAGGTAGACCTGGAAGTTAGTATTGCAAGGGCTCCCTCGACAAAAAGCAATGCGTATTTTAAATGGGATCTTAGCATATTGCAGAAAATAAGATCTGCGGAAATTGCTTCCACGTTAAAATCTGAAAAAGTGATTTTAATTAGTTGCAGTAATGTCAACACAGAAGGTATAGTTATTCCATCTACATGTGTTTTTGGTATTTCTCAAATGTCAAATCATAACCTGTTGCAAAAAGAAAATGACTTAAGAAATGAATGACAGATTGACAATTGATTTACAGTCGAAGGTGTCCTGTCAAGAGTTTCAAAGATATCTCCTTTATAATAGTGGTATGCACTGGATAATGGTCTATTTCTAAATGATTTCTAACTCATGTGCAATGCCAAAAAAACTTCCCAATTTGGGATCAACCCAGTTTATTTAATCTGATCCAATGCAACATGCTTTTATGGCCACATAGTGATTTTTGGGGGCAAAATTGGAGTCAAGTCTGCCGTATTTAAGCCTTATTAAAGCTCCATGCTCTGAACCCCACCACATCCATGTCTGGAGCCTCTGCAAATATGAGCTTTACAGCAGCCTCCATCTCCAGCTCCACTCTCATTTTATTTCAGAGGTCAAACATGCAATCTTCTCAGAAGGCTCACAACCTCTTTCACACTGCGAGTGCTTCAGCCGCAGATGAAATGCTGGAATGGCGTGTTACGAGCACACTCATTACCGCAGTGAATGAAGCCAGGGAAGAACGTGAAGGCTCTATCATTACAACCTGTAATTTCCTTAAAAGATTGCAAATTCCACTGCGGACTGGAGTTAACTGCACCGCGGCAAACCCATTTCACCCTCTGTCCAAACCAATTCACGGTGCCAGAGCCAGGCATTAAAGAAAAATACTCCTCTCACTCGGTGTGCATTAACTTATTAAAATCGTTCTACTCTGGCCCATGAATATGCCCTCGGTGCTTAAAATGATAAACAGTGGCCCCTCAGACTCGTTCTGACACGGAATAAATCAAAATGAGTGATAAACAATATCTGAACACTTCTTTACGCGGAGAGACTGGATGACAAGAAATCAGTTCAAAGCGACATGGCCTGAATTGCACTTGGTAGCAATTAGTTTGTGGAATCGAAATTAGAAAATGGACTGTGAAGAAGGCAGGTAGCAGACAGAGTGTGTGTATCTGCGCTATTTAAAAAAACCAAGAAGAATTGTCTTATCTTGATTATTTGGAAAACAGGTCATTGCAGATCAGTGGGCTGTGAGCCAGCAGAGTCTCTTCTTTGAAATGAAACAGAAACCCAGCTCCTCCAAGGTGTCCGAGAGAGAGTGAGAAATCTCAAAGTTGGTAGATATGAGCTTTGTGGCCCTTAGAGACAGTCTTTGTGACTCCTGACTTATTAAAAGTTCTCTGCAAAATGTACCACCACCGTCAGGAAAAGTACTATAGAAACTTTTCAGAACAATTTTAATTTCCATTCAGCCAGACAGAAGAGCAGACAGAGCCGAGCCAATGTGTAATGAACGCCATTTGCTGAACACTTTTATCTCAAATAGACTAAGCAGGTGTGACCTTAGCGGGAAATGAAAGTCTACATGGCTTTGTTAATGGGTACATAGTGCTCTGCAGGTATAACGGGAATGTAGCCCAGACACCCAGACAATGGTGTGATATGACCATAGATTGTATATAAGAAGAGGATTTTGTCCGTTTTAAAGCCTTGAGTTTAGTAACCATATCAGTCATCTTGGAAGTAAACCAAATTGTATGTATACAGCCCAATGTTCCACTTGTGGCCATAATTGACTAAAAGAACAACTAGTGATGAGACAATAAACTCATCAGTAAATTGTTTACTTTGGTTAAAAACCAAGTGAGTCATATTCTCATAGACTTCTATACATTCAGACTACTTTTTGTAAATGTCGCTCTCTGTTGGCCATTTAAAATAATGTGTTGTGTCTCGTCAAATGTGTTAATTCTGTGTATGTATTATGTCTGTCATTTTCATGTTTTTTCACGTCTGGTCTTGTCTGTTTATTTAGGTTCTTCATCTCTAGTCGGTCTCTGTGTTTATTGTCATGTCTCGTTTTCCATTTCCTGTTTTATTTTGTACTTACCTCTTGTCTTTCATTTCAGGCCCTGTTTCTTGTGTGTTTTTCCCGCCGTCATCAGCGTCTGCCCCGCCCCTGATTGTTTCCACCTGTTCCCACTCACCTCATGTTTAAATAGTCCTGTCTCTCCCCTGTCCTGTGTCAGTTCGTCTTGTTTGTTTCTCCGAATGTTCGTGCCAACCCCCAGCTCAGAAAGGATCGCTTTCACTCATGTCAGGTTTTGTTTTGTTGTTAATTTTGTAGGCTTACGTTTTTCTTAAGTTCTCTTTTTGTTATGCCTAGTTTTTTCCTCCTGGTGAGCGCCTTATTATTTCCAGTACCTACTCTGTTAAGAGGGATTACCTGATCTGTGAAATTAAAATTAAATTTTTTTAAATTCAAGACTTTGTCTCTGGGTCGTGCATTTGGGTTCATCCGTTTGTATCGAGGTCGTGACAAAATGTACGTTTGAAGGCATTTCTGCTTTGACTTTGGACCCCGAGTATGACAGGATAAGCAAATATTAAACTGTGCAGCCATGACTATTACATGGGATTGATTACATAATAGTCTATATGTTTGAGTCCATGATACTCACATTGTTGTTATCCTATAGTTTGATCTTGAACTACATGCAACCTGAGAAGAGTTAAATGCCTGAGTTTAGGTCTGGAGAGGTTATCTCCACACAAAGCATGCAGGCACAGTGACAGCCAACTATAATTGGCCCCTTGCCAGTAGATTAATATGCATTTCCACTCTTTTAAAAATGGCCTTTCTTATTGAGGCTCCAGAGAGTTAATTAAACCGATGCCATTTCGGAGGGCTAAGGATTCAGGGATAAACTGACTTTGACTTAAGAGGCGGGGCACATGGATGGATAACTGCACTGTCCTTATGTCGGAGCACTTAACCTCCCCTGACCTGCGTTTAGTTGGTGAGAACCTGTTGTTCCCTGAAGCTGAGCAGGTGAACTAAAGGCTCATGTGAGTGATATGTTTAACTGAAGAGCTGCTGCTGAAGCTCTTCTGAGAATCACTGGACACGGTATTCAAAACAATAAATATCAATGGAGTGCTGGAACCCAACACTGACTGTGTGTGTGTGTGTGTATGTGTGTGTGTGTGTGTGTGTGTGTGTGTGTGTGTGTGTGTGTGTGTGTGTGTGTGTGTGTGTGTGTGTGTGTGTGTGTGTGTGTGTGTGTGTGTGTGTGTGTGTGTGTGTGTGTGTGTGTGTGTGTGTGTGTGTGTGTGTGTGTGTGTGTGTGTGTGTGTGTGTGTGTGTGTGTGTGTGTGTGTGTGTGTGTGTGTGTGAGCCTGGGAGGGAGGGTTGGGTTTGTTTTATTTTATTTTTGTTTGTATTATTGTAATTATTTTTAGCTTACATATGTATTCTGTATTTTGTATGTTTTGTAAGTAATTGCTGTTGTCTAATTTTTCTTTTTCTTATGTACTTTTAGATATTATATTTAATTAAAAAAAGAGAAACAAATGTGTGCTTTTGGTTGTTGTGTATTAATCTCAATAAAAATGTAATCACAAAAAATATATATATATCAATGGGTCAGATACCAAGACATGTAACATGACACAAGGAGCACTAGATTGTTATTTATTAGGGATGCACAATCGGCAGTTTAAAAAAAAAATACAGTATGAGGTGATACTGTGATGTTGATCTTGTATGTAAGCAGTGGTGACTGGTCATTAGGGGCAGGTGCCACCTAGTGTCAGCAGAAAGTATTAACAATAATGATTACAAAAATCAAGCAAAAAATATATATTTTAAGATCATGATTAATCATCTGATTCGTCTGTACATTGCTGTTTTAGTCTGTGTTCTTCTAATTAGTGTCTACAATGTGTGCCTATTGAGCTGTTTAGAGACATGTGGGACAAAACCTGACCATGCCCCTCCCTCTCACTGTCTAAGTGAACGGTGACTGTAAAAACTACACTGCTCAGAGTATTTTCCTATTTAATGTGTGTGGCAAAAAAATAATGACCATAGGGGCATAGAGCTGCCATCCCCACCATACGTCATCTCACATCATTCAGAGCTGATTGGCTGTAAGTATGTGTGCCGCAAAAAGTGTGGTGTGTGAAGAGGAGGAGCGTCCTAAAACCAGGAAGTAAGCTGTGCATGGCTTCCCTCCACAAAAAAGCAATGAGATTTCTCCATAGGATTTTAGAAAATAGCTCAAAATAAATCTGTGGGAAACGTACCTGTTAGATAAATGCACGTTTTGTTCAGCCGGATAATATCCACATGTCTACCCTACTTTTATAATTTTCGAATCATAAATCTATCGATTAGATTTATGATAGACTTTTGAAACTATAAGAAGATAAGGAGGACTAGAGATTTTTGTCCAGAGGGATAGGCAAATGGACTTCATCTTCAAGTCAAGGTAAGACCACAATTTTATTGAAAATGGGATCTTACTAAGAGAGAACAATTCAATATTTAAATGATAAAATTACATGTTTTGGGTATCCTTCTGTTGAACTGTCTGTTTAAAATTAATCGAAGCATCAGACTAAATAAGCTTTTGAAAATAATATATTTTGATTTAGGTCAAAATATAATATTTGTAATACATGAACCTCACTGCAGAAGCTTATAGACATCTAAGTTTATTGTGCCCCACCACTTTTGTACATGTAAAAACGCCACTGTATGTAAGATATATAAATGGTCTTGCGAACATGACGCCTGTAAACAAGATGGCAGACGTAAACAACAACATGAGGTCGGAGCTCCGTAAAAACCAAGCTGTCTCCGTCCATTTGACACGGTTTTCATATTTTTGGAGTAATTATACAGTTGTTGACGAACAGAAATATTGTTTTCTGGCATCACTTTAACATTTAGATATGAAGGCGCACGTCAGAAGTATCAGACAAAACCCTGCACAATGAGGGCTCTTCATCGTTATCTGCCGAAAAATGCCTTAAAATGAAATATGAGCATCAGTCAGAAATATAACTTTCCTCAGATATGACATGGACAGTTAAACATATTTTTAACCTAAGCTGAAGAAAATGTGTGCATTCATAACAGCATTGTGTTTTATGTGCCAGCGGGCAATCACATGAAAGTAGACATAAACGATGTTAATATCACAACAGGGGGAACTTGATGTTCACTGCGATTAGGTATTGTATATGATGTAGTCATATTCAAATAGGTTACACTCTGCAATCACAACCTTATTTGTTTGTGCAAAGTAATGTTATATAATGATAACTCTCAGGAGGTTTGTAGAAGGGAGAACAAAATAGCTTTGATACAGAAATGTACACATGCTCTAATTCACAACAAGCATCCTCCGTGGAATGACTGGCGGGATAACAGCAGGGTGTTCAAGGACCAATTGATTGAATGTCCGTTAGTTTACCTCCTTTGAAGCCGATTAACAGTCGATGCACAAAAAGGCCAATTATTCTCTCCTTGATGAATCATAAAATAACGATTTCTAAGGCTTTGAAGAGGTGGGAAATGAAATTAGAGTTCATAAACAAACTAACAACACATGTGATTTAGCTCATCACTTCAAAAAGCACGCAGGCAGTGAGGCATCCCATGATAGGGAGGAATCACCCAGTGTTTTTCCCAGAAGTCCGACATCTCTGATGAAAAGTAGAGGCACTGACCGGGGGACAATCATCGCCCGAAGGAGGTGGTAGAGTTCTGTTAATCTATTGTGCCATTGCTTTCAATAACTGCATCAGTTGATGGACAGCTCCCTCAAGAAGAGCCAGCGCAGTAACCAGAGTTGGGACAAAAATACTTTGTCACTGTACTTAAGTACATCTTTCTGGTATCACTACTTTACCCCACTACTTATTTTTCTGACGACTTTTTCTTCTTACATGTTGAACACAAATACCTGTACTTTCTACTTCTTACATGTTGAACCCAAATACCTGTACTTTCTACTTCTTACATGTTGAAGACAAATACCTGTACTTTCTACTTCTTACATGTTGAACCCAAATACCTGTACTTTCTACTTCTCTCATTTCCCAAACAGCTGGTTCCTTTAGTCTGAATGTGTGTTTGATGCGTGATCATTATTCTTTAGAGTCATTGCGTGCCTATTGATTTGAACACGATCCGTGTATCCATCATTTCCTGGTCTTCTCTAAAGAAGAGGGACCAATGGAAACGTTGTCATGTTGCCGTTGTTCAGCATGGAAACATTCATTAGCTAACAATGACATTATTGTTCTATTAATATAAAGGGAGGTCAGGTACTCTTTAAAACAGCTGCTAGCTATGGGTACTTTTTACTGAAGCACATTTCAAAGCCTCTACTTTTACTTGAGTAAAGAAGTTTAGTCAGTACTTCTACTTTCACCAGAGTATTTGTAAACACGAGTATCTATACTTCTACTTGAGTAAAGGACGTGTGTGTACTTTTGTCATCTCTGAAAGTAACTCAGTCCCATCAAACAAAAAGTACACGACGGAGACAGAAACAACACCTGACCAGAATCCACTTGTCCGACGCCATTGACCGCTTTAAGCTGCCAGAAACCAGATACCTCTCAGGAGCAGAAAAGGAACAGCATAATGTAGAGACTCAGCGTTCCTGTAAATCAGCGGCTAAAGAGAGTCCGCTTGTCAAAGTGACCAAAGAAAACGCTGACCATTTGCTGAACTGCTTTTTTTCTTCTTTTTTTCCCGAGGGCAGAGCGTGCACGAATTGGTTCAACCTCAGTTTACAGCTCCCGGGCAACATCACGGCCTGAATTGTAGTCAGGTGGCAGAAAAACGTAACCTCTTTGAAAGAAAAACATCATGACTTTGGAAGACAAGAGCAACCCAGGAATGATCTCGAGACACACAGCAGTAACTTTTAAAGTCTTCCAGAAATCAATATGACAGTGGATATTGTCGCCATTACTTTTATGCTTTTCAATTGATGTTTTCTTGTGGATGTAAAAGCAATAATAACGCTTTATTTATATCGCACTTTTCCTATAACACGTGCAGCTCAAAGTGCTTTACAAAACGACACGTCACAAGTTTAAAACAAACAACAAGAAATTCCCCTCAGATTATTTGGTAAGAGCTTTAAAAGGTACATGCAGCAAAATGAAACATTTGATCACGTCAATAGACACAAGGAGTATGTATATACAAATCAAATAAATAATGGTTTCTCTCTGACGGATAAGAGACAAGACGACTGAGTCGATGCAACCATATAGAATATAATATAAAGTGGAGACGTAGCTTATCCACTTCATTCTCAATGGCAAACACAGAGTCATCGTAGCCAAACAAAGTACTCAAGCTATATCCAGTGTTTGGAAATGAGCCTGTTAATTGAACACACTGTTGGACTTACTGTAATAAAACAAGAAACCAAAGTCATATTTTCCTCCGTCGTAAGGTTTATGAGCCCATCATTAAAACACGTGTCCTGTCTTACTAGATAATGTGGTGTCTTTTACAGTGTTCTGGGGATTTTCAGCATCTTTGCAGCAACCCGGTATCACGGCAAGACGTGAAGATGTCACGATTTACCAGGCTGGGAGACGTGAACATGTCACGATTTACCATGCTGGGAGACGTGAAGATGCCACGATTTACCAGGCTGGGAGACGTGAACATGTCACGATTTACCATGCTGGGAGACGTGAAGATGCCACGATTTACCATGCTGGGAGACGTGAACATGTCACGATTTACCGTGCTGGGAGACGTGAACATGTCACGATGTACCATGCTGGGAGACGTGAAGATGCCACGATTTACCGTGCTGGGAGACGTGAACATGTCACGATGTACCATGCTGGGAGACGTGAAGATGTCACGATTTACCATGCTGGGAGACTTGAAGATGTCACGATTTACCATGCTGGGAGACGTGAAGATGTCACGATGTACCATGCTGGGAGACGTGAACATGTCACGATGTACCATGCTGGGAGACTTGAAGATGTCACGATTTACCATGCTGGGAGACGTGAAGATGTCACAATGTACCATGCTGGGAGACGTGAAGATGCCACGATGTACCATGCTGGGAGACGTGAAGATGCCACGATTTACCATGCTGGGAGACGTGAAGATGCCACGATTTCGTCCCTTCAAACGTGACAGTTACACGGTATTGTTAACCAGTGGAGAAAAAACGGAAATGCCAACAAAAGCTACCCCGACGGTCGGTTGTTATTGTCAATATTAATATAATAATAATGATTTATTTTTTAATAGTCACACTCGATTACGCCGATTTTCTTGTTGCCCAGCTGGTCGGCACCTCTTTTAGCAGAAACAAAGGCTGTATTAAATCGATGTTAATCCATGCGTGTGGATGTGGAATTAACGGACGTGATGTTGTGCGATTGCGTTGCCAGGCAACAGCTTCGGTTCTTGTTAATTTACAAACTCTTCAACTACAACCGTAGTTATATTTAAAAACATGTTAGAAGGCCTCACGAAATACTTTAATGCAAATTAAAATGTAAATGTGAAGGAATGTGTGTATAACAAAATACATCAGTCATAAACTAAACCGAAAACCGACGTAGGCAAGATCCTCAGCTCGATGATTGGATGGTTTAGCCGCAATGCATGCTGGGATTTGGTGTTTATGTGATGTAAAATCCGAAAACATTTTTAAAAAATATTATAATACTTTATTCCGAGTGTGCTTGCTTTTCTCTTTGAAAGTCATCACATAACGGCATTGTAATACACGGTTCGGCTGCATTAAATATGACATATCTGCCGTAATTCTCTATTTATAGAGCCCTGATGAGAAGACTTCTGGACAAACAGGACAACTGCCGCCAAAACTGAAAATGCGACGTAGATCATAAATATATAAGCAATTAAACAACATCTTACATTTCTCTTCACACAATACGTCTCCTTGCAGTATCAACACTATTATATTTGATCCAATTGGTAGATTGGCTGTATTTACACCATGACGGTGCACAGCTGATATAAAAGGACACCTGGTGGTTTGAATGGCATGATATCCAAAAAAAGTGTTTTGAGGAATAGCTGGAAAATGAAATGATAAAAGAACATGTAATTACAAAGATACTCTCACAAAACCACCTCACCGGGTCAAAAAATACCCACTTATGCATCTAAGGGAAGAGGAAGTACTTACCTTTGGTTGAAGAGAAAAACCCATGCAAGAATCAGGACAGGCTGACATGTATCACAGCAGAGCCACACTGGAGAAGCTTCACCTGAAAATCAGAGAATGAGAATGTTTATATACGTTTATTACCACAAATACATGTTTGATATTTCACAATTAAACAAGGAAATACGCTTATTTCTTTCTATGTTTCTTGAGAGTTACATGAGATGATGTGTACACCTACCAACCTATGAGAACCAGAAACTGTCGGGATAATAACAAAATTAAGTCCAATCAAAATCTATTGTTGTCGTTTCCTCTGAAAGCTTTCTCATTTGTTAGTTAATAATATTTCTGGCGGACAGCCTTTTTTTCTTGAAAGACAGCCATTTAAAAAAGTGGTGACATGTCCTCAGCGTCCCCATTGTGAAGGAAAGCTATGTGAGCAGAGAAGCTAATACAGTTTGTGAAAGGCCAAAATCAAAAGGACTCCAGAGACGCTACATTTTGGAGATGACTTTAAATGCCATTTTCTGAATGTCTTTCATTTTTTGTAAAGCACTTTGAATCGCCTTGTGTTGAAAAGTGCTATATAAATAAACTTGCCTTGCCTTGCCTTGTTAAAGCAAAATGAGTTGAGATATGTCAGTATCCCTGAGAGCTTGACACACGTCAACTAAACTAAACACTAGCACATACTTTAATCATAATCAAATGGAGAAACCCTCATCAATCTGCAGAAAAATACAACAACCCTCACCCTTTTTTTCAGACGAACAACACATCAACAAGCACAGTACATTACAACACATAGTTGCCAGGCAGCGAGTATTCTACAGTTTGGAGGAAGTACATTTCTGTATGATGGACAGTGGTTTATCAATGCATGGTGTAATATTGTTCACAATTAAACAAGGTTCGGACAATCAGCATTTCCAACAGTAGGTGAGCAAGGAATATCTACAATCACACTTATTTCGAGATATATTTCAACCATTTGGAGGCGTGTGGCGCAGTGGGTTGTGCGTTGGTGTTCGGATCAGGGGGTCACAGGTTCAAACCCCACTGCAGTCAGCATGTCGTTGTGTCCCTGAGACACTTCACCCCAAATTGCTCCTGTGGGGATTGTCCACAGTATTGAGTATGTAAGTCTTCTAACATGTAATGTAATGTATTTTAGACCAGGGATGGGCAAATGGCCCACGTAACATGTACAAATGGCGTGTGTGTGTTCCAAGTGAATCTGCGGCCCCCTGGTGGCCAGTACATAAATTATGTGGCCCCCACCACCATCCAAGTTGCCCACCCCTGATTTAGACCATCGAGCTGTGTCATATTTAAGTCAATCTCTCCATGTCATGAATATCTTCAATGATCTCAATCCAAAGATCTATTGAAGGAGATTCGGCCTGTAACCACTTACGAGTAATAGCTTTTTTTATATTTTTAATATTTTCAAAAGGTATTTATTACTCCCTGTCATTTCTTCTGGAAGGTCACCCAGGTAGAGAACTACAAAAGAGAAAGGGATCTCCAGAATACGCTGCATGTTTCTCCAAATATCATCCCAAAATAGTTGTATCTTTGGACAAGACCAAAAAGCGTGGCGGTGACACTACTTCTCCAACATGCACTTTCCAACGGTGTCTGATATGATTTCATTTTGGGTGTTAAATTCACGCCAATATTTAGAACATGTTGTGGAGGAACTTGTTACACACATTGTTAGGATATTATTATGGATTTACGCTCCACGTTTCTAATATCCCCGCGTCCTTCTGAGCTGTTTTATATGGAAGGAGTTCAGTGCCACCAAGTCAACCATACTCTATTTAATGGCAATATTACAATGCACCAGAAATCATTACATTCAATACACTACACATACAAACACAGTATACTTACAACACAAGACATATAACACAAATACACACAACACAAAACATACATACAACCTGGTGATCACGTCAGCCGGCCAGCAGAAAGAGACTGAACCCAGTTGCGTCTCTGTATTTATGCTGAAGCAATGGGAGGGATCATCCGATCTCTCCCCTTTGATTGGCAGCCCAAATATCCTCAACACCCCAAATCTGAAGTTCCTTCACTCACATGTGGCGAGAGCATTTGCATACAGTGCAAGTCAACAGATGCTGTAACCTCCCCCGCCAATCCTTTGTCCTCAAACACCACATGGTCTCTCAAAAGTCACATGTGCTCGGGCTCAAAGTCCAGCTCAGTTTTAACCCAAACGATTCTCATTTTAAACTTATACATTTGGAGCTAACATGAATACATTCAAATATTCCTTACAACTCCCCCTTTTGATTTAACTCTAATAAATCAATTACTTTCAAGACATTCACATTCGTTCTGGGATTCAGACTATTTAAACGTTCAGAAATGGCTCCACATATCAACTTCATATGACCGTGTTAGAAATACAAAAATATGCAAATAGCTCCATACATCAATTACATCACTTAATAACCACAAAGTTAAAACCCTTCAATTATTCTGATTGAGTATAGTCAATCGTCATAAGGTATAACCTTCACAGTGGTGATTCAATTAATCTGTAATCGGCAAAATTGCAGTGTCTTCAAGCTTTAACATTACTTCATGTATACTTCATTCCGCTTTAGTTTCAGAGCCACACATGAGATATTTAGGAGACAGCAAGTCTGTCTTCTCATAAATATGAACAACCTGAAATGCCCTGCCTCCTTTCATCAGGAGAGGCAGCTGCAAGGTCAAATTCATATACAGTTCAGAGCCACACATGATATCAGTGCATTAAAACTTCCCAAAGAGTGGAGACAGTATGTCTCCAACATATCCCTCCTGTTTATACTCCGGATTAACATAGAACCTGGAAAGATACAAATGATTGTAAATTCATATACAAAAGTACCCAAACGTCTGAGGTAGGTAAATTGTATAGGCACATGTCTTAATGTAATCCCCATGGTCCAATTCTTTCTCTGTACATCGTCAGTTTCTATCCCTCAGACCCGTTACTGTTTCCCTGCTCACGTCCACTCTTTAAATTCCACTGGGTTCTGTTGGTTTCTTCACTGGTTTGAGACAAGTGCCCTTATTGGAACCACCTCCCTTTGTAGCCAGACTTCCCCACAGTAGAGGCGAGTTTCTGTGTTTCAGGTTTAAACAGCTTCACAGTCAGATGTATCCAGGATGGTCTCTTCGCCAGTCTAACTGCAGTCGATGTAGACAGGAGTGTTTGTTAGGGACCCTCCCCCTTTGGCGAGTGCCTGCTCCTCCTCTTTATCGCTCTGGTGAACACTCACTTTCCTGGTTTCACTGTCTGCGTAGTGTCAGGTACTTCCATCCGTGGCGAGACCCGGAACTCCTGATACTGCGTCCTTGGATACGCTTCCCACACCGTGGAGTCGCCACCCTTGCTTGGTCAGGTACAGCAGGCCCAGCACGCGGAGGAGGATGACAGCTTTCACACATCCTTCCTGGAGGTTTCCCCACTGCGCACTGATTCCAGTGGTACCAGATGTCTCCTTTCCCTTCCAAGCGGACAGCGTGAGATGTCCTCTGTATCGCCCGATGGGGTCCAGAGAACCTGGGTCTCAGCCACTTGGGTCTGATCGCTTTCAGCCAGACGAACTCTGCAGTGTTCGCTTCGTGTTCCTCGGGTCCCCCTTTTGCCTCTGCAACCTGGGTGGAAAAATCTGATACAAATCCCTCAAGCTTACGCTCAGGGCTCCTGGGAACTGGTGACCATGAGTGAGCTCAAAGGAGACAAACCTGTCCCTTTGTTAATTGAGCTCCTGATTTACATAAGAACTAGGGGCCATGCGTCTAACCATTTCATGCCTGTCTCTTCACATGTTTTCTTATATCTTAGTAATATATTTTATTTCATGTTTTTTACTCATAAAACAATATGACATTGTCCAGAATAGTAGTTAAGTTTATATAACTTTTACTCTTTCTAATCTTTTCAAACATCTTAATTGTCTTGTCTCTCTCTCTCTCTCTCTCTCCTACATACTTTTTCCAACTTCACTCGTGGTATTTTAACCACCTTTTATCCTTCTGAGCAAGATATCACTTCAACACATTTAATATCTTGCCCTATCCATCTATTTCAGTCTTCTTCACTGCTATTTTTAATTTACCACTTGATTAATTCATGGTTAATACAACTTTTTATCTTTACTTATTTATCAAGTCAATTCAATTTCTTTAAATTTGTTTCTTTAAAATACATTAGTAGATACCTTGTGGAGTATTCACAATAACTAATCCTCTCTAGGATATGAAATCCATTCATCTTTAACAAGATACTATTTCCCTATTTATTTTTAGTTCATGATAACAATGGTATAAAAACCACACGTTTTACTCATAGCTAGTTTCTATGTCAAGATCATTATGTGTGACATAATAATCAGATGTCTCCTTTTATCCATCTGTTCTCTTTTCTCTTCAGCCTTCAACAACCTTTTCTTATTTCCATTTCTAACCAGTCTTTTACTTATAATCTGTCCCTTTCCTAGGACAGGTAAATACATCCTGCTACTGTAGTGTTCACAAATAAATCTCCATGCAAACTGCTACTGTACACTCAAAAGTGATCTGTTTCATTTTGAAAAGTCAGCTTTTTGAAAACCAACATGGCTCAGTTCAAACTTCTGTTTCAAAACAAAACTCCTCATCTCTTCCCGACATGATTTGACCTAAAGATGATTTGCTACCACTATTTTTCATTGTGATATTTGTTCAAAACAGAGACTGCATCTGTCTCTGGATTTGAATATATGCCTGATGGCAGCATATGCATAAAAATAAAAATAAGTGTACAGGGTTTTAACCTCTGTCATTAAAGGACTGTATAAAAATAAGACATGTCATCTGATTAATCTAAAATCAGAATTTAACAGATAATTTGTGTAGTACATCCCACCATTCTTAGGGACGCCTAATTAACATTCTCAAATCTTCAATTAACTTGACCTAAAAAGCTAAAACAGTGTTGCTTTATGATACCTAAAAAAATACTACAATAGATTTTAGACTATAAAAATGTAAATATCAAATTCCCATTGTCTAACAACTCACTCCCCCTTTTCTGAAAAAGAATCCTGTGGATTCATTTTCAGAAACATGAAGAAAGAATGGTAGGCATAGGAGGCAGAGGCACATGCTGTGACCTGGGACCTTTACGACCCCGGCGTCCTGCTTCAAAGTGTCCTCCGGTTTCTGTTTTACGACACTGGCCTCCTGCTTCATCGTAAATGAAGTTTGGGCACAGTTTGAGATTTGTGATCTGAGTTAGAGACAACAGTATTTTGCATTGTTCTAGGGAACAGAAGAGTGTTAACTTCATCTGCTTCTATGGGGCTGTGGATAGCCATTGCACCCGTGAGATTTTGGTCTGTGACGGGAGGAATTGTAATTCCCATCATTGCGAGGGCAGCATTGTGACAAACCCTCCTCAATCTATCTAGTGCCTGCATCTGTTTGTTTAGGTGTGCAATTTGCTTTACAATCTGTCTTTCATCTAAGTGAAATCTATCCATGTTGTGTTACAAGCATGGTTAGATTTGTAACAGAATACAAAACTAACTGTATTTAGCGCTATATTTGCCTAAAAATCTTAACAAACACCCACTACAAATTAAAGATAAATTGATTTAGCAAAATGAACCCTTATGTGATTCAAAAATGTGACAAAAGAACAATGATTTGTCTTACCCAAGATTGTAGTCTAACAGAATGGCTCTTGACCACATGGGGTCAAATAACTTGGATGACCGGGGGAAGGGAAAAAAAAAAACACTCAACCATGTGCAGAGAGAAATCACACTGCTTGCAGTCTGAGTTCACTAACAATTAAACCATACAAGGCCAGTTCATAACACACAAATTGTCCTCTTTGTATGTCTAATCTAGGTAGAATAATCCACTATTATATTTAATTTGAATGTACTTAATTCCCGGTAACTACCTGGAATTTCAGAATCGTATTTAGCATTCTGTCGTTCCATATTCACTTCGCTTTTATTTATCTGCTTCAATTAATATGTGCACTTCGCTTTTATTTATCTGACTCAATCAACGCGCTTCCCGTCTTCAATACCGGTCAGCAATGTAATATTTAACCTCAACGCTTGAAGCTAAACTCATATACTCAATGTGAAAGGTGTACTACCCCCTTTCAGCCACTAGATGGCAGCATCAGACCACAAATGAGCCTCACTCATCCGTGTGCTTCATCGAGATCAATAAATATTGAGTAATTACCATATCACAGAACTCCGGCTCTTAGCTAAAGAGCGTTCGTCTGTGCTGTAAGACCCCTCAGTTTTAGGCGGCGACCCGATCTGAAATATCGGGTTTCCAGGTTCTGTCGTGCGGTACTCAAAACACGCCACCAGACAGACTGCACCGTCTCTTACGCCACTGTGGACTAGACTACCACAGATCCGCGCTAAACCGTTCTTATGTACGCCACTCAGGACTTTATCTACCTGTAGATCCGCGACAAACTGTAATCAATATGTAAATATCTATGTACGTCACGCCGGACTCATATCTACCTGCGATCAACGACTATGTTTCTAAATATGCATTGTATATCCCATTTAAACTTTAAAAACACTGTGAAACGCCTTCAGACAATCCTAACATTTTAGTGTATTCAATCACAGACATTAGGTTCATACAACAGGAGTCTGAAATACCTTTGAGTTGTGAAGGGCCCTCGTGATTGTCTGAGGTGTTTAAAAGCGCTTATTCTCGACCCAATCCGGTCGTCTGAATCCTCCTCAGCTCATTCATTATCTTGTACGTCGGGTTCACCATCTGTTAGGATATTATTATGGATTTACGCTCCACGTTTCTAATATCCCCGCGTCCTTCTGAGCTGTTTTATATGGAAGGAGTTCAGTGCCACCAAGTCAACCATACTCTATTTAATGGCAATATTACAATGCACCAGAAATCATTACATTCAATACACTACACATACAAACACAGTATACTTACAACACAAGACATATAACACAAATACACACAACACAAAACATACATACAACCTGGTGATCACGTCAGCCGGCCAGCAGAAAGAGACTGAACCCAGTTGCGTCTCTGTATTTATGCTGAAGCAATGGGAGGGATCATCCGATCTCTCCCCTTTGATTGGCAGCCCAAATATCCTCAACACCCCAAATCTGAAGTTCCTTCACTCACATGTGGCGAGAGCATTTGCATACAGTGCAAGTCAACAGATGCTGTAACCTCCCCCGCCAATCCTTTGTCCTCAAACACCACATGGTCTCTCAAAAGTCACATGTGCTCGGGCTCAAAGTCCAGCTCAGTTTTAACCCAAACGATTCTCATTTTAAACTTATACATTTGGAGCTAACATGAATACATTCAAATATTCCTTACAACATTTAAATATGCTTGTTTTTAAGACTTCAAATGAAGAAGGTAGTATACTGTCCGGCAGTGGCTCAGTCAGTGGGGGCTCAAGTCCCCGACCAGACCTAAAATATGGAGTGTGGACTGCTACTTGGAGAGGTCCCAGTTCACCTCCTGCCCTGCCGTGGTGCCCTTGACCAAGGCACCAGACACCCCCCTTCCCCCCTCACTCCCATTGCTCCCCGGGCGCTGTACAATAGCTGCCCACTGCTCCTGGTACTAGGATTCAGAACGCTGCTGCTCGAGTCCTCACTAACACTAAGAAAGTGGATCACATCACTCCTGTTCTGAAGTCTTTACACTGGCTTCCTGTGTGTCAAAGAATAGATTTCAAAATACTGCTGCTGGTTTATAAAGCACTGAATGGTTTAGGCCCAAAATACATTTCTGATCTACTGCTAAATTATGAACCATCCAGATCTCTCAGGTCTTCAGGGACTGGTCAGCTTTCTGTCCCCAGAGTCGGAACTAAACATGGTAAAGCAGCGTTCAGTTATTATGCTCCATCTGGAACAAACTCCCAGAAACCTGCAGGTCCGCTGCAACTCTGACTACTTTCAAATCCAGGCTGAAGACTTTTCTTTTTGTCGCTGCTTTTAATTGAACTATTCACATCTTAGACTGCACTGTAACTTTTATCCATGTATTTTTTCTTTTAGTGTTTATCCATGTATTTCTTCTTTTAATGTTTATTTTATTAGCTTTTCTTTTTAATGACTGATTTTAAATGCCATTTTCTTAATGTCTTTCATTTGTTGTAAAGCACTTTGAATTGCCTTGTGTTGAAAAGTGCTCTATAAATAAACTTGCCTTGCCTTGCCTAGGATGGGTTAAAAGTAGAGAACACATGTCACTGTGTGCTCTGCATGTGGGACCATTAAAGAGGGTTTCCTCCCATCGTCTCTTCTCTACGTGTAAGCCATGTTTCATTTTTACCTCTTTACTTAAGATTTCTATAAATATTCTCTTTCTAAATAACTGAAGAAGAAGAAGACCTTGAGTAGATAATGATGCAAATTGATAACCCTTTTGACAGCTTGTTTAGATAAACTAGGGTTGTTTTTCTTAACACGGCATGTGTTGCTGGTATTGGGGCCGTATATTTGCTTTTAGTTGCAGCGTGCTCTGAGTTTAAAGAAACTGTGACAGAGACTTCATAGTCACTGTGTTACCTTCTAATGTAGGTCCTGGCTCTGCAACTTTTACAAGCTCATATAAAATAATCATACATTTTCTGGTGCACTGCAGAGAAAGAAAAAAGCACACCCCAAAAAATGTATTCTAGCTAATATTTTGAACCTGTCTTGTGGAAAAAGTGACGACATTTACAATTCCTAGGAGGGGAAACTGACAGCGGCGACGTCCTCATTCACCGATGTGCTGCTAATTCTGAAGGATCTTTATGTGACACCATGAACTGAGGCGTTATCAAAGAGGGGGGGTTCAATGCTTTATGAGAAGAACAAAAACATTAGAGTTAAACTTCCTTTCCAAGAGCCCCGAGAGGGAGATTAGTGAGAAAAACAGCACCGTACAACCTGGATCCAACACTCATTGGTCTGAGTCATGATGTATTAGCACTTCACAGTAGCTTCTGTCGGTGTGAGACTCAACACTGGGCATCACTCTGAAAATAGATGCTGAAATTGGAGCTGAGATCACATTACAGCATTGTTGGGCTTCTATAAAAGCACAGGACATGTAGCTCAGCGGTGTTTAATGATGGGGAAGGTTTCTCTTGTGTGTTGCTTATAGAAGAGTGTGTGATACTCGTGTTTCCCTGCCCTGGAATCACTCCTCAGATACAAAGGAACAGCTTGCCATCGGCCCTCATATCATTCATAACCACAGGAGTATTGAACGGTCCTTGTAGTGATTTTAATGAGTAAAAAACTACATCCACACAAGCCTAGACTTAAGAGAAGCATGGACAACAGGATTCTGTTTTTTACTGACTTGATGTGGTCATCCAACCCCCCCCCCCACTATCTAATTTCTCCCACTCTCACTGAGCACAGATAGGCAGCTTCCATAAATAGAAAGCAAAGCAGGCGAGTGGCTTTTACTGGGAATATGATCGATTAAAAAGCAATTTGCTCCCCGGCTGAGGCCCTGCTCTCCTAAATGACAGCGCCCTCCCGCCAGTCTGTGTGTGTGTGTGTGTGTGTGTGTGTGTGTGTGTGTGTGTGTGTGTGTGTGTGTGTGTGTGTGTGTGTGTGTGTGTGTGTGTGTGTGTGTGTGCGCGCGTGCGTGTGTGTGTGTGTGTGTGTTGGCTGCTGAAAATGGAGCTCAGAGGGGTCGGAGGAGCCACTCTGAGCTCCATTTTCAGCAGCCAACACACACACACACACACACACACACACACACACACACACATACACACATATCACTTCAGGGGACATTGCATTGACTTACATGCATTTCCTGGAGACTTATCCTAACCTTAACCATAACCAACACATGCCTAACCCTTAACCTTACCCTAACCAAGTCTTCACCCTAAAATTAATGATTCAATCAATCAATCAATGTTTATTTATATAGCCCAATATCACAAATGTTACATTTTCTCAGTGGACTTCACAGTTTGTACAGAATATCAGTATGACAATACGACACCCTCTGTCGTTAGACCCTCTGTCCTTAGACCCTCACATCGTACAAGGAAACACTTCCGAAGAAAACCCACAGTTTAAAGGGAACATGGGAGAAACCTCAGGGAGAGCAACAGAGGAGGGATCCCTCTCCCAGGACGGACAGACGTGCAATAGATGCCGTGTGTAAATCGAAAATTAAATTTGGGGAAGCTGGGTTAATCGGAACATGAGAGTACATAGGTACAGACAGAGAGAAGGAAGAAGTAAGATGTCCCCCGACAAACTAAGCCTATATCAGATTCCCCTCATGGGGACCACCATGTGAGTCCCCACACGTGACTGTGTAGTAATGCTAGGCCACACACACACACACACACACACACACACACACACACACACACACACACACACACACACACACACACACACACACACACACACACACACACACACACACACACACACACACCTCCCCTGCTGGTCCGACACAGACTTTGTTCTACAGAGTATTTGAGAAAGCTGAAATAAAGACATGAGGGCAGGCTAAGACAAAAAGCACCACATTGGATTTATGGTTCGATGCTAATTACATTTTGTTCTGTCAGTACATGAACTCGAACACGTTGAATCTAATCTAATCTAATACAGCTAATAACATCTGGCAATAGTGCAATTACGGTACTCTTCAGACACACATGCTAACATTTCCTTTATGATGATGTTTGTCAGCATGGTCTTCAGTATGGGAACCCTAAATAATCAAACTTTGTTATTTTACTTATTTAGGGTTGCAGATAAAGGCAACGACTAATGATTATTTTCGTTACAGATTAACCTGCTGATTAGTTTCTGCATTCATTGATTGAAAAAAATTTTTCTTTGTCCAAAATCCTGAATGTATCGAGTACAATATGATATAAGCTGTTTTGATTTTAGGGTTGTTTTTCTTTAACTGTGTTTATGTATGCTCCATCTACACCAAGACAAATTCTTCGTATGTGTTAACCTACTTGGCCATAAACTTGTTTCTGAATCTGAAACAAGACAAAAGCAGGAAATGTCTGTGTTGCATTAACAAAGAACGAGTTTCTATCGGCTTCAGTAGTCAGGCCTCACTTTTGTCAGCATGGTCTTCAGGATGAGAAACTTGTGTTGTGTATTTAATTATTTATCGTTAAACTAAATAAAGGGTATAGAATAAGTAGTTAAAGAGTCAAATAAATTATCCATTTAAAAAAATATATATCTCGAGAACCCTTCGACTATAATTGTCCAAGTTGAAAAATAAAACTCGTTCTGAAAATGATTTGCATTCAATGACAACATCCCCGTCAAGTGACTTAAATGAATATCTTCCCGCTGCGCGTGTTATGAAAGAAACTGTTCATAGCTATAGCCGAGAAACACTTATTATTTAGAAATGTCCGATCAAGATCTTCAGCGGGGTTCAACTGCAAAAGCAATTTAGTGAGAATGCTAAAAACGACTTAAAGTGCCAGAGAATACGTTCTATATTTATCATGCGAACAGAGAAGACTGTGTACAAAAACATACAATCAGTGAGAGGACATTTTTAACTAGTAACACACAAGAGGAACGGGAAAACCCCAAAATAGGGCCTCTCTATACTTTAAATAATAAAAGACAGCCAATCGTCAAACTGATACAGAATGGGTCACATCCTTCATCTTCAACATTCACTGCATTGACATCCAAACCTGCCTCATGTCTAACTTTCAGAAACACTTCCCCTGATAATCCTGCCTGTCTGCAGCTTCAGACTCAGAGGCTGGAGGTTAAGTGTTCCTGACAGATGACGTAACGTGGAAGTCTTTTGCAGGGAGATCTGGCTTCTTTATCAATGACGGTTACACACACACACACACACACACACACACACACACACACACACACACACACACACACACACACACACACACACACACACACACACACACACACACACACACACACACACACACACACACACACACACACACACACACACACACACACACACACACACACACACACACACACACACACACACACACACACACACACACACACACACACACCACACACACACACACACACACACACACACACACACACACACACACACCACACACACACACACACACACACACACACACACACACACACACACACACACACACACACACCAGAGGGAGGGGTTAAACAGATGTGATTGTGTCCAGAAGGCTCATGTTCCCATGCAAAGTGTTAGAGGGCTACTGATTAAATCTGCATTGTAACTTTGTTTATTTTCTGTAATATAAGAGGTAAAGTGTCAGCTTTTCTTTTAGCTTTTACTTAAAGGTGGGGTAGGTAATGTTGAGAAACCGGCTCGAGATACACTTGTTGTTATATTCCATGGAATGCTCTTAACATCCCGATAGCAATGAATATCTGAAGTGCTTTGACAAAAAATCCATAAAAAAATGTCACTGTGGAAGCCGTGGCGCTGTAAAAAGCACGACCAATCATCTGAGCCGGCTAAAGTAACTGGATGGCCTACCTGCCTGTCAGCCTTCCACCTGTGCACAAACTTATCTCGTGCCCTCATTGGTCATGTGCGCGTTCGTGTGTGTTGGAGGAGGGGCTCTGTGAGGAAGTGGCAGATTTTTTCCGGCTGTTTATTTTCAAAATCTAGCGCACTCGAGCTGGTTTCTCAAAATTACCAACCCCACCTTAAACTTAGCAGGCATTCTTTAATATTGCTTTTACCGTTTTTCTATGATGATAAGACAGATTTAACAGACTGAAAGTTGTTATCTTACTTTCGGCATGTAAGCGAAGGAGTCAGGGTCTCCTATCATGCAAAATGCACTTTTTGATGTCTTTTATACATAAATATGTGTCCCCTGTGTGTCAGAAAACAAAACCGTCTCTTTTTTCCTCCGTACCCACATCTCTAAAGATGAGAGAACAACGGAGCTGATCTAGATTTGCTGCGGTCATGACGTTATATCGGAAATGTGAAAAATATATTTTTTTTAAAGCTACGGACCCAGAATCAGCACTTCTCTAACAGGGCTGAAATAGAGGGGTATGAGGCATGGCTAGAATGTGTGATCTGTTTGGTATTTCGAGCAAAACACTTCATAGACATGTTTTTCTATACATCTGAGACCTATAATATATGCCTACACATGGTACAATAGGGGACCTTAAAGTTTGAATAGTTTGCCAGAACTTTGTTGCATCATTTATCTAAAGGCTAACGGACCTTTGCTGCCCAGAAAAAAACACTTAATGTTGACACTGACTCGGTGACCTTGCATGGTTGATCAGAGGTCCCGAGTTTACGGCTAATGGGATAAAGGGATCGTGGGGGGGTGGGGGTCTTACTGGATTTCCGCTGAGGAGTAACAACCATATTGTAAACCCTTTATGTGGAGACAGAATAACCAACGGAGTCCTGTTCCTTCGTCTTTTCAGCCACTCACAGCGTCTGTTTGACTGGTGTTCTTATGCATGGTAAATACTGAAGCTCACCTTGATAGAAACGATTCCCCACAACAAAAAATCAGCCGAGGCAAAATGGAAATTAATAAAAAGTGCCTCAAAGGCTGGATTCAATGGGTTTGATGAGTCTGCCGTGATTCGCTTCGGTGTAGAATGACTCTCTCCGTAGACTGCAGATCCAATCTCCAAACTATTGAAGACATTTAATAAAATGGATGTCTACTTTTGACTCCATGACCTATTGTCTCCTGCTCCTTCCTCACACATTAAATATTCATTTTGGGCGTAGAGATGAATAAGAAGCTTAATGCTGCTGTTGCAGAAAATCCTTTAAGACTTTCATTTCTTTTTCTCTGTTCTCAATTTGAAGAGGCACTGTTATGCTTTTGGGGTTTTCCCTTTCCTATAGTGTGTTATGTAGATTTGTGTGCATGTAAATGGTCTGTGAAGGCTAAAATCCCTCACAAAATACATGAATTATCTATAATAGTTTTCATGGCTGACTCTCACAAATCCCGACATGATACAAACACAAAATGCATGATTGTCAAACTGTAAAATCTTTTCAACAGCAGCCAAAATAAAATGTTAGTACTTCCATTTAACTTCCAATACAACCTCGAAACACTTGGGAGATGGATACAGGCAAAAAATAAATGTGGACACTTCCTATTGATGTGGCATTAAAAGCCAGCAGTCTCCCATTATGGCTTATGGATTAGCCAGTCGCTAACTCTCCCACACACACACACACACACACACACACACACACACACACACACACACACACACACACACACACACACACACACACACACACACACACACACACACACACACACACACACACACACCCACACACACACACACACACACACACACACACACACACACACACACACACACACACACACACACACACACACACACACACACCACACACACACACACACACACACACACAGCGTTCTTTGGCAAGAGCAACATGTCAAACAATAGTTGCCAAGTCTGCTGCTTGCAACAAAAGATGGAAAGAATTAGAGAAATGGAAATGGTGATTCAACGCTGCGATGAAAACTGGAGCGCAGTGTGCTCTCATAGAAAGGAAAAACCCTTTCAGACGGACTTAATGCTCCGTGAAACGCTTCCCCACCCCGACCCCTTGTCTGTGGCACTCAAAAATTCAAACAAAAAGCAACTGTATTGTCCCTGACTTGTAGCACAGACACACAAACACACCATCGCTTTCTTAGCTCCCAGTCTACAAGGCTTCCAACCTTTAATGTTCAATATTTAATGTCATGTCCCCCTCTCTGATTGGACTTTGAACACTCAGACACAACAGTCATTCAGAAGTTGTGACTCAAACATATATAAAATGAGTCCAACAATGAGGTGAATTCAGGTAAACAACATTATTCCCTTTTGACTTCCTTACAAAATGTCTACTTGTCACAAAAGGGGCTGCAACTCAATATCATGTCCCAAATTCAGTGCATTTCGCTCCATTTATATCCCACGCCTCTCCTTTCACAGCCAACAAAGTTGCACCGTATTGAATTCTCCCGATAGAAAGTGCAACTGCAGACCTTTCTGACATCTATTTAAGCTTTCAGCCATATCTCTCAGTCTGGAACGCATCCAGCAGCGGTAAATACCATGAAGAGGAAGAGGCAGAGGCAGAGGCTCAGAGCTGCATAAATATTCCAAGCTATTACATAAAAGGTAAACAATCCACATTGTGCCGACTCACTCTGTGCTGCAGCAGGTGGATCAAACGCTCCTGAAATGATATAATAATGTGTTCTGGTTTTATTGGTCTATGTGGCAAAGCACGGACTAAACTAAACTAAACAATAACAGAGAAGGGACAGATAGATGGCAGAGGAAGACAGATAAAGGGACAACCGTGAGTTTTACCCAGTGCACGGTAGCAAAGCGGACCAACCAGTAGAGTATGGCAGGTAATGTCTCATATTCATAAATGCAGAATAGAGGAATCGATGATGTCTCTGTCAAAGAGTTTTTCAGCACAGTGATCAAATAATGACCCTCACAAGCAAAGAAAAGCTCATGCAACATTTCCTTTACAGTATAGGATGTGGCACTTCTATGTGTTTGCAGGAGAATAAATAAATATCACGTCTTTCACTTTTTGCTGGTGTCGTCAGCCACATCCAATTAAAATGGTGCCCTCAGGCTGCAAGAGGAAGGGGTCTTAAACAAGAGAAGGTGGAAAAAGGAGTGTATGGATGCTGGACTATTGGAGGAGAAAGATAGAAAGGGAGTAAGTGTGAGCAGAAGGAGAGAAGATGGTTATAGGAAGTGTTGATGGGGGATTGGGGAGCAGTAAGCTGGTCTTCTCCATCTCGTGCTTCTCCCTCTTGGGGGGGGGGGGGTGGTAGGCTGCTGTCAACCAGCATCAACACTCTGCTTCTCACTGGAAACAAGGGCTGTGGTTGTTTATCTATCCCAATCCTGCAGGACCGCTCACTCCATGTCACTCTTGAAATAAACAAGGTTGTATTTTAAATATGCAGCTACCTTGGAGCTAAAAGGGTCTTATCAAGTGGGTTGCAAATTATAGACGTAAGGTCAGGTCTTAGTGGTGTTTTAAAACGCAGATAGTTGACAGTGAAATCCATTCAATCCAGTATAATCACCATGCTTGCATGTGCAAAGGCAATCCACACACATGTTTAACATCTAGTTAACATTAGCGACATGCAGTTGCTTCTTAGTGGACTATAAGATGAATACACAATACAAAGCAGGACTTTTTGAATAACAGTTGAAAAACATGCTTCAATGCTCTCTGGTGGACACACTGGTTTCTCAGCGTCATCTTAAATGTGTTAACGATCTTTCAAAAAATTGGTTTGCAGGCATTCAAGACAAATCAAGTGAATGTGTTTTGCATCATCTAATACCACACATTTGCCTCAGGGTGCATTGTGTTTAGCATTTCTGCACTGTGGTTTTGTTGTTCCTTATGGGGAGCCTGATGCCGTTTTATCTGCAATTAGCTCAATATGAGTCTAGTTTATTGACATAGTATAATGTAATGGGAACAACACAGTGAGGAGAATTAGAGGAGTCTCACCTTACTTACACTCAAATAACTTCTTACATTTATTCTCACATTTGAATGGGTTTGATCCAGTTTCATCAACAGAGCACCTTGAACTATCACAGTGGTTGAAACAGTATATTTAGCAAGATGGTGAATTGCATTGATAACCTTTTGCCTTGATTACCTAATATTAATTTGAATACAAAAAAAAATTGACAGACTAAACAAAGGCTAGGAGTAGAAGACTATTACAAGCAAGGCTCAATCAATTACAATTGAATTCATCATAGATAAAGCTTAGCCACAGGACCTGGAAGCTTATATTCTATCGTGCAGATACGTGTTAATATCCAAACAACACGCATGGGACCAACTATGAATGACATTTTGAAGATTATTACAAAAAACCCAGAAGTCAATCCTCTCAATCTCACACATTGTGGACTTGGTACCAAACCAGATGGTGAATGAACCAACACGTGATTTGTTCCATGTCGACTCGAGTCAAATGTTCCTCAAGTCTGGATTATATTTAGATACATAATGCCTCTACAGAGGTGGGAAGTAGTGGAGTACAAATACTTTGTTACTGTACTTGAGTACATTTTTCTGGTATCAGTACTTTACTCCACTACTTATTTTCTGATGACTTTTTACTTTTACTTCTTACATGTTGAACTCAAATACCTGTACTTTCTACTTCTCACATGTTGAACACAAATACCTGTACTTTCTACTTCTTACATGTTGAACACAAATACCTGTACTTTCTACTTCTTACATGTTGAACACAAATACCTGTACTTTCTACTTCTCACATGTTGAACACAAATACCTGTACTTTCTACTTCTCACATGTTGAACTCAAATACCTGTACTTTCTACTTCTTACATGTTGAACACAAATACCTGTACTTTCTACTTCTCACATGTTGAACACAAATACCTGTACTTTCTACTTCTCACATGTTGAACTCAAATACCTGTACTTTCTACTTCTTACATGTTGAACACAAATACCTGTACTTTCTACTTCTCACATGTTGAACACAAATACCTGTACTTTCTACTTCTCACATGTTGAACTCAAATACCTGTACTTTCTACTTCTTACATGTTGAACTCAAATACCTGTACTTTCTACTTCTTACATGTTGAACTCAAATACCTGTACTTTCTACTTCTCTCATTTCCCAAACAGCTGGTTCCTTTAGTCTGAATGTGTGTTTGATGCGTGATCATTATTCTTTAGAGTCATTGCGTGCCTATTGATTTGAACACGATCCGTGTATCCATCATTTCCTGGTCTTCTCTAAAGAAGAGGGACCAATGGAAACGTTGTCATGTTGCCGTTGTTCAGCATGGAAACATTCATTAGCTAACAATGACATTAATGTTCTATTAATATAAAGGGAGGTCAGGTACTCTTTCAAACAGCTGCTAGCTATGGGTACTTTTTACTGAAGTACATTTCAAAGCCTTTACTTTTACTTGAGTAAAGAAGTTTAGTCAGTACTTTTACCATATTATTTTAAAACACGATTATCTGTACTTCTATTTGAGTAAAGGATGTGTGTACTTTTGCCATCTCTGTGCCTCTATATGAACAATGGGTGGTCTTCAGTTGTTGACGTCTGACCTCCCTGAAGCAGGAGTCACAGCAGAAAGCTGACATGAATGGTGAGTTGTCCTGCTGAGTATATATGTGGAACAATATGTGCACTCTAATGGTTCAAAACGGTCCCTATTGTTGTCATTTCTCAGCCGAACCACTCAGCATTTACAGGAAGTCCCTATTAACATTTTGATTGACAGCTATTCTGATGCGGATGCACAATGCGTTGCCGGAGTCCAATACTCAACAGGAGTCTATCAATCCTGCTGTCTTCTCTGCTGCTGGTTTGAGCTCCATGATTCATTTCCGCTGGAGGTCAAATCCTGTAGCAGCAACAGGCGGGACGAACCAGATTGGTTGCTGACAAACACTTCCTGCAGCTTGTTTGGACACATGGCAAATTAAGTCTACTATAGAATATAATAGAATCCTTTATTGTCATTATGCAGGTACAATGAGATGAGTAGAGCTAATCCTAAGGTGCCATCAAAAATATAAAAATCAAACAAGAGACGTACAACATTCAAAACAACAAGTTAAAGTGCAGGAATATATCGGTTTAAGTAAAAATAAATATCTTTGAATGTGTATAAAATATATATATTCTGGGGAAGAAACTGTCTTTAAGTTTGTCTTTGCTTTGAGACATCTGTAGCGCCGTTCAAATCAGTGGTGCAATGTAACTTAGTACATTTACTCAAGTACTGTATTCAAGTAATAAATGGAGGGACTTGTACTTTACTTAAGTATTCTTATTTTATGCTACTTTTTACTTTTACTGCCCTACACTTTGTGAGCAAATGTACTTTTTATTCCACTGCATAAATGTTTACATATTTAGTTACTACTTGTTATACAAAATACAAATCAACTTATATATTATCATATCGTATTATACGCTCGGCTTCCTAGATGAAGTCATTACAATAACCCATACTTGCCACTGAAGTGATGAACACATTAATGCACAATCATTTTAATACAAAATATATGGTGCTTAAATGGGCCATTTTGCATAATGAGTACTTTATACTTTAAGTATATTTTGGTGCTAATACTTTTATAAGTACAGTTTGAATGCAGGACTTTTAGTATTTCTAATTTTACTTAAGTAAATGTGAGTATTTTTCCACCTCTGGGTAAAATGGAAGGTTAAATGTCTTGAAATGTCATATTTTCGCATTAAATACCTTCTTTATTTGCACGTAAACCCGAAGCTTATATGACACATCGTCATTGAAGCTGCAGACTCACATTCAACTGTGGCTAATTTATCTGCGACTCATTTTCTCCAGGCTTTTAAACAACGGGGGAAGCGGAACAAAAGTCTGTCATGTGTGACGTACAGTACAGTAAAGCAGACTTAGCCCTGTGGAAAAACTGCCTCCATTTACCCCAGCAAGACGGGGATGAAACACAGCCCGCACGACTTCATTTACGATACAGAGTAAAGTAATGGGTGCTGACAAGCTCAATAATCTTTCAGAGACTGCAGATAAGAGTTATAATTATCAGCGGCGGAATTAAACAGACAGCGGAAAGACAGTGGTGTGTGTGTGTGTGTGTGTGTGTGTGTGTGTGTGTGTGTGTGTGTGTGTGTGTGTGTGTGTGTGTGTGTGTGTGTGTGTGTGTGTGTGTGTGTGTGTGTGTGTGTGTGGCGAGCATTTCATATCTGCTAGCCAATGCAGGGCCCATTAATAGTGGACCTTGAGTGTTAATGTGATATTGTTGGGATTATTAAGTCCAGTGTGTTCAGCCTCGGCTCCGTGAAAACCCACATTACATTCACAAGAGTCTTTTTTCCTGGACCAGCTGTATCAACGCTCTGCAAGAAACTTCCTTTCTTTTGTATATATATATACAGTTGCAAGAAAAAGTATGTGAACCCTTTGGAATGACCTGGATTTCTGCATAAGTTGGTCATAAAATGTGTTCTGATCTTCATCTAAGTCACAACAATAGACAAACACAGTCTGCTTAAACTAATACCACACACACAATTATATGTTTTTATTGAACACACCATGTAAACATTCACAGTGCAGGGTGGAACAAGTGAACCCCTAGGCTAAAGACTTCTTCAAGAGCTAATTGGAGTCAGGAGTCAGCCAACCTGGAGTCCAATCAATGAGACGAGATTGGAGGTGTTGGTTAAAGCTGCCCTGCCCTATAAAAAATACACACCAGTTTTGAATGTGCTATTCTTAAGAAGCATTGCCAGATGTGAACCATGCCTCGCACAAAAGAGCTCTCAGAAGACCTACGATTAAGAATTGTTGACTCGCATAAAGCTGGAAAGGGTTACAGAAGTATCTCTGAAAGCCTTGATGTTCATCAGTCCACGGTAAGACAAGTTGTCTATACATGGAGAAGGTTCAGCACTGTTGCTACTCTCCCTAGGAGTGGCCGTCCTGTAAAGATGACTGCAAGAGCACAGCGCAGAATGCTCAATGAGGTGAAGAAGAATCCTAGAGTGTCGGCGAGAGACTTAAAGAAATCTCTGGCACATGCTAACATCTCTGTTGACGAATCTACGATATGTAAAACACTGAACAAGAATGGAGTTCATGGGAGGACACCACGGAGGAAGCCACTGCTGTCCAGAAAAAACATTGCTGCACGTTTGAAGTTTGCAAAAGAGCACCTGGATGTTCCACAGCACTACTGGCAAAATATTCTGTGGACAGATGAAACCAAAGTTGAGTTGTTTGGAAGGAACACACAACGCTATGTGTGGAGAATCCAAAGGGTTCACATACTTTTTCTTGCAACTGTATCTACACTTCGATGTCAGGAGCAGACCATTCACTGTTATTATGATTCAATATCCAGAGTAATTCGAGGCAGTGGTAATCAATGGCTGCTCTTTTGCACAGCCATGTTTTTTAAAAAGCTTTTAAGTGAGAGGGATTCTGATAGAGGCAGACAGAGGGAGATGCTAAGTAGGAATAAGAGAGCTCAGCATCAAAACAAGCCTGTGTATTGTCTCTGGCAGACGCCCGACTTGATTAGCGACTTGTATTCTGCCTCACACACGCCAACAGGCTGAAGCAACGGAAGAAATGCTCTCCTTCTGAGCATGTAGTCCGGTCACACCACCTCCATTATATCTCTGTGTTACTCTATTAGTCTGAGAGATTGTGGAGAGCACAGCTGCCCTCTATGGGTGTGAACACATTCCCACACACTGGCAGAGAAGCTGGTTTCTTCTTCTGCTGCTGCATCCTTTCTGGAAGAAACGGAGAGGTGCCAATTGTAGTGTTTCAAGCTAATTAGTCGGCTTATCTCGCTAATGTCGCAGAGTCATGAAATGTAGCTCCAGCCGTGTGGAAAACAAGGAGGATTTCTCGGTGTAGTACAAAATATTTTGCTCGCTTGGAATGTAAAGCATCTGTTCTGATATTATTTTATGCTCAGTGAATGTACTCTCGACGCCAACCACACACATCTCCAGATTCAGATACTGTTCTGAGCCAAGTGCAATATCCCACAAGGAGAGGCAGTGTTTGCTTTGTCCTCGTTGCCCCATGCGGAGGATATAAAAACAAGGTGAAAACACACAATGCAGGACGGTAATAGATTTCTGCAGCGCGGGCCCAAACAAATGTGTCTGTGTGTACACTGCTGAGCTTTAAAGAGACCGAGGAGGCCGCAGTTCATATTACTAGGTCGCTGTTTTCTCCAACAGAGACCCTTGAGATCCAGTTGCTTTGGAGGGAGCCCCCCCCCCCCCACCACCACTTCCACTCTAAGGTCTTCCCCCTGATCACACAGTCCACGCTGTTATGTGTGATTGAGGATGAAAGGAATATATAAGGCCTCCATCTCTGAAAACATTCATTACCATGTCAAAGCTGGTCAAGATGTGGTTTTCAGAGGAGAATCTGGTGTATTTTTGCCATGGTAATATCAGAGGACGTTAAAAGGCCTTAGCGGGTTCAAAGAAATGTACATAAAGCTGAGTATGAACTTCAATGTTATCGAAATAATCCAGGTCTAAAACAAACCGTAATGCATGGTGGTCCTTTAATTTTAAAGGGGCCCTATTTTACCTTTTGGGGGATACCTTTCCTGTAGTGTGTTATATAGGTTTTAATGCATGTTAATGGTCTGCAAAGGCTAAAATCCCTGTGTTCGCTCCAGAGGGAGTTTCTTTCACACACTCCCCAAGTAATGCTATTAGTCCAATTCATCTTTAACTGTGTTTATTAAGTATTTTGAATATCTATTTCAAATAAATAGTGCTTTGTTTGGGTCGCTGTGGGAGAGGGACAAACTAAGTGAGAAACAAAAGAAAGGGAAATCATTTTTAAAAAGCATTTGATTATTTACACGATATTATCATTTTAAATATATACGAACCTGAAGGAATGTAGTGGTTACGTAAATATATGCAAGCCATATAAATAAGTATATTCATGCAGTGTTATTACTGAACAAAAATATTTTTGCTCCCATTTTTCATGAGATGAACTCAAAGATCTACAACATTTTCTATTTACACAAAATAACCATTTCTCTCAAATATTGTTCACAAATCTGAAAGAATCTGTGATAGTGAGCACTTCTCCTTTGCCGAGATAATCCATCCCACCTCACAGGTGTGGCATATCAAGATGCTGATTAGACAGCATGATTATTGCACAGGTGTGCCTTAGGCTGGCCACAATAAAAGGCCACTCTGAAACGTGCAGTTTTGCTTTATTGGGGGGGTCTGGGGGGGGGTCCGAAAACCAGTCAGTATCTGGTGTGAGGGGTAGGGGTAGGGTTAGGGTTAGGGTAATGTTGTGAATCGAGTGGCCCATGGTGGTGGTGGGGTTATGGTATGAGCAGGCGTATGTTATGGACGACGAACACAGGCCACTCGAGGCAAGAATACTTCCTGGCATTCGGAAAACGAAGAGTGGAACAGGCGAGCAAGTGTGCAGGTGTGCATCATACGAGAGGCCCCGCCTTACATTTTCCGCCACAGATTTGGGGAAATTGGTCCGTGCGCAAAGCATTGTGGGGATTTTAAGACTGCTGAGTCTACAGTACACATGTGCAACCTCGACATTTCTCCAAACGAAGTACGCCGGGCTCGGTAGAATTGGAACAGTCCTTCGGCGGCACTCGATGACGTAGTATCCTTGAAATAGTGGCTCTGGAGCAGCTTTACTCGACATTGAGAAACACCCACAGACAGGAAGCAACAGACAAGACAAGACGGGGGGGGGGGGTGAACACTTTTCAAAATAAAACAGGAAACCAAAGACAGATCTTGACAGAACAAAACAGGGAAAACTAATACGACTCATAACACTGATCAGATTTTGGCCACTTTATGAGTTATTTGTAACCAAATCTCTCTCAGAGGGGCGTGGGGAGGGGCTCCTTATTTTCATCTAAAGTAACAGACAGAGAATCAGCACTTTGGAAACAGGGCTGAAACAGAGGGGATTATGGGTAATGCTGCAATGACCTGTTTGGTGTTTCAGCCAATCAGAGACATGTTCTGTATATATCTGAGACCTTTGATATATTGATGAAAAACAGTATAATTGGGGACCTTTAAGGAACTTCACACCGAGCATCTCTCCAGAGGAGGAGGAGGAGGAGGACGAGGAGGAGGAGGAGGAGTGTGAGCAGCTTCTCACACTGTTACTGCAACAACATGCTCCATTATACTGGATTGCAGACCTTTGGCTGCCAGACAACGTTAAACACATTGCAGCGACACTTACAGTAACACTGAGAGGAAACACACGGCATCAATAATAATGAATCACTCACTCATTCAAACGCTGTCTCGCTGGCTCACCCACACACTCCACTAAGTCACTTTCTCACACACTTGCTGTCTCATGCTCATTCACTAACTACGCAGTAATTGTATCTTTTACTAATGGGCAAACACTAATCAATCATTTACGATATGGTACAAACCTTTGACTCAACAGGATAATACGTCAAAGACTCTTGAATTAACATTTTAACTGGAAATAACTTCACTGTTCAAGACATGGTGCGAGACAATGTTTTTATAGTAGATGCAAATACACAGAAGACATCCAAAATATCTCTAAGGTAAAGAATACAAAAACAAATTAATAGACTAAAAAAAAACACAAGTGACTTAGGGACAACAACAAAACAGTTTAGAGTCACTCCATCCAACAAAATAAAAAACAGCTCATTAATACTTTTTTAAACAGAGCAATTTTAATGGACTACTTTCAGTGGTGGATTGATACACATGTGGTGCTCTAAAGCAGGGGTTCCCAACCCCTGAGGCGCAACAGCGGTAATTAAAGTTGAAAAGTCTCAAAATGCTACAACTACTGTCACAAACTGGATGAATGTGAAGTATTTTGTTAAAGGAGGATGAAAGCGTAATTAAGGAGCACTATTGGAGTGACTTTGATGGTTATTGGACTCAGGATTAATTCATTTGGATTCCCGCTGTCTGAAGAAATTAAAGGACGGCACGGAAGTGGAACCAATTCACAAAGGGATGAAACTGTTTAAAACACATGCTCAAAGTAAGCCGGATTTTGCCGATGTGTTTATGTGGATTCAAAAGTCGTAAATAATCTACAAAATGGAGGAGACCGATCTGATCGGAGCAACTGAAACCGGCATGGACAATGACTGTTTTAAAAATGCGCTTATCCAGACAAGCCGGGTTTGGAGACTTTACGAAATATTTGTATTAAAGAAAGAATTATACATTTCTGTCTTTTTATGCCTTTAATAACTAACTTGCATTTGTATTGAAATGAATTAATCAATTATTTTTTATATTTTATTGTAATTTAGAGACAAGGCTTTTAGTGACAATCATGTATTGCCTTACAATTATATGTAAAAAAAGAAAAAAAGTCTAAATATGATATATGGCCTCAAATCATCTGAGGCCTGGCACCCCCCCTGCGATCATTGGCGCCACCCCAAGGTTGGGAACCAATGCTCTAAAGAGTGTGGAGGACAGTAAGAAAGATCAACTTACAATGGACTACAGTGCCATTGTTCATTCTCTCAAAGATAGTGCACAATGGGCCTCATTTATGGACCGAATCAATGGCCGAAGAAAGAAACCAGTATGTGCGGATCAAACACATGGTTTTGGTGTTCATACAAAGACAGCAAATCACCAGACTTATTTTTATTTAAGGTCACAGCTGCAGGGGAGCCATGTCAGTAGTGAAAGTGAAGAAAGGAGATAACTAACCCGATAAGAACTTTATTTATGAACTGCAGCTTTTGGTTACCTTAGCCCTTGGCTACACAATACATAACTCCTCAAGAAGAGTGACAACTACCTGGATGGGAACGTGACCCAGTAAGGCAGAAGGGGAGTGAAATACCAGTACAATTTCCAGTAAGTAGGCCAAAAATGGAAAAACTACACAAATATATTCTCACGTTTACGTTTAACATATTTATACCCCTTTTTTCCACTGTATCCCGTTTCAGTGGAAGGTCCCATTTTCCAAGAAAGGATCATTGAAGTTTCTTGTTTTATTATCTGTTATCAGACCCTTTCATCTGTTTTATTATCTCTCAATGCAGGCGGGAGAGAAGTGAATGCAACCATTTTCCGACACATGTTGACACTTTAACATCTTGACATGGACGTTGGATGGATGTCTATTTATTGCTAGTGTGTTACTCAATCCATATGTGACTACAGGCTCAAAAGCATCTATTCCATGTGGTAAAAGAGTGAGGAATGAGTCATAAAACCCGGAAATCAATCAGCATTTGAACACTTTTGGTTATTTCGTCTCAAAGTCAATGTTTTTTTAATTGTGTTTTTTTGGTTAGAAGCCTGAAATAAGGTCTGTGGTTAACACAACCTGAAGAGATTTTGGTTCTACGACATAAAATACGTGAGTAAATACCCTACTGGTGAATTTAATTAGGGCGGTTGCTGTCAAGTGTCTAAATGAGACGACTAAACACAACCCGCCAAACATTAGCCGCCTTTAGCTTAGCGGTGGTGACGTGAAGTCATGTGACCGTGCTGTAGTTCCTTTATAGCCCAAAATTAGCCGCCTTTAGCTTAGCGGTTGTGACATGAAGTCATTTGACCGTGCTGTAGTTCCTTTAGAGCCCAACATTAGCCGCCTTTAGCTTAGCGGTGGTGACGTGAAGTCATGTGACCGTGCTGTAGTTCCTTTAGAGCCCAACATTAGCCGCCTTTAGCTTAGCGGTGGTGACGTGAAGTCATGTGACCGTGATGTAGTTCCTTTAGAGCCCAACATTAGCCACCTTTAGCTTAGCGGTGGTGACGTGAAGTCATACCGTGATGTAGTTCCTTTATAGCAGGGGTGGGGAACCTCCGGCCCCCGGGCCTTATACGGCCCACAAGACCATTTGGTACAACCCTCGAGGTAATTCATAAACACACGCAAAAAATAAAAAAAATTAAAGAAATCTAGACCGCAAAACAAGCGAGTGCCTGTTTTTCCTGGCCAAGGTCAGGGTCCTTGAACACAACACGAGCCTAACGTGTCATCACGTGGAATATGTCTCGTCTGACAGGGGTGCAGTTCAGAAGGAGAGCACCGGAATACTGCTCCAGCACTTCACAAATTGCAGTACCGATAAGGAGCCATACACATGCCGCAGCTTTTGCGTGGCTGTGTCTTTAGTTGTAAGCCCAGTGGCATCTGTTCATCTGTCATTCTGATCATACAGTCAAACTTTGTGGTTAGCTAGCTATGCTAACGAATATAAGAAGCTTCTACAACCAATGAAGTAAAGGCACATCTTTATACGATCATTATAGTTATACAACAACAAGAGGATGAAAGTAAACGGGTATAAAATACTATGACAGTAAAAAACAGTTGTTATTAAAAAACTAGAATACAGTTTGAAATGGGAGTGATTTGTAAAATATCCATAAAGAAAAAGAACATCTGTTTACAGTTCTGTTTCATCTGGGTGTTGAGAGATGTGTCCATAGATCTCTTCATTTTGCTCTCAAAGTGCACCAGATTGATGCTTTTAACTTCAAAATTTAAAAAACACATCTTGTGTCCATATCTTTCTGTTTTGAAGGTCATGCCACACCCGTGCACGTGCATGCGCGAGTCATGGTGAGATATCTGGATTAAGAGGTTGCTTCTTCTTTGCACAGCATGAAATGATTTTTGTATTTCTAGGCAGAGGTCTATAATTTGTACGGCCCTCAGAGGATGTTGGAAAAATTGAAATGGCCCCTGATACCTCATTCACACCAACGCAACTCCGGTTCAAGCTCCGTGCTAGAGCTTTTCAGGTTCAGAACCGGTTCTTCGGTTTAGCTCCGGCTACACCGCCCAGAGTCCGACTGGTGCTGCCTCATTGCGTCATCGTTTGCGTCATGACGTAACGGTTTGCGTGCCTGCTTCATAAAGCCAAACCGCGCGGAATCCCCTCACAGCTGACACAACAACAACAATGGCCGATTGTGCTCCAGCTTCTTCTGCACCTCTTCGGAAGACCAGATTCCCAGCAGGTAGCTGGTCTCTTCAGTGGACCACTGCTGCTTGTTAAGTTTCTCCATCGTTGTATACAAACCGGATAACACGCCGGCTTCTTGTTGTTGTTCAGGAGTTGACCCCGCCCCTGCCCTCGCCTCGACGTAAGCGTGACGTATGCGGTGCTTTTGCTCTAGCCGGAAAAAATGTGGTGCTTGAAACGAACCGGATTCTGGAGCTAAGAGGCTGCTCCGCTGCGGTGTGAACAGGAAAACCCGGTGCTTTTCAAGCTCCAGCTCCGAACCGACCCTGAAACACTGTTGGTGTGAATGAGGTATGAGATAGCTTTATAGCCCAACATTAGCCACCTTTAGCTTAGCGGTTGTGACGTGAAGTCAGTGACCTCGCTGTTCCTTTATAGTCTAACGTTAGCTTTTTACTTCTGGAGGTGAATTTAGGCTTCAAAAATCACAAGTGGTGTTAATAAGTGAATGTTATCCTGCTGAACCAAAGGTCTGAGCATCACAAAGATGTGTTACGACATTATTTTCTAAAATCCAATGAAAACAAATTGCATCGACCCCTGTTATGCTAACTTTTGGGTTGGCCTACAAAAGGACGCCATCCCTGCACCACTCTTTACAGCCTGGGGTTAGGGGTGAATCTAACTACTTTAAGACACAAAGTTATTTTAAAAAGATATATTGATTAGGCTTGAGGAGGTTTTATATTTAAAATGGTCGAGAGTTTCAGTGGTGTTTCCGTTGTAAGACATATGCAGCTCTATCACTGTACGCTGCGTGATTCCCTCAATGAAGACACGTTTTTCCAACACAGCCCAGGGGTATAAACGCATCGCTGGTGGGAGATGACATGTTTACTGCTGCTTTGTCTTTATTACCATCATCCAGACTGAAATTCAGCGGGAAAAAATATTTTTTTCATTGCGACCACAAACTGAAACATCTTTGCTTTTTAAATCACTGAGATATCATCTAAATGTAAACATAACGTTACAGCCAGTATTTGAAATGCAAAAACCACATAACCTTTCAGAGGATATTGACCCACACTACTACTTCTAGAAAAACATATATTTGATTGGTTTTTCTTGCAGAAATATGCAGAGGTCTGTTCCAAACTCAACACGAGAGGTAAAGCCTCAGAGGAGACCAGTGGCTAAAACAACAGATACATTGGGTTTTGAAGAAACAGTCATCCTGAAAATATTCCAACGCTTCTAAAACCTCACAGTTTAACATTTTCATATCTCATAACAATTCAATCAACCATTACATCTCTAACTTAAGGCACCAAGGCTTAATTTGTGTTATTAAAACCATCCATTTGCACAGACGTTTCATCCCATTTCCAACATTTCTTCAATAATTAAATGAACTTAAAACTGAAAAAAAGACGTTTTAATATCAGATACATTATCACAGACCTTACCCAGAATCAAGGCTTAATCATTTTGTCTCTCCTATTAAATCAAAGGACTTTTCCACTGCGCTGGTCCTTTTGTCCCTGTATTTTACACCTGAGTTCATGGAGGCGTGTGGTGCAGTGGACTAGTGCATTGGTGTTCGGATCAGGTTCAAACCCCACTGCAGTCAGCATGTCGTTGTGTCCCTGAGACACTTCACCCCAAATTGTTCCTGTGGGGATTGCCCACAGGATTGAGTATGGAAGTCGATTTGGATAAAAGCGTCTAACAAGTAACATGTGATGTGATGAGTTTGTCTATATTAGCGGATTTAAAATGTGTATTATCTTGGCTTTATAATGATTACATTTAAAATCATTTTATGATGTGTTTCTGGATTTTAGCCTTTGCAGACCATTAAAAAAAATACACAAAACTACAGGAAAAAAGGTAACTTGAAAACAACTTGAAACCAGATTTGCCCTTCTCATCGACCTTACCTTAAAACTGTATCTCATGATATCAAACCTATATTTGTGTCACGGTTGAGTGAAGGAAGCAGGACCCAAGCGCAGATAACTTTGGTAAACCTTTATTTCAAGGCTAAAATGGAACGAATACAGCCAAACACAGAACACTCACCGGTGAAGTCCGTCACCAACAAAAGAAGCACCGACACTGAACACAGCACGAGACAAGACTAAATACAGGGAGGGCTAATTACCAGACACAGGTGAACACAATCGGTAAACGAGACACAGGTGAGGAGGGAGGAGAAAAACACAAGAGCCACAGGTGAACACAATTAGCTAACGACACAGGTGAGGAGGGAGGAGAACACACAGGGACACTAACGACAGGAGGAAAACATGACAGAAAACAGTGAAAACACCCAAACTTAGACAGAACTGTGACAGAACCCCCCCCTCAAGGGACGGATTCCAGACGTCCCTAAACCCCAACACAAAAATCCAAAAAAAATCCAGCAGGGTGGGTGGAGGGGGTCCGGAGGAGGGACGTATCCCTAGGCCACCAGGGTGGGTGGAGGGGGTCCGGAGGACGGGACTAAGCTGACCGCCCAGGAGCCCAGTAGGGGACCAGGAAGGGATCTCGGGCGGACGGCCCGGGGGCACGGCAGAAGCCGAGAAGGGGGACTCGGGCGGACGGCCTGGGGGCAAGGCAGAGTCCATGGTGGGGCGTAGGCCACATCGGGCGAACTCAGGGGGCCGAGCATGAGGGCGAAGGCAGCGGCAGGAAGAGTCAGGGGGCCGGGCTCGAGGACGAGGGCAGCGGCAGGAAGAGTCAGGGGGGCCGGGCCCGCGGACGAAGACCGCGGCTCACAGAGGGTCGGGATCGAGGGCGAAGACCACGGCAGGAAAAGTCAGGGGGCCGGGCCCGAGGACGAGGGCAGCGGCAGGAAGAGTCAGGAGGCCGGGCAGGACCCGGTGTCGGCCGGACAGGAACCGGAGCCGGCGGGACAGGCTTCGGCAGGATCCCCCACGGAAGAGGACCAGGAGTTGGCAGGACCCCCAGCAGGAGAGCGGTTGGCGGGACCTCCGACGAGACAGGACAAAAGGTTGGCAGTACCCCCCGGCAGGAGAGTAGACGGCGGGACCTCCAACGGAACAGGACATAGGGTTGGCAGGACCCCCGGCAGGAGAGTAGTCGGCGGGGCCTCCAACGGGACAGGACATAGGGTTGGCAGGACCCCCGGCAGGAGAGTAGTCGGCGGGGCCTCCAACGGGACAGGACATAGGGTTGGCAGGACCCCCGGCAGGAGAGTAGTCGGCGGGGCCTCCAACGGGACAGGACACAGGGTTGGCAGGACCCCCGGCAGGAGAGTAGTCGGCGGGGCCTCCAACGGGACAGGACACAGGGTTGGCAGGACCCCCGGCAGGAGAGTAGTCGGCGGGGCCTCCAACGGAACAGGACACAGGGTTGGCAGGACCCCCGGCAGGAGAGTAGTCGGCGGGGCCTCCAACGAGACCGGACAAAGGGTTGGCAGGAACCCCGGCAGGAGAGTAGTCGGCGGGGCCTCCAACGGGACAAGACATGGGGTTGGCAGGACCCCCGGCAGAGGGCTAGTCTGCGGGACCTCCAACTGGACAGGACATGGGGTTGGCAGGACCCCCGGCAGAGGGCTAGTCTGCGGGACCTCCAACTGGACAAGACATGGGGTTGGCAGGACCCCCGGCAGAGGGCTAGTCTGCGGGACCTCCAACTGGACGGGACATGGGGTTGGCAGGACCCCCGGCAGAAGACTAGTCTGCGGGACCTCCAACTGGACAGGACATGAGGTTGGCAGGACCCCCAGCGGAACCTCCAACGGTACAGGACATGGGGTTGGCAGGACCCCCGGCAGAAGACTAGTCTGCGGGACCTCCAACTGGACAGGACATGAGGTTGGCAGGACCCCCAGCGGAACCTCCAACGGTACAGGACATGGGGTTGGCAGGACCCCCGGCAGAAGACTAGTCTGCGGGACCTCCAACTGGACATGAGAGGGGACTTGAGAGGGGACTAGAGAGGGGACTTGAGAGGGAACTCGAGAGGACACTGGAGAGTTGACTTGGGAGGTGACTCGAGAGGGAACCTGAGGGGAAACTTGAGAGGTGACTCGAGAGGACACTGGAGAGTTGACTTGGGAGGTGACTCGAGAGGACACTGGGGAGTTGACTTGGGAGGTGACTCGAGAGGGAACCTGAGGGGAAACTTGAGAGGTGACTCGAGAGGACACTGGAGAGTTGACTTGGGAGGTGACTCGAGAGGACACTGGGGAGTTGACTTGAGAGGGGACTCGAGAAAAGACTCGAGAGGGGAACTCGAGATGGGATGAGGGAAGGGACTAGAGAAGTGACTCGAGGAGGGACTTGAGAAGTGACTAGAGGTGGGACTGGAGAAGGGACTAGAGAAGGGACTAGGAAAGTGACCTGAGGAGGGACTAGGGAAGGGACAAGAGGAGAGACTAGAGAAGGGACCAGGGAGGGGACTATGGCAGCTGGGGCCAGAACTGGGGCTGGAACCATGGCTGCTGGGGCCGGGACCATGGCTGCTGGGGCCAGAACTAGGTCTGGAACCATGGCTGCTGGGGCCAGAACTGGGGCCGGAATGATGGCTGCTGGGGCCAGAACTGGGGCCGGAATGATGGCTGCTGGGGCCAGAACTGGGGCTGGAACCATGGCTGTGTGGGCCGGTTCTGTAGCCGGAACCATGGCTCTTGGGGCTCGGATTGCTAGCCTGGACTTGCGACTCCTTCTCTTAGAAGCCGCCTGAAGGCTCCGTGGACCTCCAAAAGCCAGCCGAGTTCCAGAAAACGCCTCTTGGACAGGAGCAGGAACTGGGGCGGAAGCACTGGTTGACTCCAGACGGAACACACCGAGACGTTTATAGTCCGCAGGCTGGAAATCACACGCCCAGATGAAGTTCAACCTCCAGTCAGGTAAGAACTTCACCAAGTCCGGTTTCTCCATAGCCAACCGGTGCGCCTCTACCAGAGCGGCCTCCTTCTGCCGAACACTGGACGCTCCCCTCCACCAATCATAGCAGCAAGCCAAAGCAAATGAAAAATGCTGTAATTCCTCCTCAAATGGGTCATCTGCTTGGGTCCATCTCTGGTCGGTGCTTTCTGTCACGGTTGAGTGAAGGAAGCAGGACCCAAGCGCAGATAACTTTGGTAAACCTTTATTTCAAGGCTAAAATGGAACGAATACAGCCAAACACAGAACACTCACCGGTGAAGTCCGTCACCAACAAAAGAAGCACCGACACTGAACACAGCACGAGACAAGACTAAATACAGGGAGGGCTAATTACCAGACACAGGTGAACACAATCGGTAAACGAGACACAGGTGAGGAGGGAGGAGAAAAACACAAGAGCCACAGGTGAACACAATTAGCTAACGACACAGGTGAGGAGGGAGGAGAACACACAGGGACACTAACGACAGGAGGAAAACATGACAGAGAACAGTGAAAACACCCAAACTTAGACAGAACTGTGACAATTTGATCTCCCTCTCTTTACGCTTCATAACAGAACGTCCGATAAACACCAATTATATAACCAACATAGAATAATACAACATGTCTGCACCCATTGATCTCTTGTGACTAACATCCTGCAGATGGAAGAGGTATTTTAATGGTTTTCCAAAAGCAATGCAGGGCGAATGATTTGCAACCTGTTAGCGGAGCAAATTCAGCGTGGGAGAAAATGCCGACAGGGCATGAAAGGGTCTCTAACGTTGGGGCATTTCATGTTTATGTGATAGTATGCAGTGGATATGCGTTTGAACCTGTTGAGCGGCCAGATGTCTCGAGCGTGTAAAGCGTGACCGCGGGGCCTCGCTGTTTATCAGAATACACAGGAGCAGGTGGGCAACTTATTAGAGAGAAAAATAACCAACAGCAAAACTAATTCAGATTAAATGATGGCTGAGTCAGAGCCATATGAATCGCTGGGAAACTATGTAAACATCTGAATGCAGTGATTAGAGGGACAGGCAGGTTTAGCAGATGTTAAATCTAAAAGATGTTAATGAGTATACAATAAGGGAATGCTGAGTAAATGAGTTATTGCCTGCGACACAATTAAAAGGTTCACACAGGGGTGGAAAGTATTTTAGTTAATTTACTCAATACTTGTACTTAACTTGAGTATTTCCATTTTGGAAGCAAATATTGTACTTTTTTCTAACTACATTTATTTGACAAGGTCAGTTGCTTTGCAGGTTCATATTAATAATACATAAAGCGAATTATGACGTACTACTGTATGGATTAAGATACATTGCTGTATAGATATTTATTCAAGTTAGCTTCACCTTTACCAACTGCAAAATGAAATTATGTTCACATCAATAATTATAGTCCTGTGGTACAATTCAAGTAATTCCAAAAGTAGCTGTAGTACTTTTAGTTGTGGTACTTTAAGTTCAATAATGAATGACTTGCAAGAGAGTATTTCTACACTGTGAAATTGTAACTTTTATTTAAGTAGAATATCTGAGTACTCTTCCATCACTTAGTGCACTTGAGCTTAACATATCAGAACCCATGGGAAATGAGCTGGTGCTACTGGCATCAGCTCATGGGAATCCTATTAACAGAAACATTGGAAATACTCAGTTGATAATGGGCTTTGAAAACAGTCACAATACCCTTCAATTATATCTGATATTGACTACAAAAGGTCATTTTTAGCAAGTTGCAGCCTCCTGTCTCTCATTTTCCCTCCGGTTTCTGTTCATCATGAATACATTTTTGATTTATAAAGCGTGAATTTCTTTCTCCAAACATTTTTATTACATTACATTACATTTAGCTGACGCTTTTATCCAAAGCACAATAAGTGCATTAGACCAAGAAGACACAAACTTGAAGAAACAGAATCATATAAGTACATCAGGTTTCATAGAGCCAAACATTTCAAGTGCTGCTCAACTGGCTATAGATAAGCCAGTCCTTTGTTAGTATATAAGTGCCTTGTTAGTAATGTGGAAGGTGTGCAGGCTTTCTGCTGTCCTGACTTCAATGGGGAGCTCATTCCACCATTTTGGAGCCAGGATAGAAAACCCACGTGTTTTTGCTGATGGGAACTTGGGTCCCCTTCGCAGTGTGGGTGCAGCGAGCCGTTTGGTTGATGCAGAGCGTAGTGCACGTGCTGGGGTGTACAGTTTAACCATGTCCTGGATGTAGGAAGGGCCAGATCCATTCACAGCATGGTACGCAAGTACCAGTGTCTTGAAGTGGATTCTAGCAGTTACCGGGAGCCAGTGGAGGGAGCGGAGGAGCGGCGTGGTGTGGGAACATTTAGGAAGGTTGAAGACCAGACGAGCCGCTGCATTCTGGATGAGCTGCAGAGGTCGGATGGCACATGCAGGTAGACCAGCCAGGAGGGAGTTGCAGTTATCAGACATAGATGCATTTTCATTCAAGTAAGCCTAGCACATTTCCCATCTTTCAATAGATACTAGATAATAGGCTTTATTGGCATTCTGCTGTGTCTAACAGTCCCATTTTGTCTGAACACATCCTTAGATTTAAAAGCTGTCAAGTAGTGACCTGCCAGCTGCAGTTAGCAAACAGACAAAATAGGTGACTAGCTGGTGTACAGATGGGACCATTTAGCTGCCAATAAATATATATTGAAGTATTTCCCTCATAAGTTAAAAGTTGAAACCAAAACTAAGCTAACCAAATAATTAATATTGCCGCACCACCTAAAGAAGCAACATGCATCACCACATTGAACCAGGCACACAGCCAGCAGTACCGGCAGGTAAAGGAAACAGTGTGCAGCATCAAAGCAAGCCTCACTCCCTCTGCCTCATTATCTCTGGATAGATGAAGGCTCACAGCAAAGGAGCTTCTGAGGCCTCGCCTGAACCCACGCACGCAAACACCCAAATTAAAGACCTCCAATTATGTCCTGATACATCAGAGAGTGGGCAGTTGTAGATTTGGGGATCAAGTTTGAATGATTCAAAATGTGAAAGCATGCAACACACGTGTAAACATCCACAAATAAAACAATAATTTGTTCTATTTGCACTGTTTTTAAAAATTGTACTTATGTCTTAAAAAAGGGCTTTGGGGGGGGGGGATTCCCTTTGTGCTATATAGGTTTTTGTGACGGGACATCTCTAAGTGGTTGACCAATCACAACAGAGCAGGCCAGCTAACCAATCAGAGCAGACTGGGCTCTGGTTTCAGACAGAGGGTGAAAAGAGGTGCTGCAGCACAGGCGTGAGACAAATAAAGAGCTTTTTGAACATTAAAGCATGGAGACATGTCAGTAGAGGCACAAAACACAAATATGAACCTTAAAATGAGCATACTATGTCCTCTTTAAGGTTATTATTTCCAAATGATGCTGTAGCTATTGTGCATATAACAATAAACTAAAAAATAAAGAAAAATGTACTGTAAAGATTATTCAGCAGTCAGTCCCAGTTTGCGTGTTAAGGCCCGGACACATCAAGCCGATTTTGCCCGTCGGTGGGCGTCAGGCCGACGACGAGTGTCGACACGCCCTACTCAGATTGGTGTGTCCCGCACCGTTGTGTCTTTTCAGCCGTGCCGACACCTTTTCGGCCGAAAACCCACCGATTCTACATGTCGAATCGATGGGCAATCGGCCAAAGGCTGTCGGCAAAATAAATCACTCTGATTGGCTGTTCAGCTAGCGAATCAGTGCATGAGAAGCGAAACGGAAGTGAGGGACCCAAACAAACTACTAAGAAGGCAAATCTGAGATTTCATTTACCTCCACACATGTGGAACGCACACGCTATTTGTTGTTTGTTTATATCACGCAGTCTGTTCTTCTTCTCTCGGTTATCACGCAGTCTGTCTTCCGGTTGTTGCCTCTTTTGAATGATGAATACACACTACCGCCGCCTGCTGGTATGGAGAGTTATTGCCACTCACGCATGCGCAGTTCGTGCTTCTTGGCCGTCGGCTAAAGTCTTTGCGGTGTGTTCTAGTGCGAAACATGGCCAGGACGCAGAGACGCGAGGCGACGCAACAGTCGGGGTCCGTCTGTGACAGTTCTTTGGTGTCAGCTTGGTGTGTCCGGGCCTTTGATCACAGAAATGTTGGCTGTGACTGCATCAATGGCTGTCACTTTCACGGCTGTACAACACCGTGCCTTGACTTGCAATAAGCAGACAGGAAGTAACCATCAGACCCCACTTACGTCTACCACTTGCTCAGATTCACCAAGGAAAGCCGAATCCTGCATGAAGAACTATTTTGAAGATAAAGCCTAGTGTGAAAATCGCTCCCATTCGGCGCCAGGGCAGTTAATCCAAATTAACTGCAGCAAGGCTCCCCTAATACTCCCACACCTGTCAGTTTGGCCTGCACACCAACTCTATAATCACCAGACTTCCACTGGAGAGGAAATTACTAAGGAAAGTGTTTTAATAAAAGGGAACTGGGAAAGACCACCGCAAGAAGAAAGCTGTTCAAAGCATCCCAAGCAGATTCAAAAACCTTACAATATGTATTCCTTACAATGGATATTTAATCTTGGTTTTTGACCAGATAAGCCCATGTATCCCTGCTTCATCAAAAGATATCACCTAACCTTGACGAACAAGGAAGTGAGACCTTCCTGCTGATAAAACGAGATGGAGAAAATGGAGCGTGATAAAATACACGGAGAGTATGGAATAGGAAATGATATATACTGTACAGCAAACCCTTTCACTGTGTTAAGAAGTAAATCCCTGAGCAGCAAGATTTCATCTGAGTGAGATATAACACCATCACCTCCTATATGATGGGGGATCGTCCACAGTGTGGCGAAGGCAACTTAAAGAGAGATAAAGGAGAGAGAAGATGGAGGCATGGTGGAGGTGAAAATGTCCTTCTTAGCACAGTTTTATACCAATCTCAGCATGTTTGAAACTCATGAAAGAAATTGAATAATTGTTCAGAGGATTAACTAGTTTTAATATGAAGAAGTTCTTTGTACAGTGAGGCACAACATATTACATTAGAATATGAAACAAGACAAAATGGAATAAGACAAGGAAGAAGGATGAACAGAGAAAATCGTTTGACTGACATTCAGCTTTTACAAAACAGAACATTTAGTGTAAAAGAAAAAGGAATTAAAAAATGATGAATTCATTAAATTATTTAAAATCAATATTCATTAGTCTGACTTTCCTCCTTAACTATAATTAGAAACAATTTGTATTTTATTTAACATTTTATTTTCTACCTTTTTGTAATTAAAACGTATTATTTTTATTATAATTTGAATTGATAGTATCTTTACTATTATTATTTATTTATTATTGTGTTCTTTTAAAGGAGCACTGTCTAAACTGTATCCCGTCCTGTATGTCAATGCATCTGGCACATGCCCAAAACAGTGACAGGCAGATAATCACTACTGCACATAGATAAGCTTCGTCAGTGTCCTTGTAATATTGTACCCAGACTGTTATATCACAAATCCAAAAATCCACACACTGCATCACCCTGGCTCTCTGTCAGATTATCATGTCCCAAAGCTTTGAAGGAGGCGGGGGCGGGAAGAGGAGATTAGAGATTCTCATTTTATAGCAGAGCTGTACTTGAAAAAAGGGGAATTTGGTGTCCTGACGAGTATTGATTTGTAACCTTTCAGCAGGTGATAATAACCTATGACTGCTGTCCCTTAAGGCCTGACGGGAAGAGAAGTGACAACGCCACATTTTCACCTCTGGCTTGGGGGAACATTTAGGCGTTTTTACGACTGTCAAGCCATTTCATTTTCTCATAAATATAGCAATAGCAGTGAGAATGAGAGGACCATTTTCTCTTGTAGTTAACTTCGTTACATAAAACTTAATAATAATAATAATAATAAATTCGATTTATAAAGTACCTTTCATTGCTAACAGCAATCCCAAGGTGCTATTTAGACTTATTGTTACCATAAAAAGCTGACAACGTAAGAACTTCTGCTCATGAAAAAATAAGCAGATTCTGTGTTATTTAAAAACCGCAGTCTTAGTGTATCGGATCAAAACGTGGGCATAAGGAGCTTTAATCTGCGAACAATGTGAGTGGTTAATGCATGGCACAACTGGTCCATATGTGGATCTGAAGAGCTCGCTTTCACTTCCCCGCAGTTGTGGGTGCTGTCAAAAAGCATTTAGAAGGGTTAACATACAGTGTAGATAACCACTTATCCACATTAACCGGATCCGACCTCCTCCAGGTCCACATGAAAAGGCAAACTGGAAAATGACCCCACCAGGGTGAGCAGTTGTGCCTACACGCTGGGTATGTTATATACGGATGGAGAGATTCAAGGCTTTTATTGCCATTCGAAGCTACAGTCTAGTTATGAATGAAACTGTCACTGAGTCTGGTGGTTTTAGAGAGGTGGTATTTGGGGGAATTAGCTGACGTCACTCACCTCCTCTAGCTGCTGTTTGAACTAGATTTCAACTCATTTCTGATGTGTGCCCTAGAAAACCGCTGCACAGTGGCTTAGCCTGACCTCGATGGCTGCCGGGCCAACAGGAGGGCCGCTAAACGACTTGTCACCGAGGGGCGAAGGAGGAGCAGGCTTTGAGCCACGCTGGGGATTGGTCAACAGCTTGAGGATTACAGAGGTCACACAGAAAGACGGAGACCAATACTGACAAAAAGGAAGGAGTATTTGCACAAATCTCAGCACTCCCAGTATGTATGCTCCTATTTTATACAACACTTAGTTAGTATTCACTACTTGACGGATTTACAAGGATGTCGACAGTACTTCATGAATTGTTTATGCATTATTCCCCAGAGAGAATAGGAAGAAAATGCCTTGAGTATTTGCCAGGCAATACAAGAGGTTGCAGTCCAACTGTGGAGGCCGGAGAGAGGAGAACATATGGCCTCAAGGACTGGAAGTACAAAGACCAAGCAGACAATGCAAAATAGAATGGAAAACTTTATGTGTGTGTGTGCGTGTGCGTGTGCGCGTGTGTGTGTGTGTGTCACAGACAGTGATGGGCATTGAGTGCAGGTCCCAGTTTGCCATAATTAGCTCTCTTTGCACTAAACCGATTAATCTCCGACACTTGGACAGCAGCTCTCTCTCTCTCACACTCACACACACACACACACACACACACACACACACACACACACACACACACACACACACACACACACACACACACACACACACACACACACCACACACACACACACACACACACACACACACACACACAACCCCCCAATGCTCAATCCAAGCTCCAGTAATGCAAATGTTGATATTTACACGTTTTTGGATCAAGTTAATCATGCAAATAAAAAATGTTGAGGGATAAATGCAATCGTAAGAATGAAGAAAAGGCGAATGTTAGGCTTAAAATAAACTATATCACGGTCACATGACTTAACGTCAACACCACAAAGCTGTTACACTTATTCACAGAACAACGCTGACTACAGGGAGTTTAAGGATAATAAAGATATCTAATGGAAAATATGATTAGGCGGTAATAACAAACTGCAACTGAAGTGTTTGCAGAAACCAGCGGTAAGGCGCAACAGGAATAAAGACAAGCAACAACATGTGATGACACACACTGCTCTGGCCATTACACCAGACACGATTATTCTTGACGATTGGACTATTCTGCAAACCCATGAATTGTTCAATCTGAAAGTGTAACATTTTTACATTACATTACATTTAGCTGACGCTTTTATCCAAAGCGACTTACAATAAGTACATTCGACCAGGAAGATACAACCTTGAAGAGGTTTCTACGGTTTCTACATTTCTACGGAAACTAGTGAAAAATAAGTTAATGCAGATCTGAAATACAACGCTCCAACACCCATATCGTGAGACGTATAATTGTCCAGTATGGATGAAGTTCCAAGGAAACTGTTATCAAAGAAATTAAGAACAGTTTAGAAAAAGCACACAACTCTGAATCTATTCGCGGAGTCGTTTGGCGCAGTGGGCTAGTGCGTTGGTGTTCGAATCAGGGGAGCACAGGTTCAAACCCCACTGCAGTCAGCATGTCGTTGTGTCCCTGAGACCCTTCACCCCAAATTGCTCCTGTGGGGATTGCCCACATTATTGAGTATGTAAGTCGCTTTGGATAAAAGCGTCTAACAAGCAACATGTAAACTAATCAACTAATAATTCACTTAAGTTCCTTGAAAGGACGATGGTTCTTCTGAGGATTGCAGCTTATTTTGAAGCTCAGTAACGGTCATTGTTACGGCCCGTCCACACTACAGTTTCAAAAAAAGCTTGGAGCTCGGCGTGTCTGAAGCTCGACCAACAACCAATCACATGAATCTCCCGCCCCTGACACACAAGCAGCGGTTTGATTGGCTAGAGCTTGTACTGGCATATGATTTGATTGGCTGACGCTTCCACCGAAAGCTTCAGCAGCTTCAAAAGTTGAACATTGCTCAACTTTTGCAGCCTGAAACGCCAGGAAAGCTCCGCTCTGCTTCCCACAATGCAGTTCGGCGAAAAGTGACGTCACCCCATTCAAAGTGAATGGGCAGACGCGTTGGAAACCGTTTTTGAAGCTGTCGAAGCTGGAGTGTGGACGGGCCGTTAGAGTTACATGCTTGCATGCTGATGGAGAGGATCTAAATACTGAGCTCCTTCACTGTTACATTGTGTCTCTGCTCTCCTTTAAAGAACATCCCGCACAGAAGAGTGTTTCTTTCCATTTGGTCTGACCATTTTCTCAGTCTATTAAATGTAAAAGAAATGATGTACTGAAAATAAAACCCATTTTGTTTTATAGGAGTGGTGCTAATGCACTTTCGATCATTCTTCCCCAAGAACACATCATGATCTAACACAAGAAATGGGCCTCATCTCTGAAATCATTATCCACATTTTGGCTAAACGACTGAAGTCACGATGAGCAATCTGATCACAGGATGCTAATTGGAATCCCTTGAAGTTCCCTTATCATTAAAAGTCATTTGAATAATGCCCAGGACTCCCAGGTGCTTTGAGATTGAATCGTCCAGAATCCTCGCTCCACTTTCAGCTTCATCTCGCCTCATGTCTCTTTGATATTACTGAGGCCCGGAGAACCTTTTCCTTGAATGTAAACAGTGTTTGAAGCAGCTTATGCAGAGATATCCTTATCAGCTTATTTAAACGTGTGTAAACTAACATGCCGTATTATTGCAGCATGCACCATTAATTGCTGTTAAATACCGATAGTCTTGCTCCAACTGCATTAAAGGTCCCATGTCATGGCCATTTCTACTGATCATAATTCCATTGTTGAGGTCTACTAGAATAGATTTATACTGTGCAATTTTCCAAACTCACATTGGTTTCTCAAACAGCATCTCTGTAAAGTATGTGTATTCACCGGTATTCACTCTCTGTCCTAAACGGCTGTTGGAGCTCCTGCCTTCCCCCCCTGGATGAAAGAAGAAGATACAGTATGTTGTTTAGTTAGTGAGCTTTAAAAGTGTTTTGGACGGAGAGAGGCTATCTTTTTCCTGCTTCCAGCATTTGTGCTAAGCTAAGTGCTAGCTCCAGCTTCAATTTGAATGGACAGTGACATCAGCAAGAAAAATAACAAGTGTATTTGCCCAAAATGTCAAGCTACTCCTTCACATTGAAGATAGTCTACTAAAAACACTTTTTGTAATGTGAGACGTATTTACTGCTTTGCTTATAATTGTGCAAATACATTGAAAGTAGCAGTTTGTACAAGTTCACCAACAAGCTAGGCCACTTGGTTTTGCCGTGATAACTTCTGACTCCTTTTTATTTCAAAGCTTTTGTGACTTGATAATAATGAAAGTCGGCTATAACACTGAATTTAATAACTGAACTTCCAGCATCTTACTAGCATATTTTGTTGAGTTAACGTATCTCTATGCATGCGGAAAGCTATTTTATATCACAATCAGTACTAAATAAAGAAATATAGCACTCCAAAACAGAAAAATAGCAAACAGAAACAAAACCTTAGCATATCAATACAAAACTATACAAACGTGGTGGTCTAAATTCAACAGCTATGTAATCATTCACATTCACATCAACATAAACAAGTGGCTTTTACAACATTAAAGTGGACCTATCATGCTATATTTGAAACATGTATTGTAGGGCCATTGTAGCCGTGCCTCATACTGCTCAAACCCCTCTTTTGCAGCCCTGTTAGAGAAACGCGAATCTTGGGTCCTTAGCTTGAAAAAAAGAAAAGAAGAGGAGGCGGAGCTAATGCCTGATCAGAATTCTACCGGAGATAGTGAAATTCTGCTGTGATAAAACAAGGATTATTTCTGAAACAGCATGGAGCTCAAATGCTTTTTCTCTTTCGGGTTTATCACAAGGTGAGTTCCTTACTGCTTTTTAAACACATGTGCTCTCCAGTACAGGTTAGCTCTGAGTGTTAGCGATGCTAATGTAAACAAAGACGAGATTACGTCCAAAACACGTCAGGCATTGTTTCTGATAGCAACTTTCTGTGGGTCCGCAGCCGATTTGACGTCAGTTCGGATGGAATCTGTATCCGCTCGTTGTACACCTGTTTTTAAAAGATTTGGGTACGGACGAAAAGAGGGTTTTATTTTCTGACGCTGCGTGAGTTCCCCGACGCACCAGGGACACATATGTATGTATAAAAGACATCACAAAGTGCATTTTGCATGATAGGTCCCCTTTAAAGTAAACTACTGTCTAACTAATTGCACCCGTGACAGCCTAAGCATTACCCTTTAAGTAATTTACATTGAGCTGAATACTATTTTATAACGTCCATTAAGTTGTCAACATGCACTGACGCTGGGAAAATGCAATCTTACACTTGCAATCTGTGGCAGAGAACATGGCACATGATGACTGATTACGTTGCTTACAGCGCGATTTAGCAGCACACAGGGACGACATGGAGCTTGTAATGTTCCCAAATATAAAAAACATGATTGGTACTGAAGTCCATAAGGTATACAACGGCAAACTATAATAAATGGCTGCTCCTCATGAATAACGTTCCTAGTGTGGTTTCCCTAAGCCCCGCCTGTATGCATTTGGCCACACAAGCTCAAGTGAAAGGGGATGCAAATTAATCTTATGCATGTTTCTAAAAAAAGTGTTTTTGTCTTACAGTAGCAAAACAACACACAAAAAAAGGTACAACAGGGTAATAGGCCGGCAGAATGATTTAATGAATCCCCTGCTAGCAGCAGATGGGCACGAGCTTATTGGCTTCTAGTAAGAGCTAATGTATTTTAGCACTCAGTGTAATGATGGTCACGGCGGCGCACGATGGCGAATGGGACTCGGGAATCTGAGGAATGACGAAAATGGAAAGCACCTCTAGGTCAGGGGTCACTGCGAGCTGCTAACTCACCGGATATCGAGGCAAGGAGAGAGCAGAAAGATGAATGAAAGCCCCCCACCCCCACCGTGTAATCCTCCAGACAGGGAAATCCTACAAAGCTGTGTGTCCTGTTCAAATGCTTCTTGTAAAGATCACTACTCAACCAAATCTCAATCATTCTTTCTTTTTAACAACTTCCTTTTTCAGTTGTTCAAATACAGTATGTCCAACATCTATGGAAAAAAGTTGCAAATTTGCCATTTGACCACAGTCAGACAACATCTTACCCAACCGATCGTAAAAAAAAAACACTTTATTTAAACTTGACAACTTCATCAACACTTCTCTAACTTCTGGTCACTTTCCAAATAGTCTCAAGGAGGCAAGAGTAAACCCTCTCCTAAAGAAACCCACTCTCAACCCGTCTGATGTTATAAACTACAGGCCTGTCTCTCTCCTCCCGTTCCTGTCTAAAACACTTGAACGCGCAAACGTCTTTAAACAACTCTCCTGTTATCTCCTTCAGAACAACCTTCTGGATCTGCACCAGTCTGGTTTCAAGGCAGGTCACTCCACAGAAACGGCCCTCCTTGCTGTCACTGAGGAACTGCACACTGCCAAAGCAGCCTCTCTCTCCTCTGTCATCATCCTGTTGGACCTGTCTGCTGCATTCGACAGGGTGAACCATCAGATCCTCCTTCGCACTCTCCAAGAACTTGGAGTTTCAGGCTCTGCACTTTCCCTCCTCACCTCATACCTCAAAGGCCGTACCTACACGGTCACTTGGAGAGGGTCCGAGTCCGACCCTTGTCAATTAACTACAGGGGTCCCCCTCAGGGCTCTGTTCTTGGTCCCCTCCTCTTCTCCTTGTACACAAACTCGCTCGGATCTGTCATTAGCCCGCATAGTTTTTCATACCACTGCTATGCTGACGACACCCAATTAATTCTGTCCTTTCCCCGCTCAGAGACCCAGGTCGTCGCACGCATCTCTGCTTGTCTAGCTGACATCTCACAGTGGATGTCTGCTCATCACCTCAAGCTCAACCTTGACAAGACTGAACTGCTTTTCCTTCCAGGAAAAGATTGTCCCACTCTTGACCTGACAATCAACATCGGCACCTCTGTTGTTTCCCCGACTCAGACTGCAAGGAATCTGGGTGTGATCCTAGATAACAACCTGTCCTTCACTGCAAACATAGCTGCTACAACCCGCTGCTGCAGATACACGCTTTACAACATCAGGAGGATACATCCCCTCCTGACCCAGAAAGCGACACAGGTTCTGGTCCAGGCTCTCGTCATCTCACGCCTAGACTACTGCAACTCCCTCCTGGCTGGTCTACCTGCATGTGCCATCCGACCTCTGCAGCTCATCCAGAATGCAGCGGCTCGTCTGGTCTTCAACCTTCCTAAATGTTCCCACACCACTCCGCTCCTCCGCTCCCTTCACTGGCTTCCAGTAACTGCTAGAATCCACTTCAAGACACTGGTACTTGCGTACCATGCTGCGAATGGATCTGGCCCTTCCTACATCCAGAACATGGTTAAACTGTACACCCCAGCACGTGCACTCCGCTCTGCATCAACCAAACAGCTCGCTGCACCCGCACTGCGAGGGGGACCCAAGTTCCCATCAGCAAAAACACGTGGGTTTGCTATCCTGGCTCCAAAATGGTGGAATGAGCTCCCCATTGACATCAGGACAGCAGATAGCTTACACACCTTCCGGCGCAGACTGAAAACTCATCTCTTTCGACTCCACTTCGAGCGATAGAACTATTAACAAAGCACTTGTATACTAATAAAGGACTGGCTTATCTAAAGCCAGTTGAGTAGCACTTGAAATGTTTGGCTCTATGAAACCTGATGTACTTATATGATTCTGTTTTCTTCAAGTTTGTATTTTGTTTGTCGAACGCACTTATTGTAAGTCGCTTTGGATAAAAGCGTCAGCTAAATGCAATGTAATGTAACTCAAATAAAACTTGTACCAACTCTAGGTTGAGAGTTAAAAGAAGTAACACTTTCATTATTGTTATATTTTCTCCCGGCTTTCCATTAGTCTGTAAAAACGAACATCTCACCTGAACAAAGACAAAACAGAAAAGCATACTAGTCTACGGGCAAAGGGAATGGTCTTTATCGCCTGTTTGATTTGATTTGATTTTGGTTTGATATACTTTATTAATCCCCGTGGGGAAATTGTTTCTCTGCGTTTGACCCATCCTAGTGTTAGGAGCAGTGGGCTGCCATTTTGAACAGCCCGGGGAGCAGTGTAGGGAATGGTGCCTCGCTCAGGGACACCTCGGTAGCACTTGGTCTTGCTGGGACTTGAACTGGTGACCTTCCAGTTGCCAAGCCAAGTCCCTATCGACTTCGCCACCGCCGCCCACCAGGTGGTAGTTTATCCTGAATATACGCACTATTATTGGCACAAAAAGTTAGACTTTGAAAGTTAGTATGCAAAATGTATCCTGATGAGACCAAAACAGCAGCATTGCCCATTTAGTGACACCCCTGGCATAACCAAAACGTGTGGTGACAAATGTTAACCCAATTTTCCGTTAAACGGGTACATCCAGGGGTACAAATGTGCTGTATTAGAGCAGTATAAAAGAGAACAACAAGCATGATTCAGAAAGGTACATTAAGCATTAGCAAATCTGAACAAAGAATTGTATACTGTTTTGAACCGGTATTCCTCCATCTTGTGACTCTCTTGTATTCAGCATGTGAAGGACACTGTTCAGGAACTAGTTGATGCTCTGTATGTGATGACTACTTCCATTCTGGAGAGTATAATAAATACATGGATCCTGATGTTGAAGCTCAAGCCGGTGACGAGTGAGGTTTTTCGAACAGAGGCTAAAATGCAAGGGATAACAATACACATATAACATGTTAGGGTGTTTATTAGCAGACTACGGTAACTGCCTCATACTCTCTCCATGGTTACAAGGCTCCCTTCAGTACTGGTAAAGTGAAATTAAAATCCACAGGAGGCTTGTACTAGGAACTGAATGTGAAATGGCATACACTTGAGTGTGTTAGTTTAACGGATGCCCACTGAGAATAATCTAGCACCCATCCTCCAAATTCCCTCCGAATGTTACCAGGGTTACAGCAGCCCGGATATTTCGCATGCTTCAGTTTCCATCAGCGAGTGAGGCTCTCAGTCTAGTATGTAGGAGAAATGAGTGTCAAATAAAGTGACTTTAAACGTCATCTCTCACACACAGACTCTGGAATTGATTGCTGTATCGTTAATTATCTGCAAGCCAGTTAATTATACGTTACTAACAGAACCTTAAATAATGTCACAATGAAATAACCAGAGTTTCTACTGTACTCTAGCTGGATCTTCATTTTCACACTGACATTGGAAAAGCTAGGTTTTGCACCAATACAGAAGTCTAAAATTACAATTTGGCAGATATTCACTGCCAGAGATTTGTGTTTTTGTTGTTATCCAACCACCTTTTGTGCCAGGGAAACAAATCGATATTTTTCAGAAACATAACGGTTTTAAATCCATTCAGCTCCAATCAACTTTGAATTTAACTTCTTAATTAAGAAACTATAATCATTTATAGAATAAGCTTTAATATAAACTCCTTCACTTTAAAACTATTTTTATATTCTGCTATATATACACACACGACAATAATTGTTCAACAAATACTAAAGATTAAAAGGCAGCGACGTGCAGTCAGGGGAGGCAGGGGAGGCAGAGCCTCACCTGTCATACTCCAATGTAACGGAAAAACAACTAAAGAAAAACTAAATAGTCATAATAATAAAATGTCTCCACTGATCTGTGTTGTAAATGTGATTTATGTTTGATTCCAATCGCTTTTTATAGTCAAAATCAGCAAATTAGCCGAGCTCCGCCACAACTACGGGTAACGATGAGAAGTGAGGCAGGGACGAGCTCTGCCTCTCGTAATTTGCACCATCTCACTGTATGTCACCAATGTAATGTTTGTAGATCTCTTTATTACATTTATCCTCGCCATCCATAGTCTCTAAATAACTTATTTCACGTATATATATGATATTTAGGCTCGCTGGTCTCATCGTACAACGGCAATGAAAAAAGCACCAGGGGAGCCATAACCTCTGCCGCACTGAAGGGGGCGCAAGTGAGCCCACAGGTTCTTGTTGCTACTGTTATTCTACGCAGAGACGCAAACAACAAGCTAGACTTTTGAAACTAGAGGAAGATAAGGAGGACTTTTACAAAAAGTAATAGAGATTGTTGTCCAGAAGGATAGCATGGACTTCATCTTCAAGTCAAGGTAAGACCACCATTGTAATGAAAATGGGATCTTACTAAGAAAGAACAATCCAATATTTAGATTTCGGGTATCCTTTTGTTGAACGGTCTGTTTAAAATGAATCGAAGCATCAGACCAAAAAAGCTTTTGAAAATAACCGAATATTTCGATTAAGGTCAAAATATAATATTTGTAAATCTGACTCTGAAAGAGTCCGTGCCTCACCAGCCATGAACCTCACCGCACGTCACTGTTAAAAGGTATAATTCAATGTAAACGTGAGTAGGAGCATGAATAGGACTTTCTTTTACCTTTTTCATACAGAATACAATGCTCTGGTCGCTGATGTTTCTCTAAAACAGTGAATGTTTCAGAGAAATGTAACGTGTAACATACTTTCTCTTTAGGTATTACCACCTGTTGGTCGATGAGTATGCAAGGTACTGTTGTCCGAGTCCATCCAAAAAAGGACTTTTTAGGACACGACACAGATACAAAAATCTGATGGCATTATTCGGCCAATGCCTCATTACTTTATCTGTTATGGATTTGTATGTATTTTCAACCCAGTCTCACAAAAGTGAAATAGCTACGTTGGTAAAAGACGTAGTATATTTAAGCAATAGCTCCCGACAGGCCGTGGTATATGCTCATTATATCACAGCTAAGTGGCGTGGTTCGGCCCGACAACTGTGATAATTTTTCTGCTTTGTTTCAAGACCCGCATCAGAAAGCTTTTGAATGGGGGTACTTTTCCAGTTGGTCTTCAAGAAGCTCTGCATGTCGTCGTTTAGGTGCTTTTTTCCTCCATCTTATGCTATGTAAGTTTGTTTCGTAAGGAAGAAAAAACGGACAAGTAAAATCAAGCAATCTGATTGGTCGATAGCGTTTTCGATGACCGTTTTGATTACAGATTTGAAAACATCGTTGCTTGCTTTAAAAGTAGCACAATTCATTATGTCAAACCTTGGAAAGTATCTAGATATCCCTGCCCTAATGCCAAAGGAACTGCACACTGAATATGTTTTGGCGTTTGAAGTCTATGTCTGGAGCACTGCGTAAAAAGGAGGGTTTCTGCCCCGTTACTTCTCCGCTGCTTTCTTGTCGCAGTTTGACAAAAGACTGCAAGCAGTTTGCTTTTCAGCCCAACTGTATACAGTTTTTCTCAGACGCGGAGGGATACTGACTTGTTGTGAAAAGTAACTACAATTCTACCCGTGGTATGCGCTCAGTATATCACGGCTAAGAACCAATGATGCTTGATTTCACTTGTCCGTTTTATAAATCACAAATAACCCTCTCAAAACGTGACACTGATACAATTTAGGATTTCTTTTCTCACGCTGGGAAAGTTTGTGAACACGTGACATAGACACCGGTCATTAGAAATGAATAGGAAAACATATTGTATCAGTGTCACGTTTGGAGAGGGTTATTTGTGAATATACTACGTTTTGCCCAAAGTAGCTATTACACATTATTTTGTGAGACTGGGTTTGTATTTTCTTTATAAACCTGTGCTCTGTTCTCGCCTTTTGTCTGCACTTTTGCACCATTGCTGTAGCATTGTACATTTCCCCGCTTGTGGACAAATAAAGGCTTCTGACTCTTGAGTGAATGCATTTATGCTGATCGTTTGGAGTGAGTTTAAAAGGAAGGGCTAACACTGAATTGGTTTCAACAGAGGCTGGATGAAAGGCAGAACTGCGTGTCCTCTGTATGCTGCACTGCATTAATGACTCCATGCTCTATTACGAAGCTGTGCATCATCCAGGGCCATCGCAGGCAGTTCATCACAATCGGGCTAATATGAGATGGCAGGATATTCCCCGGAGACTGGTCATCAAGTCCGATTCATCCCGATCCCACTGCTTCATCCTGTCCTGCACTTGTACCCACACAGAAGGCTTTAAATGAGAGACCATGAAGCAGAGAGGGAGAGGAAACCAATAATGACACCCATGAGTGGTAGCTTCACAACCAACAGCAGAGAATGAAGGAAGCAGAACAACTTACATCTGGAGCACAAGCGGAGCACAAGCAATGCACCAGTTTCCTCAAGCACTATCTATGAGTTTAAAAGAAACCTTTTATCTGCTCTCACTAAACATCTCATGAGCTCATGGTGAAGCGCAGAGGTGGGAAGAAGTGGAGTACAAATACTTTGTTACTGTACTTGAGTACATTTTTCTCCAACTGCTTATTTTTCTGAATACTTTTTACTTTGACTTGTTACATTTTGAACACAAATACCTGTACTTTCTACTTCTTACATTTTGAACACAAATACGGAATCTTGGTGTTATATTTGATCAGGATTTATCCTTTAACGCCCACATGAAATCAATTTCAAGGACCGCCTACTTCCATCTACGTAACATTGCCAAAATCAGGCATATCTTGCCTCAAAACGATGCAGAGAAACTAGTCCATGCATTTGTTACTTCAAGGCTGGATTATTGTAACTCTTTATTATCAGGGTGTACCAAGAAGTCAGTCAAGTCGCTTCAGCTAATTCAAAATGCTGCAGCTCGTGTACTAACCAGAGTTAGGAGAAGGGACCTCATTACTCCTGTTCTGGCTGCCTTACACTGGCTCCCTATAGAACACAGGATAGAATTTAAAATTCTTCTTCTCGCCTACAAAGCCCTTAATGGGCAGGTGCCATCTTACCTTAAATAACTCATTATACCCTACTGTCCTACTAGGGCATTGCGTTCCAAGAATGCAGGGTTGTTGGTCGTTCCTAGAGTCTCTAAAAGTACAATGGGAGCCAGAGCCTTTTCTTATCAAGCTCCACATTTGTGGAATCAGCTTCCAGTTTGTGTTCGGGCGGCAGACACCCTATCTGTTTTTAAGAGTGCGCTTAAGACCTTCCTTTTTGATAAAGCTTATAGTTAGGGCTGATTAGATTCAGCCCCTAGTTTTGCTGATACAGGCTTAGTTTGTCAGGGGACATCTTACTTCTTCCTTCTCTCTGTCTATACCTGTGTACTCCCATGTTCCGATGAACCCAGCTTCCCCAAATGTCTTTCTTTTTGGTGTCTATATACGCCGGGATCCGGAGTCATGGATGATCCTGCGGTCCTGTGTCCTGGATCGTGAGCCCTGGATCTTGAGTCGTGGCTGTGGTCCTGGATCATAGGTCCTGGATGGATATCCTCGTGGATTCATCTTCCTATTACACACACATGCATTTCCAAACATTTGGACTACCTATGTTGCAAATGTATTATCTCTTCAATTTACACACGGCATCTATTGCACGTCTGTCCGTCCTGGGAGAGGGATCCCTCCTCTGTTGTTCTCCCTGAGGTTTCTCCCATGTTCCCTTTAAACTGTGGGTTTTCTTCGGAAGTTTTTCCTTGTACGATGTGAGGGTCTAAGGACAGAGGGTCTAAGGACAGAGGGTGTCGTTTTGTCATACTGATATTCTGTACAAACTGTGAAGTCCACTGAGACAAAGGTAACATTTGTGATATTGGGCTATATAAATAAACATTGATTGATGATTGAAATACCTGTACTTTCTACTTCTTACATGTTGAACCCAAATACCTGTACTTTCTACTTCTTACATGTTGAACACAAATACCTGTACTTTCTACTTCTTACATGTTGAACACAAATACCTGTACTTTCTACTTCTCTCATTTCCCAAACAGCTGGTTCCTTTAGTCTGAATGTGTGTTTGGTGGCGTGATCATTATTCTTTAGAGTCATTGCGTGCCTATTGATTTGAACACGATCCGTGTATCCATCATTTCCTGGTCTTCTCTAAAGAAGAGGGACCAATGGAAACGTTGTCATGTTGCCGTTGTTCAGCATGGAAACATTCATTAGCTAACAATGACATTATTGTTATTAAGTTTAGTCAGTACTTCTACTTTTACCAGAGTATATTTAAACACGAGTACCTGTACTTCTACTTGAGTAAAGGATGTGTGCCATCTCTGGTGAAGTCTAAAGAGGTCTGTGTGCTGTATGGCATGTGTAGGATCCCCAGTGGGACTCGACTGGGTTGGAAAACACGACGGATCAAAGACACTAGCAGGGGGCTGGAGGCAGGGAGGCATGTTGGGATTCCTTCAGGGGGCTGCAAACACTCATTTAATCTGCCTATACCTCCCTGTCCTCAGCAGCTGGTGGAGGCGCAGGGTTTAAGACGCCACGGGCTGAGACCCATAAGAGCAGATTAGGATGGAACAAGAAGGAGGAGGAGATGAGGGAAGGGGGAACGACGGGGGTGATTTTTTTTTAAACACAAATATGGAACATGGTAGAGGCTTTGCGGGTTACAGTGCTGAAGGCCTGTCAATCATCATGGTGGTGGTGGAGGCGCTATGTGGGCCATCCTCTTACTCTGACAACTGGTTGCCTCTCTGCGTCTTCTAGCAAATGCCACGATTATTAACAAGAACTGCACCTGTTGTACATCAGGGTTAATCCTTCACGCCCTCCTCGGACACCAAAAGGACATACTATTTCTTGATGCTATTGATTTTCATATTGTGCCAACATTATCGACATATTACAGACATTACAGTCTTTTAAAAATGGACCTAGAGTCTCTTCAATAAAGCTGATGATGATAATTATCACTCCCCCTCATCAACAAAATGATTGCACAATACCTGAACCATTATGATAGTAAGAACCAGTGCTTTACCATCTAGATGAAACAAGTAGTGCAGTTAATTCAAATAAATGAAAAAGAAATACATAAAAAATGTTTTTCTTGTATTAATGGGGACCATGTTTCTTCGAATGTATCAGTTTTCTGCTGAAGTCTTGCAGTGATTTTCTCCATTAAAGAAACATCTTTTACCCAAGAATGTTTTTGGAAGGGCTTTGCTTTGCTGTGCTGTGCATGCAAAAGAGAAACTGCTCAGAATATTCATATCCTGTCCTGAACAGCTGAATGCAGATTGCTAAAACCCAGCGGGAGCGGTTACAAAAAAGGGGGAGAGACATGCAAGAAGATGGCATTTAGAAACTGCACTCAGATTTCTGTGTTGCCTGCAGTCAACCAATTGATTTGCAGTGCTCTATAATAAAGTATTCTTATTCTTCCTTGAGCAACCATCTTATTTGTGAGCAATGTACACAAAGCAAAAATACAGCTTTATATTGAGACAGGAGACTATTTGAGGGCATTTCAAGCTGTGATCATTCTTGCCTGAAACATTTCTACACAGTCTACCTTTTTTCCCAAGAGTCCCCCCAAATGACTCCTGTTGGAAGTTGCGCCACATACACACACACACAAGGGGTGGGCGGGGGGGGAACAGCGGTAATTAAAGTTTAAAAGTCTCAAAAAAGCTACAACTACTGTCACAAACTGGTGAATGTGAAGTGTTTCGTTAAAGGAGGATGAAAGCGTAATTAAGGAGCACTATTGGAGTGACTTTGATGGTTATTAGACTCAGGATTAATTCATTTGGATTCCCGCTGTATGAAGAAATGAAAGGACGGCACGGAAGTGGAAGCAATTCACAAAGGGATTAAACTGTTTAAAACACATGCTCAAAGTAAGCCGGATTTTGCCGATGTGTTTATGTGGATTCAAAAGTCGTAAATAATCTACAAAATGTTAATGTCGTTAATAACGCGCTAACGCAAAAAAAAATTAACGCCACTAATTATTTTAACGCGATTAACGCATTTGTATTTTTTGCCCTCGGCCGCCCCGTAGTTTCAGAGCGCATCGAGTTTAAAATACCATCTACAAGCTGATGCTGACAGCCCCGCTCCTGCTGCCCGCTTGCGGCAGACCACACTTCCACGCTTACCGGCAGGCACCGACTGGCTGCTCGGAGGGTGTGTGTATGTGTGGCCCGAGCGAGAGAGAGAGACCTTACGTGCATTGTTGTTGTTAGCATCTGGTGCTAGCTAGCTGCGCTAACGGATATAAGGAGCTGTTTAAATGAAAACAGAGGAGCGACATTTCGCCACAACTGCGCCGAGCACTTCACTTTATGCAGGAAGCCAGACAGCGGGACATTGTACGAAAAGTCAGCACACTCAGCACGGATAGTGCGCGACATGATTGCAGCGTCCAGGCAGCTCCCGTTCGAGCATATGCCTTGAGTTACACATAGCTCCAACGATCCATCACACACACAAACACACACACACACACACACACACTTTGTATTGTATGAGAGAGGTTCCAGATTGAATTGAGGCGAATATTTGTAATGTTCAGAGGTTGCTGTGTTTAATATTCATGAGAATATTTGTCATTGTTGAAATGATAATAAACATTTGCATAAAGCATATTTGTCCACTCATATGTTGATAAGAGTATTAAAAACTAAGGTACATTTAGAACAGATAAAAAATGTGCGATTAATTTGCGATTAATTAAATATTTTAATCGACTGACAGCCCTAGTTGCCTTATAATTATATGTAAAAAAAGTCTAAATATGATATTTGGCCTCAAATCATCTGAGGCCTGGCGCCCCCCCCCTGCGATCTTTGGCGCCCCCCAGGTTTGGAACCACTGGTCTAAAGGATTACTTTGAATTTACCTTTTGTGCACAAGTGCATCATCCTTATTAGCAAAGATCCTGACATTTGCAGAGCCTAAATCTTTCTCTACACTGCAGCCTCATCTAGAAGGAGGTAATTGGGGTCATTTCACTTCTCCTACAGATTCATTATTTCCAGATTATTTTTGCATATTTAAACTTGCATGGAAACATCTGGGGTTTAACAGTGATGGGGTGATGTGTAGAAGTGGGTAGGATTCCAGCAAATGGGGTATGGTGATTAAAATGGGTCTGCAGTTAAATGAATGAATTCCCCAAAGTCAAACCGGGTGCAATCAGATGTAAATCATGATTTTCCACTTTATTTTTATCTGTGCAAATGACAAAGTTTGAAAAGGTCAAGAATAAAGATGAAGTTAATTGCAGAGCAGACAAAAGTTAAGAATAAATATCTTAGCAAAGTTAATTGCAGAGTTAAAAAGTGTCTAATTCATATTTGTCTAATTAATAAAGAGACCATGACTTGAAAGTGAATCTAAAACATAGTTGAAATAATGGATCACACTTCCAAAAAACTACATTATTTGAGACATCTGAGAAAAAAGCAGCCATTAGTTTGATGGATAGACTGCAAGTCCCTCACTTAGAAATGTGACTAGCTTTGAAAGCTCCGTCGTCAGCTCTTCCTGGAAAACTTTGCATGTCCCAAAGCGTGCTAATTAATTTTGTGACAGCTTATTGAAAAATAAATCTCCTCTCATTTGTGAAGGAAAATACTCCTTATGGCCAAAAAGCACTTTAATATCCTATTAGTGGAAAATAAGACGGCTGACTGAGCGTATAAGGACTAAAAGAACCGAAAGTGGGCAAACTAGCCTTATCATAGCCTTAAATCAAATGTGATTCTCTTTAAAGAAAAATGTTTCTGTCAGACAAAGTCTACTGCAAGTTATAACAAACAGTTGTGTGTGTTTGAACGGTGTGACTATGTTTAATGGCTAATTAGTGGCAGTGTAAATGAACACAACATTGGCATTTAATCACCTTTTAAGTTTTAAAAAGTCACAGTAGCATTTATTTGGACTTTCTGGAAACCTGAGAGAAATATCGAGCTCTTAAATGCCATTATACCGTTTTCACATGCTAGTTATCACTTGGTTGTTTGGTTAACTTAATCCCTGTGCTTATTTACTGTTGGCTGTGGCTCAGGTGATAAATGGCCACATATTACATTACATTACATTTAGCTGACGCTTTTATCCAAAGCGACTTACAATAAGTACATTCGACCAGGAAGACACAACCTTGAAGAAAACAGAATCAGGTATCATAGAGCCAAACATTTCAAGTGCTACTCAACTGGCTATAGATAAGCCAGTCCTTTATTAGTATATAAGTGCCTTGTTAGTAATTCTATCGCTCGAGGTGGAGTCGAAAGAGATGAGTTTTCAGTCTGCGCCGGAAGGTGTGCAGGCTTTCTGCTGTCCTGATGTCAATGGGGAGCTCATTCCACCATTTTGGAGCCAGGATAGCAAACCCACGTGTTTTTGCTGATGGGAACTTGGGTCCACCTCGCAGCGAGGGTGCAGTGAGTCGTTTGGTTGATGCAGAGCGTAGTGCACGCGCTGGGGTGTACAGTTTAACCATGTCCTGGATGTAGGAAGGGCCAGATCCATTCGCAGCATGGTACGCAAGTACCAGTGTCTTGAAGTGGATTCTAGCAGTTACCGGAAGCCAGTGAAGGGAGCGGAGGAGCGGAGTGGTGTATACGCCCTATACGATCTTTCCCTGAAAACGATGACGCCATAGCCCCGCCTCTCCTCACCTCTCCTGCTCACCCCCGCGTCATTGCTGATGCGTTTCGCCAACAACAACAATAACAACGGCGGATCACAGGGTTGCGTTCGTGCTCCAGACGCTACTGACCATGATACAGATTTGACCTTTTTCTACCTCGTTTGTTTGTGTATGCCCATGCTCGGGGGGTCTTATTCGCTGCTTTTGGTGTATTTTGTGGCGGGAGTACAGCGCCACTTACAGGCCCGGGATATGTACTACAGCGTCTCCAGCGGTTTCGAGCGGTTTCGTTTGGACGGACACATTTCTTGAGCCGATTCCGTGTGGAGGGAAGACTTTTTTTAAATCGAATTCAGTTCGAAATCTGTTTCGTCTCCGTGTGGACGCAGCATCCGGTTTCGCTATGAGTGGTCGCATTTTCGAGAGCTCCCGCTTTGGAGGTTATTCCTCACGATTTTTTACATATTTCATCCTCCTGACAATATGGATTATGGACTCCTACCTCAACTCATCAATGAGGCAACATCACTTAGAGAAGGAGAGAAATGAAAGCGGGGATACAATGAACCACAATGACTTTTACCTTCTCAACGGCTGGGAAAGGAATCACCTTGCTTTTGGAAGTGCAAGCATTCATGCATTATTAACTGCAAACCCGACGCGAAAGTACTTACCCCCGTCAGGCAAACTAGACCGAAGAAGTATGATCGTCTTGGTCTTATTGTTAGACATCCATCTGAATCCGGGCCCGGTGCAGACAAGAAGCCAGTCCTGCAGGCTCGAGGAGCTAGCATCACAACTAGCATCACAACTAGCATCACAACTAGCATCTCTTCCACTGCAGCAACAATTACGCGATGACAACAGAGACCGTGGAGAAAGCAGAGACCGAGGAATCAACGGAGACTTCGACATTCCCCCGGGGACGCCTCGGCAGACAGACACGCATGAGGCAGTGACGAGAGGAAGAAAACCGAGATCCGAGGGAACAAATATCCGCCATGTTGTTAGCGACCCTGCTAGCATATCAATGGCTAAAGCTACAACGGAGCCTCCCTCCCCCCCTCCCCCCTCCCCCCGCCAGCCCCCCACTGCTCCAAACACCACGGCAGGCCACAAGCCGGTTGCTGTAACGGACAAAGACAAATATCTGCAAGCTGACGACATTGTGCATTTAAGCAACAAAAATGGACTACATATTTTTCATCTGAACACTAACAGCCTGAGACACAAACTGGCTGAACTCAGGCAGCTATTCTTGAACGGTAAGGCAAGCATATTATGCTTTTCTGAGACCAAATTGGACAATTCCATTACAGATTCAGAGATTGAAATTGAAGATTATCTTGTAGTGAGAAGGGACAGGAACGTGAATGGAGGTGGTGTCTGCATGTACATACATAAAGACACCAATTTCAAAAACCGTACTGACCTGCATCATGAAAATATTGAATCTGTGTGGGTTGAAATTCTTTTTGACAATGCTAAATCTGTAATAGTCGGGACAATCTATAGACCACCGGAACAGAGTGACTTTTATGCTACATTAGATGGGTGTTTAGCTGGTGTGGGGGATGTAGAGACAATTATTGTTGGAGACTGGAACACGGATATGCAACGTAAAGACACGTCCGTCTTCAAGTCCTTCAGTAGGATTTGTGATCTGCACGGCTTCAGCCAGCTAATCACCCAACCCACCCGGGTATGTGAAACAACACAAACTACCATTGATCTCATTCTGAGCTCTGACAAGTCCAGGATCTCCAGTAAAGGGGTTATAGCATGCGGGTTAAGTGATCATTATATGATATTCTGTACCCGCAAAAAGCTAAAACAAAGGGCCGGCTGTCACAAAACAGTCATATCTAGAGACCTCAAAAACTACTCTAGCGAGGCCTTTAACCTAGAACTGGAGAGCCTGGACTGGTCAGATGAGCTCAGTGGTACACAAGTTGAAGAAACATGGCTTGGTTTCAAAAACAAATTCTCTGCAATACTCAATGATTTGGGCCCCCTAAGAACAACCAGGATAAAAAATCGTGCTGAGCCGTGGATGCACTCCGGCATACTGACCGCCATGAAAACCAGAGACAAAAAATGCTCTGAGTTTCATAAAAGTCTGTCAATGCTATCCAAAAGCACGAGCAGTGAACTCCAGGCCCACGAGACTGAACTAAAAATTGAAAGAAACAGACTAAGAAATGACGTAAGCTCCATGATCAAAACTGCCAAAAAGAATTTCATCAATGTCAAAACTGAGGAACACAAAAATAAACCCTGTGAACTTTGGAAATTACTCAATAACCAGCTAGGCTGCAGTAAAAAACTCAAAACCAGATTTTCGAACGTAAACATAAAGACAGATAACAGGCTCATCACAGACAAACTGGATGTGGCCAAGTACTTGAACATTTTTTTCACAAACATAGCCACAACTCTTGTAAATAAATTACCCTCCCACTCAGGGCTTTTTGGAGTAGATCACATCATGACCTACTACAAAAACCTAGGGGTACGCAAAGATGATTTCAGTCTAGCAAGGGTAACAACAGCAGAGGTACTCATTAAACTGAGTGCCCTCCAACCTAACAAGGCCACTGGCCTCGACAATATCCCCTCCAAACTCCTCAGAGACACAGCAACCGCCATCTCACCAGTCATAGATCACATAATTAACCTCTCCATAAAACAGGGAAAAGTACCCAGAGACTTCAAAATTGCAAGAGTAACCCCCCTGCACAAAAAGGGCAGCAAATTGGACCCAGGCAACTACCGCCCTGTTTCTATACTTACCTCCATCTCGAAAGTCATGGAAAAATTGGTATATGAACAGGTCGAAAAGTACCTCGCGGAAAATAAACTAATCTATGAATTTCAATCTGGCTTTAGAACATCCCACTCCACTGACACATGCCTTCTTTATTTGAGCGACCACATCAAACAAGAGGTGGACGAGGGCAAGTACTGCGGCATGGTGATGCTGGACCTACAAAAGGCTTTCGACACTGTCAATCATCCCATTCTGATTGACAAGCTAAAAGCAATTGGTTTTGATAAACTATCGGTGAGCTGGATGCAATCATACCTGGAGGGGAGAGAACAGATGGTGGAGGTAAACAGTACTCCGTCCCCCCCCCCCTCCCAGTGAGCTGTGGTGTTCCACAAGGAAGCATATTAGGTCCGTTACTGTTCCTAATTTATGCAAATAACATGTCATCAGCATGTGACTGCAACTTGTTCCTGTTCGCGGACGACTCAGCCCTGCTGGTCTCGGACAGGAGCAGATTGCAGGTTGAAAAAACCCTCAGCTCCGAGCTCGGCAGAATCTGCACCTGGCTCGCCGATAATAAATTATCATTACACCTGGGTAAAACAGAGTCCATTCTCTTCGGTTCAAAACATAATCTCAGCAAATCCGACGACTTCTCAGTTGCAGTGAGCGACATTATTGTCACAAGTAAGAAGGAAATTACATACCTAGGATCTATTCTTGAGGCAAACCTCTCCTGTGACAAAATGGCATCCAACGTAATAAAAAAAGTCAATCAAAGAACTAGATTCCTATACCGGATCTCCTCTCTGGTAAACAAAAACACCCTGAAGACTCTGGCAGGAGCCCTCATTCAAGGGTACTATGACTATGCTTGCACGTCATGGTACCATAGCACCTCCAAGGCGCTAAAAATAAAACTTCAAACATCGCAAAATAAACTGGTCAGACTACTGCTTGACCTTTCATCTAGAACCCACCTCACCTCTGCCCACTTTGACAACCTAGGATGGCTTAGAGTAGACGACAGAGTACAGCTACTTGCAATGGGCCTGGTCTACAAGATCCACTACACCTCTATGGTACCCATGTACATGTCAAAGTTCTTCCCAAAGGTCAGTGAATACCATGATCATAACACCAGAGGGAGCTCCACAAATCATGTGAAACCCAGATTTGGCACAAAAAAGGGGGAATACAAGTTTCGCAATTATGCCACATCAAGGTGGAACGCTCTTCCCACAACTGTAAAGGAAAGTAAAACTATACTTACCTTCAAAGCCTCTCTTAAAGAGCACCTTCGGGGGAGAGCATTGCAAAACTGGCCCCGGTAATGGTACAAATCTCAACCTGTCGTACAATGGACAGCTTCCCCCCCCATCTATGTATATACTCGCATTTTAGACTCTGTTACTAACTGTATATCTGTAGACTTGGTTGGTCTTAAATGTCCGGTTAGGATGTATTAGAACGAAATCTTAAATGAAAATTGTAAATAAGAAATCTGTATGTAAAAAACCACCTGTATGTAAATTGTAAATAACCCATCTGTTTGTCAAATATGTCTTACATGTCTTAAATGATATGATGAATTGGAAATGGGGGACCCTGATGTAAACAAGACGAAAGTCTTTCTCTGGTCTGCATCCCCTTAACAATTGTATGTTTTGAGCTGTACTGTACTGTACCCAATATACAAGCTGTTAATACACTTTTCAATCAATCAATCAATCAATCAAGCCTAAGATGCGATCCCCAGCCCTGGCAGACATGTGTCCTTGGGGCAAGATACTTAAACCCAAATGTTCCCCCTAGGCATGTCTACCATTTTAAATTGTATTTCAGTCACTTTGGATAAGAGTGTAGGCATAATTTAATGTCTTAAGACTTCTTGGTCTTCATGTAGAGTTCCTGGTAAATTAATACAACTTATCAACAGTGGCTCAGTCTGTAGGGACTTGGTCTTAGAACCGAATGGTTGCAGGTTGACGTCCCGATTGGACCAGTGTCCCCCGACCATGTCCTTGTACATGTGTGACAAATTAAAGAGGGTTTCAACCTCCAATTCCTCTTCTTAAAAACCAAACAATGAACTGACAGATGATAAAACAAAGTTCAGTAAAGATAAGGAGAACTGCAGAGTTGGGTGATCCAAAGTGGTCCAAGTCACGTGCATACAATGTCCAATAAGTCTAAATCAGCATCCACACAATTTATCAAGGTCATGCCGATTTATCATTAAAAGACACTACCATGATTATCGTGAGAGGCCATGACTACACGTCAACCCTTTTACATTACACAAAGTTGTCTTATCTATTGTTAATGCCAAATAATGTTAAGTGCAGGTTTAATAGATAACTCCAGATAACACGTATAGGCCTTCTAGATATCACTCCTCTCAAAACTCTCTGATGGGTGAAATATACTGCAGGTTATCTCGTCACCTGATGTACTTATATGATTCTGTTTTCTTCAAGGTTGTGTCTTCCTGGTCGAATGCACTTAGTCGCTTTGGATAAAAGCGTCAGCTAAATGTAATGTTATGTTTCATTTGGACCATAACAATATAATTGTGTGTTTGCTAGCATGGGTTTCAGATTCCTTCTCTCTGTGTTGATCACATCACAGATCGGGCTTACTTTATCTCAAAACACACAAACACGGAGTGACGTAGATCTAATATAAGACAATACATATGACAATGGGGATTCTCCATGTGTCGGGTTATCTCTACAGGTTGTAACACACAACGCTCATCACCCAATGCATGACGGTTTGCATTAAGGGGACGATTCTGAACGGATTTAGCTTCATCGATTAGAAATATGGATCCAATATCTGGTTGTGTGATTATTAGTTATTATTATGCAAAATCCACTTTTCCATGTCTCTTCTACATCAACATGTGTCCCCTCTTCTTCATGTCTCTTCTACATCAACATGTGTCCCCTCTTCTTCATGTCTCTTCTACATCAAAATGTGTCCCCTCTTCTTCATGTCTCTTCTACATCAACATGTGTCCCCTCTTCTTCATATCTCTTCTACATCAACATGTGTCCCCTCTTCTTCATGTCTCTTCTACATCAACATGTGTCCCCTCTTCTTCATGTCTCTTCTACATCAACATGTGTCCCCTCTTCTCCATGTCTCTTCTACATCAACATGTGTCCCCTCTTCTTCATGTCTCTTCTACATCAACATGTGTCCCCTCTTCTTCATGTCTCTTCTACATCAACATGTGTCCCCTCTTCTTCATGTCTCTTCCACATCAACATGTGTCCCCTCTTCTTCATGTCTCTTCTACATCAACATGTGTCCCCTCTTCTTCATGTCTCTTCTACATCAACATGTGTCCCCTCTGTGGAAAGAGACTCTGAAAGTTTCAGGAACAAAGATTCTCTCTCTTTTTGATCCATTTCTATAAAAACCTGTCTGAAAATGAGCTGATCAGATTTTGGAAACTTTGTGATGTCATAACGATGTTTTGGCTTGAGTAACCATTAGCCAATCAGCAACCAAGGTAACCCCCCCCCCCACTTTATCACCTGGATCTCCTCCTAGAGCACCATTGCGTTCTTTGTAACACAATGTCTCTCAGAGGGGCGTGGGGAGGGGCTCCTATCTGAGACCTATAATATATAAATGAAAAATAGTATAAAAGGCGACCTTTAAATGAATTTGAGTTGTAGTCATGCAGCACTGCGTGATCTCATATCCTGAGAAGGGGAGTGTGTGCATTTGTCCTACAGGATGTCAGAGCACACTCAAATAAATCAACACACACACAATCCCTTAACAAAGCCCATTATATCATCCAGCATGACAAATACTAACTGGGTCTCTGTGGATCACGGCTTCGTCATCTGCCATGCCAGCAACTCGGGGATCAGCTACCCTTCAATCCCATCAGCCACTGCTTCATCCCTCCCCCTCAGTCCCTACACTCCTGCCTTTCCTCGTCATTCATGGTGCCAGCATCTGTTGAAAGTGATTCAGAGATGGAAAATGTTTGTGACATACCGTATGGATATCAGCGGATAGGTGCTGTGGAATCAATCTTATAATTAAGCGTGGATTTTCTGGATTTGAACGTAGAGTTCTCGAAATATAACACTATTTTTTGTTGGTTTTAGTTTGAAATGGACAACCTTTTTAACGCCGCAATAATGAGGAGATTTAATAACAACGGACTATGTGTAAAGTCCAGGACTGTATTTGGAAATACATGTTGGGTAGACATCTGTCTTCTTATTTTGGTCATTCATACAATAATGATTAGTTTTGGACAAGTCAGTCCATTCTTGTACTAAAATGCACAATAACGGTTTCCTCTTTGTGAGTAGTTGAACTGTAACTATCAACAACTGTGTACAATCTACATTTCCCTTATAGGGTATTAATAAGTAAAAACTTGCTTCTTCTTTTTCCAAAACGTCTTGGAGGAAACCTTCATTCTTACCGAAGCTTCAAAACCGAAGAAATTCTATTCATGATCATCTGCAGTGTTAGAGAAAAGACCCACAGGGAAGTCATTCTCTTAAGCCGATATATCATTATCTAGCTCCACCGGTCCATACCATATTTGAGCTAAAGGTTTTACGACCAGCAACAAACTGCGTGTGTCCGTTTGCTTTCATCACTTCGCCTGAAACTCAACTCAAACTGAATACTAATGTATGACTTTCAGGACAGTTGTCACATATGTGTAGTTTTGATCATCATGTCAATCAATTTCTGAGATCAGGGAACGGAAGAACCCTGAGCAATCAAGCTGCTTAATGCATTGGAAAAGTAAGAGAATAATGGAATAAAACGAAGAAGAAATTAAGGATTCCCTGAAAAGACTTTGAGATATTTACTTTCATGAAGTGAAAGACGTAAATAAGGACACTGTCGGCTATGATTGAAGATATACTTTAAGGTCAGAAACTGAACTATTCCTTCCTTACCGGACTTCAATATTTTATCACAGGTACGACTAGAAAAGGGATTTCCCACTCACATAAAGGTGCCACTCATATAGTTAACACACTGGAGTTCATTCATAATTAAGGCTCACAGCCACCGCAGAGGGATCACAGCTCAATTCGATCACCACCGAGGCTGAGACCCTTATTAGTGAACCAAGTTTTATATTTCCCAGCTCACACACACACACACACACAGAATGCTCTGAATGATCCAAGCTCCAGTAATGCTAAGTGTGTTGTGTTCTCTCTCTCTCTCGAGAGTAGAGAGAAGAGAAGAGAGATAGATGGAGAGAGAGAGAGATAGAGAATAGCAGAAAGGAGAGAAGAGAGAGAGAGAGAGAGAGAAGAGAGAGAGTAGAGGAGAGAAGAGAAGAGCGAGAGAGAGAGAGAGACTCCTCTCTCCTCTCGCTCTCCTCTTCTCTCTCTCTCTCTCTCTCTCTCTCTCTCTCTCTCTAGCTCTCTCTCTCTACTCTCTATCTCCTCTCTCTCTCTCTCTCTCTCTCTCTCTCTCTCTCTCTCTCTCTTGCTGCTGCTGCTGCTGCTGCTGCCTCCTCCTCCTCCTCCTCCTCCTCCTCCTCCTCCTCCTCCCCCTATGGACCTCCAGTAGTCGAGGCCTCCTGTCCGTCCGATCTGTGCATCTTGCTTAGAGCTTTTCATTGAAAACCCCCTCCAAGTGCACCAGTGCAAGCCCGAAGCACCGTGAAAACCCTCGGCTGAAATGCAAGTCGAGGCTCTCTGCGGGAACAGCTCAATCTCTGAGGCTCTGATTTCCACGCAGGCACTGAGGAGATGCACATTTGCCCAGATCGATCATTTTGTGCCATGGTGGTGCCTGCGGGGCTCCCATGATGCTCTCTGGTAGAGCTGCTGCAGGAATTCTCTCCTCATGCAGAGAGGAAGACGCAGGCCTAACATCCCGACACAAACCGAGGGTCACACAGCAACAGCTCGGCCAGGCACACTGAGAAATGTAGTTTGTTAGTGGCGTTACCAAGAGGGTTATAGTGATTCCTGCAGATATGATGCTGACAAGGTATAGTGCCGTCACCATGGCGACAACAGAGGGGAAGTTTTGTGACGTTTTAGTCCATTTCTGAAATAAAAGAAACCCCACTGTTCTTTGTTGGGGAGGTGGATTTGGACTCGCCTTCATTTGTATCCAAACAGAGGACGTTGTTACATTACTTAATATATATTTTGCGATTCCAAGCATGCAACTTTTCAAAACAAAGTGACGCCCATGAAAAAAGGGCACAAAATAAAACTCAGCCAAGCTTTACTCGTTGGAAAATAATCGGTCAAACAATTACTGGTTTCCATTGACATTGGCTTGACATGTTCTATTATCTCTTATGAAGTACTTCATGGGAAATGTATTTACCCAGTGTGTTAGTGCATACCGTATCTCTGGTTCAATGGCATAAGGAGCCTCATACAGACTGGCCTCTATATCTGCAGCAGCTAGCATTGATTTCATCCCAGCCACAACATTAAGGTGGCACATACACCCTCCTTTGTACTCCTCCCATATGTCTGCATCCACAATTCAAATTGAGGAGGGATAGGGAGAGGAACAACATGCCTTATTAATGAACCCTAAAAAAGCACTTAAAGGTATTTGAGCTCCGTACTGTTTCAGAAATAATCCTTGATGTGGTTTGGAACATAATATGGCGTTTAATCACGGCAGCATTTAGCTGAGTATCTGGGTAGAAATAACCTGCATGAGCTCTCCTCTCTTTTTTTGTTTTAAAAGCTACGGACCCAGAATCAGCACTTGTCTAACAGGGCTGAAATAGAGGGGCTTGAGGCATGGCTAGAATGGGTGATCTGTTTGGTATTTTGAGAAAAGTACTTCAAAGACATGTTTTTTTATATATCTGAGACATATAATATATGCCTAAAAGTAGTATAATATGAGACCTTTAAGAGGAAGTAAGTAAGCTGTCACAAACTCAAAACGAGACACTTCCAATCACCAGAGATGTCAAAAGTACACACATCCTCTACTCAAGTAGAAGTACAGATACTCGTGTTTAAAAGTACTCTGGTGAAAGTAGAAGTACTGACTAAACTTCTTTACTCAAGTGAAAGTAAAGAGGCTTTGAAATGTACTTCAGTAGAAAGTACCCATAACTAGCAGCTGTTTTAAAGAGTACCTGACCTCCCTTTATATTAATAGAACAATAATGTCATTGTTAGCTAATGAATGTTTCCATGCTGAACAACGGCAACATGACAACGTTTCCATTGGTCCCTCTTCTTTAGAGAAGACCAGGAAGTGATGGATACACGGATCGTGTTCAAATCAATAGGCACGCAATGACTAAATGGTACTTTCCATAATTTCTCTTCTAGTGTGAGAGGTTTTCTTCAGGAAAGACAGCTTGCCTCCACCACCGTCTCTCAGTCCCAGCTGAGATCTTTTACCCTCCACTGAGCGAGCCCTGCACATCAAAACTCTCTCGACATAAAGCCCAGCATTGATGAATACGCTGGCATCTCCTGCGCCACATTCATGTTCCGACAGTGTCCCTTTATATCTGCTGCCAGCTCTTAAGTAGGGGACAAAAACATGTCCCTGTCTTTATTTGACAGCCTCTTCATGAGGCCATCGCGCTTGACCTCCGCAGGACTCGGCTGTCATGTCGCTGCTCGGCCAGAGCGGGAAACATGGAAAAGTATATATTGGTAGTATCCTTATTCTACTGACTGTATATGCAAGAATTAAAACAAAACTGGTTGCTGACTTCTATAATAATATAAAAGGAGGGAAAAAACATTGTTTGTAATCTGATTTTCAATTGTATAAAGTATATAGGGAACCTTCATTTTTCAATCAATCATATTTATATAGCACTTTGAAGTCTAGTCATGTGCTTCACAAACAAAACATTACAACTAAAAACATTAACCCCATCTTCTTCAAGTAACACGTCATTTTGTGATTGATCATTACACTTGAAACCAATTTAAAAAAACTCAATAAAACAAGAATAAAATAAATAGTTAAAATTAAAATCTGAATAAATATAATTGGATAAAGTAAGACATAATTAGGAAAATGCCACCTTCATGTATCAATCAATCAATCAATGATATTTATTACAATATGAATAAATACATATCAATTATAGACTGTAACGAATATATAATAATAATGTGCATTCAGATTTCACTCGTTAAAGGACATTTGAAATCTGAATATTAGAAAAAATACAGTAAGTTTATCCGCTTTTTTGCGAGAGTTAAAAGAAAATATTGATACCAAGATCATCTGTCAGTTAAATGTGAAATTACAGCCAAGATATTTATAGCTTAGCGTGAAGAGTTGAATCAGGGGGTAAACCGCTATGCTTTCCCCCCGTGAAACAACGTTTGCAGAGGAATGTAAAATGTTAGCTCTCAAAATATGTAAGTCGAGAAATGAATGTCATGTACAATAATTAAATGCAGAAGAACATCGGTTTCAGGGAGTGATGATAATGAAGGTATTGGATAGAAAGTGTAATTGAAGCTTTTCTATTCCTCATGAAAGACAGGAATACCTCTCAACTCAAATGAAAAACATCGATCTCATTATTCCTCATTGATCTTTCAGTACATTCCTCAAATGATGTATAGTGTTTAATGTATTCTCTTTTACTTGCAGACCTCAATAACACCTCCTGGGAATGCTCAGGAAATTGAAATGGTTTAGCTCGACGCAGCAGAGTCTCTAAATCTCTAATGAGCTCCACACTATCTGCTACATTTACACCCCTAAAGATGAGGCGCTTTCACACCGCAGTACTTTTCCCACTTTAGTTCCGAAAATGTGCGATCACACCAAAAAAAAATCCGGAACTAGACCTTAGTTCATGAGAACCTTTTCCATCCCATTTTTGATTGGCTGGGCGGATTGCAAACCACACCCCGCAAAACTCCCAAAACGTTTTGTGAAGCCGCCATTTTATTATCCTCGCATTAGCATTATTAGCATTAGCATTAGCCCAGTGCAGAAATGCAGAGAGACTAATTTATGGCTACACTAAAGAAAACATGGGAGCGGTGGAGATGAGGAGGTGTCGGCGTTCTGGGGATTTACTCGGAAGGCTTCAGTAGAAGCTGCTGGGAGTCCCAGCAGCTTCTACTGAAGCCAGTCCCCAACTCCGGGGACTTCCGGCCGGGGACTTCGGGTGGCAGTATACGCCGTGAAGTGGTTTCAATCAATCAATCAATCAATGTTTATTTATATAGCCCAATATCACAAATGTTACATTTGTCTCAGTGGACTTCACAGTTTGTACAAAAAAAAGGTTTGCGGCCTGCCAGTAAACCCAAAGCAGCAGAAGAAGAAGTGACGTCAGCGGCTTCATTTGCCTAATCCTCCCTCACGCAGCGTCCACACGGCGGCGTGCGTTGAAGCTTGCGGGCGGGCGTATCTGAAGCTCGACCAACAACCAATCAGATGAATGTCCCGCCCCGGATACACAAGCATGTGGTTTGATTGGCTAGAGCAAAGCGACGCGACCACAATGCAGTTCGGCAAAGCGTGGCGTCACCCCATTCAAAGTGTATGGGTAGAAGCGTTGAAGCTTCAACGCACGCCGCCACGTGGACGGGCCGTCAAGGACTTATTCCGGTGTGAACGCGATCTGCTCTTTAGTTCATCAGAACTAAAGAGTTCTGATGAACTAAGTACGGCAAAGTACTTGGTGTGAAAGCGCCTCTGTTCTACTCTCTGTTTGAAACTGCTCCTGCCTGCTTCTGTGTGTTTCTGTCAGGGTGCTGCAAGCTATTTACATTTTGCATTCAACACAATATATTTATATCCATTTTAAAGCTCTGAAACGACTTGGAAGAAAGAATAAATCAGAATTGAATGGCTGCTTATGGCAAATAGAACTCTGGATTTGCTTATTACACTATTTAAAGCTTGTTTATTTGTTGCTAAATTAAATAATCTTAGTTTGTTCATTCGTAGGTCAGTTAGTCAGAGTAGATGAGAATATTGATGTTTCAAAACCTGTAAAATATTGACTCCCATTGTGGTTTTTGCACAAAGTTAATATATTTATTTGAGAGATTTAGAAGTTGCCACGTCACGCTTGCTGTAGATAACATAAATGGATGTGTTTCGCATTTGAAGAGAGTCATCACAAACACTTTCAAACTGTCGAAGATTAAATTACACAATAAAGCTGCAGGCTTATTGGGATCATCGGGGGGGCAAGATGCCGTCTGGCAGGACCGACAGGTGCAAATACAATATCCATCTAATCAAATAACAGAAAACAACATTAGAGGACAACGCTAAGTTAATTTGTGCAATGTCCCTATTGTGAGGGACTTGATGCTAGCCCTTTTATTCAAAGTCTGTTGAAAAAAATCTGCTTCATCAATCATCAATAAAAAGTGATTACATTATGTTACCATAGATTGCCTAGATTGCAATTAAAGAGGACATATGTTAATTTTCAGGTTCATATCAGTATGTAGTGTCTCTGGGACATGTCTCCGTACTTTAAAGGTGGGGTAGGTTTGAGAAACCGGCTCGAGATACACTTTTTGTTATATTCCATGGAATGCTCTTAACATCCCGATAGCAATGAATATCTGAAGTGCTTTGACAACAAAATAACTGGATGGCCTACCTGCCTGTCAGCCTTCCATCTGGGCACAAACTCATCTCGTGCCCTCATTGGTCATGTGTGCGTTCGTGTGTGTTGGAGGAGGGGCTCTGTGAGGAAGTGGCAGATTTTTTCCGGCTGTGTATTTTCAAATTCTAGCGCACTCGAGCCGGTTTCTCCAAAATTACCTGCCCCACCTTTAATGTTCAGAAAGCTCTTTATTTTTCTCATACTGCCGGGGCTGCAGCACCTCTTTTCACCCTCTGTCTGAAACCAGAGCCAAGTCTGCTCTGATTGGTTAGCTGGCCGACTCTGCTGTGATTGGTTAACTGCTTAATACGTTTGATAAAAAAAGCACAATAGGGCCTCTGTAAGGTAATTGCACAAAATACTTTATTATGCTGACGTTTTAAGTCCCAAAGTGAGGTGTATTACAACTTAAAGACAATTCATTGTTTAAAATATGGTTAATCAATATGGATATGCATTTTTCGAGGCATTATGCCAAGCTAACTATCGCCTAGAGGGCTGCAGCTTCATATAAATACCAAATAGACATAAGGGTAGTATTAATCCTCGTATGTTACTCTTGGCAAAAAGTGAAGTTTAAGTCTCAACATGTAATTTAACTCAAACTGAGTAGAAGATACACACAAAATAAGAGCAACATAAGTTCCTCATGTTACAAGCTAAGGAACTGTGGAGGCAAAATGGAACAAAGTGCATTGGAGAGGATTGTAAGGGTCCAGTAATTGGCTCCGATAGTGAAGTGTACCAAGGACAGGTCGCCTGAGATTTGACCTTGACTCTGACACGGCTAAATGCCAGATGGCCAACTTGTTCTGCTGGAGTGCCTCTAACATGAGAGTTTTCTCAATGTACTTGTTCCTCTCAAAATGTTCGTTGGAGTGGGTTTTTTTGGCATAAGGATGTCCTTTTCAGTGAAAAAGACATCAAGCTGTACTCTCTAGAGGGCCTGCACTCAGCGGAGAGTTCAGAGGACACAGCTTTCCCACACTGCCTCTCAGGCTACCCATGATTCACTTTTAATCGGAGTCCAATGAAGCCAGCAAGAAAAAAAAGCAGACACGCTATCCTGAGGACAGAAAAATGCAGATGTAGAAGAAGGGCTCAGATCCTTTACTTATAAGTCAAAGTAGAAATACAATGGTTTTAAAAAGGGGCCCTTTGTTTGGGTTTTCCCTTTCCAGTGTGTTCTATAGGTTTTTGTGCATGTAAATGACACTCGCACTTCTATTGGCTAGCACTCCAACACATTGTACGTGATAGGCTAAGGGGCGGGCCATCTCTGAGCGGTTGACCAATCACAACAAAGCAGGAAAGGTAACCAATCAGAGCAAATATAAATATGAACCTGGACATTAGCATAAGTAGAAATGATCTTAAATTACTCCATTGCAAGTAAAGGTCCTGAATTAAAAAATGTATAAGTAATTCACAGTATTATTGAATAATATTATTTAGTTTCTATCACAAACAATGCATTGCTTAACTTTAAGTGTCGTAGTTGTGTTGTACTGAGACAAATTACAATAGTAGTGCATCATATCATATAAGTAAAATGTACAATATTTGCCTCCAAATCAGAGTAAAAGTAGTTTAAAATGGAAATAAAGTACAAGCCTGACAAAATACTACTTAACTACTGCCAAAATTGATGCTTTCCATAGATATTCAATCCATATAAATCGCAAAATAAAGCTGTGGTGAGCTCCAAAGGTGTCTTGAACAGAAGTAACATTGAAAACCTTCACTAATAAGCTGTAAATAGAACAAAGGGTTTGCTCAACTGGAAGATTTCCTCCAGAGATATCTCCACCTAAAGGGCACGCAGACGACTTGGCAGATGGCGAGGGGAGGAAAGAGCTTGGCGTGCTGACCCCAGTTTACGGATATTCTCACTGCAGGAGAATGGTTAAGTGTTGAAGCATCTCATCAAGCTCCCCCAACCTCTCTGTGTGAGGCAATAGAGTGGTGCAGGAACGAGTCCTAAAACCCGGAAGTGAGTTAGCATTTTACTACTTTCGGTTCCCTCGACTCAGAGTCAACGGATTTTTGAACTCGTTTTTGGAAAATATCTGGAAATAAGGTCTGTGGTTGAGACACATTGAAGAGACGGATCACGTTTTGTTCTACAGCATTAAATCCATCTGCAGTGACCCCACTGGTGATTTCTGAAGAGTCGACGTGTCTGAAAAACGATGGTTGTTACCAAGTGGCTGAATAGGATTACAGACGTTGAGGCCGTTGTACGTCATTACACCGAACACGTAAAACACTCCTACGTTTGTTTGCCCTGTTCTGTTTGAAAGCAAGTTCCTGCCTCCTGCAAACTGTTCAAACACTTCAACTTGTACGATATTGAATCTGTATGTTTGAATATAGATCTTAATTTGCCGTGACGTTGAAGTTGTGCGACCCTGCTGTACTCGGCTGTAGTTCCTTTATAGCATACGTTAGCATTTTGCTTCTGGCGATTAGAAAATTATAAAAGTAGGGTAGACGTGTGGAGATTATCTGGCTGTTTACATTTATCAAACAGGTTCGTTTTCCACAGATTTTATTTTTTACAATATTCCAAAATCCTATGGAGAAATCCCGTTGCTTTTTTGTCGAGGGAACCCAGCTTACTTCCGGGTCGGCCTACAAAAATACGTCATCACTTCACCGCTCTATTACTTTGTAAAGCAAACTCTTTACAGCTACTGTTCAGGTGCCTCATCCCTCCTGAACCATCTAATGATGAGCCGACTTCATTTCACACTTGCAAGCTCCAGCGCAACATCAAATGGGAACTAATGGTCGTGGAGAGAGGCTGCAAGTAACTGTAAATATTTGTCAATGAGTTCAAAACAGTTAACGCTAGATTCGGTCGTTGAGATATCAAATGACCAAAGTATGGCACCAGTGCAGCAGAAAGGTAAATCTGCATGTTTTGAGATTCTCCGTGCCAGGTTGAAATCTTGAGATATCATAAATTATGATGACTTGTCAAGTGATTCATACTCAAAACCAGGGGCGGACTGGGACTAAAAATCAGCCCGGGACTCTCGACCGGCCCACCTCGGTACCGCTAGTACATTTTCAACAGGTGGGGGGGGGGGGGGGGGTGCTAGTGACTTGTCCGACCGGCCCACTTCAGTACCGGCCCATGACTCTGTGTTAGTTCAATTCAAGTGTCACTTTTCTATTATTTTATATTAATAGGCAGGAAGTGACACTTAGATAATCAAACCTTGGTTGTAAATTTCATATAAATACATTTCAGAAAATAAAGAAAAAACTGAAAAAAAGCCTATTTATACAACTTATTCATGACATGTTGACACAAATACATACAAATAAATATTAAGCATAGCGTTAATGCTACAACTTCAACATAATATAAACATTATTTACACTAACAATACGATAAAACTATATCTATTTCTAACAATAACGACCTGGTCAAGTTAATACAAAACTTGAGGCATCAGTATTTACAACAGCAGAGATCTACATGATTGAAACCTCTTGGCTCGGCATCTGTAATTAGAAGAGCTTGATGAATTTCATTTAGATATGTAAAGTAGTTTCCTGCTAACCGGCTACAAAACGTAAACATGACCTCCTTTGCAGAGACAGTTAATTAGTGAGAAAGTGTGTCATCTTGGGAGTTTAAAAGCAGGTAGGGAAATGTTGTTTATATTTTTCACACTGTAGGCTATTTTTATCTGCAGTGTGTGGCCTGGGCTGATCCCAGATCTGTGTTTACGAAGCGCAGGACGGCTGCAGTGATTACAATTAAGCGGCTCTTATCCCTGGATATAATCAAGGCAGGCCAGAAAAGGGCGGGTTTAATCCTCAAGACACTAGTCTGGGAGAGGAGGAGGAGGAGGAGGAGGAGGACAGACATGAGCAGAAACACAGAGGAAACGTCAAATAAACAACACATAACATTACACTCAGTGGGGATTTTCAGTTTTCAAAGATTCAAAGGTTTTAATGTCATATGCACAAAGCTACAGTGTAGAAATGGCAATGAAATTCTTCTGACCTGAGCTCGTCCAACAATCCAATTATTTTCAATATTTTTCTAGTTCTCTATCTGTGTTTTTAATTCTTGTTTGTATGCACCAAGTCAAATTCCTCGTACGTGTAAACCTACCTGGTAATAAACCTGTTTCTGATTCAGATTCTCAATAGAATATGATATGTACAAGAACAGAATATGAAATAAAATAATGTAAATTAAGACACAATTAAATACGGTTTATTGTTTGGATAACTATTTATAGAAATAAGTATATTGCAAGATGACAAACAGGAATGTTTATCGGGGAGCTTTAGCAGTACAGGTTTATGTGTGTTTTATAAAAGGGAGAATAAACAGCTGTATCAATCCAGTGAGGGCGGGGGAGAGGCATGAAGACAGGTTTTCAGAAACAATCAGAATTCAATCGTCTCTGTGTTAATGCGGAGCCTTCGACACAGCGATTACCAGCGAGTCAGCGTGTTACAAAGCTCCGGCCGGCTGATACTCTAATAACAACGCAGCCTGACGCCCAAACAATTGGGGAGAGAGATGATGACACGCAAATCTGATTTAAAACCAATTTTGACACGAGCGTCATGATGTCAGGCAGACCTAGGATTTAAGGAGACAACACAGCCTTTCGCAGACTCACAAAAACAAATGAAATCTACTGAGGGAATGAGTCGGAGTGACGGAAAATATCTCCACTGGTTTAAACAAAGTTGTGATGGGAGTAAGGAGATTTATTTGTAATGCATGTTTTACTTATGGGCTAATATTAATTAATATATTTTTGAACACAGAAGTTGCAGCAGCCTTATGTGTCCTTTATCAGTCATAGCGAAAATAAGAATTTGTTAAACTTTTTGCTGCATCTCATGCCTTGGGATTATTCTGTCTTTTCGCTAGCTCACCAGAAAAGCAAATACCTTCTGAAACATACAGGTAGCCTATAGCACAGAGAGCATTGCATTGTTAAAAGGAAGTAACCACCTTTTACAAAACGTCTAAATGTGACTCCCTCAATGTAATTGTAGCACAACAGCAAGAAGGAGTTCACATACAAATATGATTTATTCACTTTTATACTTTTGTGTCAGGAAAATAAGGGTTGCAACTCATGCCTTGGGACTACTCTTTTCTGTGGCTAACCAGAAAGGACAAACACCTTCTAAAACATACAGGTGTTTTGCTCAAATCTCTGCTAAATCTACTGCGATACAAAGCAACCTTTCACAAACCCCTAAATGTAACCCCTTGACAGTGGCAACTAAAACAGTTGTAGCACCAACCCAGTCTCACAAAAAAACTTGTAATAACTACGTTGGTCCACAACTTGGGACCATAGCTTGGGACGTAGTATTTCTACAAAAACGCCTCTGAAATTGTAAGATCCCTACGTTTTTTTTCACCATTCATTCCAATGGTTGCCGTCTATGTCACGTGATCTTCAAATTTCTCCCTGCAGAAAAAAAAAACATGGCCGAACTTCGTTTCATTCTCGGTGGAAAATGCCTATTTTAAGGTTAGTTTGGCCATTAAAATGCGTTTTGATGTCATTTGATGCGAGAAATATGAGTTGTTATTTCAGATTATGTGTGCAGTGGATGTACATGAGCTTTAGTTTGCTAGTTATTACGAAGATTACTTCAGGAAAGTGTGTCTATACAACGTTTTCATTGTTACCAAGGTGGTTGCTAGGGACGCTGCTATCGATATTATTTCTGTTCTGTTGTGTAACTGTTTAATGGTGTTATCTTTATTGCTACCCCCTTCCCCGTCAACGTATAGTGTTGGTCCACAGCGCAAACGTATTAGTTTAACAAAATCCGCATCTAAAATTGTGGCAAAGATATGTTATTTTACTGCAGGGAGAAATGTGAAGATCACGTGACAGAGACGCCAGCCATTGGAATGAATGGTGAAAAAAACCGTAGGAATCCTACAATTTCAGAGGCGTTTTTGTAGAAATACAAGTTGTGGACCAACGTAGTTATTACATGTTTTTTTGTGAGACTGGGTTGGCACAACAGCAAAAAGCAGTCAATATAACGCTTTTATCCTTTTTGCTGAAAAATAAGGGATGCAACTCGTGCCTTGAGACAACCGTTTCCACTGGCTAACCAGAAAGATCATATACCTTTTAAAACATATCTTTGCTCAAATCTCTGCAAAAATCTACTGCAAGAACTAAGCGAAAAATAAGTTCCTATATTCAGAACACTTTTTGGTGTTAACCTTTTTGCAGAAAGGGATGAAACTCTACGGATAAGGTTTCCACTGGCTCACCAGAAAAAGCAAATACCTTTTAAAACATACACTCATTTCGCACACACACTTTATTCACTAAATCCGCAGCTAGACAAAAGGCACACGGTCTACCATCTACGAAACTTCTAAATGTTACCCCTCGACAGTAGCAAATGATACAATTGTGACTCAATAGAGAGGTGAAGTCCCTCCCTTTCCGGGGGAGCTCCATGGGACCTTATTTCGGAAAACGTTTGTATTGAAGTCAATGGAGAGAGAAAGATTATCCTTCGATCCCGTTTGAATTGAGCCACGAATTACACATATGATGTTTGTCAATTTAAAAAGATAATTTTGCAAGTTAAAAAAATAAAAACGTGTCGTAAAACTGTGAAGTAACACTTTGTTTTGTGTGAAACACTCAATGAACTACATCTCCCGTCTCACACCACACACCAAGACGGCCGTCACGTTGAAACATTTCACTTCTTTCTTTCAGAATGAGGCGAAAAGTATTAAAAGAGGTGAAAATCACTCCAAGTCTGGGCATGTTGAGAGCTGTACACACACACAAGGGGAGTTAGTCGGTTCCGTGAGAGCCAGCATGCGGGACCGGGATTCTGGGATTTGTAGTCTTTCTAGTTGCGTATTTTTCATAGTCTTATATTTCAACAGTTTTACGACAAACTGTGACTTTTTTGACGTGGAAATTATTTTTTTAAGATTGACAAACATCAAAATTCATGTAAACATGTAATTCGTGGCACAATTCAAACGGGATCGAAAGATACGTTTTCTCTCCCCATTGACATCATTTTTCTGAAATAAGGTCCCATGGGTCGGAAGTAGATGGACGGGAATTCGTCTCTCTTTGGCAACAAGGAGTTCATATATTCACACTTTTTGCAGAAGGGGATACAACGTATGCCTTGGGACTATCGTTTCCACTGGCTAAAGCAAATACAAAACATACAAGGACTTTGCACACATCACTGCAAACTCCTTAAAAAATGTCTAAATGTAACCCCTTGACAGTTGCAACTGATACAATTGTAGAAAATAGGTCATTTATTCAGAAAAATAAGGGATGCAACTCATGCTTCGGGACCGTTCTGTCATTTTAAAAAGAAAGTCAGCCTTACAAAACTTCTAAATGTTACACCTTGAATGTGAAAATCAATGCAATTGCAGAATAGAAGCTAAATTAAGTTCACATATTTGGAAAACTATGCTTTGCTTTTATACTTTTCTGGTAGAAAACTCATGCCTTGGGACCAGACTGGCTCACCAGCGAATCCTTTTAAAACATACAGGCATTTTGCACACATCATTGCAAAATCCCCTGTTTAAAAGAACACAGCCCCCTTTTACGAAACTTCCAAACGCAACACCTTAAATGTAATCGATGCAACTGCAGAACAGTTCTATGGCCCCATGAGACAAAGACAGGAGTTTTAGCCGGTGCAGGATGGGCGGTACGGTAAGGTTTATTTATATAGCACATTTTCAGACACAGAGGTAATTCAAAGTGCCTCTACATCAACATTAACACTTACTGTATTAGGAAGACAAAAGAAAGGAACACAATAAATAAACACACTGGAATAACAGATTCATAAAAAACATGCATAAAAGAGATACAGAAAAGTTTAGTGCGGTGTGGAGCAGGTGCCAGTACATCAGAGCAGATCTGGGATCAGTGTCAGAGAGACGGGGGGGTTGGAGGTGAATGTTAATCACTTCATGAGTGGGAGGGGGAACTCCGCAGGTGTTTGTTCCACAAAGAACCATTCACCACCATCACAGACCTCTTCAGTCCACAGAACACAAACATGCATGACAGCAGAGAAGCCTGAATTACAAACTGTTAGAAAAATATCACTCGTCCCCGGCTCGAGCTTCAACCTCAGGATCCACGTGTCTGTGATCCTCTCCAGAATGGAAGCAGTCATCACATACAGAGCATCAACTAGTTCCTGAGCAGTGTCCTTCACATGCTGATATCCAAGAGAGGGAGTTACACAGTCACAAGATGGAGGAATAACGGGTCTTGTAGACTTTTTCTAAAAATTCTGAATTGTTCTAAAAATTCGGACTTTTTCTCAAAATTCTGACTTTTTCTGAATACTTAACATTTTTAATAATCACTCGTCACCAGCTTGAGCTTCAAATCTCAGGATCCATGTATTTCTGATCCTCTCCAGAATGGAAGTAGTCATCACATGCTGATATCCAAGAGAGGGAGTTACACAGTCACAAGATGAAGGAATTATTAACTTTTCTAAAACATTATGACTTTTTCTCAAAATTAAGTGTTTTCCTCAAAATTATGACTTTTTTCCCAAAATCTGAAACATTTGGACTTTTTCTCAAAATCTCAAATTTTTCAAATATTTAAAAATGTTAATAATCCCTCGTCACCGGCTTGAGCTTCAATCTCAGGATCCATGTATTTGTGATCCTCTCCAGAATGGAAGCAGTCATCACATACAGAGCATCAACTAGTTCCTTCACATGCTGAAATCCGAGAGAGGGAGTTACACAGTCACAAGATGGAGGAATAGAAAGCAGTATTCAATGTTTACTTCAGATTAGCTCCACGTCAGAAATGAGCATGCTTGTCATATGTCTGTCTCCATAGAGGCTGAATCATCATGTTAATCACATAGCTATCATCTGCCTCAAACAGTCCTGATGCTCTTCTAGGTAATCACACATCCTGTCATGTTCACAGCTCCAGTTGGGATACCTTTGTTATCATGTTACTCTCATATTGGAAGAGTACATTCAGTATTTTCCCAACACAAACACTCCATGCATTAACACAGGAACACATATAATAATTAACGTGCACTCTGACATGATGATAATTACCACTATGTGAAAATACTGCATTACATGATCTCCACTTCATATGGTTTAATCGATACCCTTTCTGCTGCTCCGTAGTCCCAACGCGCCGTCAGTAATGAAATGCTACACTGACCATGAAACTATAATGAGGTAGGTATAAGGATAATATAATGAATATAACACAGAGCTTAACTGGTAAAATATTTATATTCATATCCGAAGGGTAATTTTAATGGGTCGGTTCTTCTCCATTGTTAGCACTGAAAGAGTGATGTAGCTTACACTGGGTGGAGGCTGCCTGACTGAAATCATTGTATACATCTATTGTTAGGGTGTCTTTGCATGGTGTTGAATTGAAAAGTCAAATTATTATATAAAAATATCGATAAACACGCCGCCTTCCTCACACCCCCTTTAAAAAAACTCAATAGCTAGAGCTACTGATCACTAAAGCTGCTTTTAAATGTGCTTAAAATATAGTAAAATATAAACATCTCTGTTAGGAAGTGTATAAATTGTGAGCTTTTAATTTTGTCAAATGTTGCTTTTATTGCACTAGTTTTGTATCAACTTCACTTATTTCGCTGCCTCTAAAGGCCATGTCATCTTTTTAAGTAAGACTACATTATTAATGGACTTAAATAAATGGTACAATCAATACAATTGGAAGTGGAAATTCATTGTAAAGTTGTCACTCAATTTGACGTGCATAACAATTTTACTAACTCGATATTACTGATACACTTTTAAGGGAGAGATGCATCATTATAGAATTCACAACACCTCTACCTTTCCTGCTATGATTCAAAATAGCTGTTGTAAAGAAAAAGGTTAGGCTTTAGGCAGAGTAAAGATAAGATAGGAGTCCTTTATTGATCCCAAATTGGGAAATGTTTGCGTTTTAGCAGCATAGAAGCCAAGGCATTGCACATAAGTAGAAATTAAAAACAGTAGAAATAACTCATTCTAAAATGCAAAATCAATCTCTATCTGATAATAGAAATAAAACAGCCTTAAAAAGTCGAAACTACAAGCGGAGGTAGCAGTAATATATAAACAAAATATCTTTCAGAAGAAATAATTAAACATTACATTTGGTGTGTTTTACTAACACTACTTCTGTTGTTGTTTAAAGTGGACCTATCATGCTATTTTAGGCAATAGCATAGGTCTCAGATTTATAAAAAAATAGGGTCTTTTGCTCAAAATACCAAATAGATCACCCATTCTAGCCATGCCTCATATCCCTCTATTTCACTTCCTGTTTCAAACGTGCTGATTCTGGGTATAAAGCTTTAAAAAAATGTATAACAAATAAAAAGGAGGGGTCTGAGCTCATGCGGGACCCGGCAGCTACCGTCTAAACTAAATGCTGCCGTGATGAAACGCCATATCATGGATTATCAAGGATTCTCTCTGAAACAGTCTGGAGCTCAAAGGCTTTCTCTCTTGCCGGTTATACCACAAGGTGAGTTCCTTTTTACTTCCTGCTTCTTCACACACATGCTCTCCAGTACAGGTTAGCTCTGAGTGTTAGCGATGCTAATGTAAACACCGACCATATTACGTCCAAAACAGTCGGGCCTTGTTTCTGATAGCAACGTTTCTGATTGGGCCGTGGGTCCACATTTCAGATATTACGTCATATCGGACGCAAATCTGGATCAGCTCCGTTGTAGCCCCGTTTTTAGAGATTTGGGTACGGAGGAAAAGAAAGAGGGTTTTATTTTCTGACACATGTTTATGTAGAAAAGACATAAAAAAGTGCATTTTGCATGATAGGTCCCCTTTAATGTTAATTGACGTTCTTAAATAATGTAAGACTGCAAGAAGTGAGGCGCTTATAATTTAGGTTTTAAAGCCCGTAATCTATGGGGAAAGTATTCCATCCAATTAAAACATAAAATGACAAAGACAAAACACACAATGCATTAAGAGGACCCCTGAGAGTCTGGAAATAGCATTCCCCCGTTGCTGCTGCTGGGGATAAAGTGTGATTAAAATAACAACTTCTAATAACAAATGGTAAGGTGAGAACAATAAAACTACAGCGGAGGATATTTCACTGTGTTACATTGAAGTCCTCTATTATCGCACGTCAGCCAGCCTTTTTATTTCAGTAACACTATTTGTAATTCATGTGCAATGCCTTGTTAACATGCTGCTGCAACAAAATGATGTCTTGTTAGTGGATTAATGAAGTAAAGTACATCTTATTTAATATATATTTAAAATCATTTATTCCCTGCTTGTTAATGTAAACATTGAATGTATACAACTTTGATTAAAAGGATGTAATACATGCTTGACTTGTGCCTCATAATGTCTCAAAATATATGAAATATTTAAATTAAATATGTTTAGTTGCTGTTTACTCAATCCCTGGAAGTGTTGCCTTAAAACCTCCATGGTGTGTTGCAATGAAGCTCAGTGCAAGTTCTTTCAGGAAGACTGGGGGTGTTTCTCAATATCGAGGACGCTTCCTTGGTAGGATATGTCCCTCCGAGTCAGGTCCTTCAGAAGCGAGGCAAGAATCCTTCCTAGCCTCGGAAAACGAAGAATGGTGGAACAGGCTAACAGGTGTGCGTCATATGCGAGGCCCCGCCTTAAATGGAGCGCAATTTCCGCCAAAGATTTGGAAATTGGTCCGTGCGCAAAGCATTGTGGGGATTTTAAGACCGCGGAGTCTACACATGTGCAGCCTCGAAATTTCCCGCAACGAAGTACGCCAGCCTCGGTAGAATTCCAAGTATGCTGCACATTGGAACAGTCCTTCGGCAGCACTCGATGACATAGTATCCTTGAAATAGTGGCTCTGGCTCTGTTCCTCGACACCCTGGGTGTATATACATTCACTCCTCACTGCATATAATCAGCTCATCACGGGCGTCTCTTTAACCTATTACATTTCACCTCATTCTCCAGCAGCCAATCACCGTGCTGCAAGCCACACTTTAAAATGGTTCTCCTCTCTCCTGCAGTCAGCTGTGATTTCATGCTGAAAGCCTCCTCCCCATCCACCTCCTTTCATCACATCCAGTGCCAGGAGAGCTAATCCAAAGACCTCATCACACCTCCTCTTCATCCCATCTCCTCATCAAATCCAGATCTTCAGCATCATCACCAGTGTCTAGACCCCGGGGGGTTCCCTATATGCTCACGGCTGCATTTTCCCCTTTAGATATATGATTTCAGGATCGTGGTCTAATCGCCAAAGACTTAACATTTATCTTATGACATGTGTCAATACATGTTCTCTAAACAAAATGAAGTCTCTCCTGATTGAAATGCATTGCAGCAGTTATTGCACTGCGTTGCAAAACCAATTAAAAGCCATTTTTCATCTGTTTACTTCTCTCCGTGCCATGAGGACTTGTGATGAAAGCAACAATACAGAATATTGGCTGCAGAAATGACAGTTAATCAGCCTTCAGAAAAACAGTACGTAGGAAAAAACTAGACCTCCACCCTGAATAAAACCTTATTGTAGAAAAAAATGTCTTCCAAACTTTATTCACACGTCTCTCCGAAGTCAGGGAAACTCCTATGTATCAGCTACAGCAGAACGATTTATTTTAAAAAGGAGCGGTGGGGGAAATGTGAAATATGTTTCTCATTATCTTAAATTAAAGTGTACACATTATGTTCTTGTAATGACCTCATAAAAGCACATAAAAATGATTTCTGACTGACACATTTCTGAGGAAGCTCTAGTGGAACAGGTGCTTAAGTAGCATTTCTGCCATAAGCACATCTGGAGTATCAGTGTAATGGCTGCAGTGACATATGAACATTGATCGGAGAATCCATCTGTCCGCACTTTAACCTAAAACTAAAAGATATATGAGACGGCCCTGAACAATATAAGCATTACATCTCTATCGAATGTCATTGTGTTTTGCATTATTGCTTTGAAAAGTGGTTTCAAATGATGCTTCTATTTTGTCGTCCTATTTTATGATTTCATCGTCTTGCAAAGTGACGGGAAGAAACAGATTTTCTAGTGACTATACGTCAATTATGGTGTTGTCAATAGGATGTTTCACCATCTCAAAACACTGGATTATATTACATTGGATATCACGTGAGTTCGAAACAGTCCTACGCACCGCAATGTTATTCTTAGTACAGACTAAGCTGCATCTTTATGTTGCAGAACATGAATTAAAACATGATTAAGCATTCGACATATTGGTAACAGATGTCCGGTTATGAACATTTTGAAGATTTGAAACTATTGGGTACAGGCTGTATAGAAAATAGATGGATAGATGGAGTTTAAGACAGTTTTCAGAGCAGGGGGAATATTCAGAAAGTGCCATGCAAATTCAGTTCATGCAGACCAGAGACAAAAGCATGAGCTGACAGTAACTAGCTTCTACATTTATATCCACATTGTCAACACGCTGCAGGGCTGAGCAGAATACAAAATCTTCTTCAGGCATCGTACTTCCTAATAAATGAGTGCATCAGAGCATGAACTGCTCGGGAGATTAAAGCTGACCTTTGGTCTTGTCAAGTCCATTAGAAAATGACGTTTCAACCTTTAAGATCGTCAAGTGGTTATGGAAGTCTTTTCAGGGCGACAGGCGCAATAAGGGCTCCGATGTTTATTCTCATGAATACAAAAACCTTGGCAATGTCACGGTTGTCATGCCAGGTCACGGGTCTATGTCTAGGTTTGGGTGTTTCCGCTGTCCTCTATGTCATGTTTTCCTTCCGTCGTTAGTTCCCTGGTGTGTCTCGTTAGTTGATTGTGTTCACCTGTGGCCCTTGTGTTTTCTCCTCCCTCCTCACCTGTGTCTAGTTAGTTGATTATGTTCACCTGTGGCCCTTGTGTTTCTCCTCCCCTGCCCAGCTGTTTCTTGTCTGGTAATTATCCCTCCCTGTATTTAGTCTTGTCTCGTCCTGTGTTCAGTGTTGGTGCTTCTTTTGTTTGTGACCTGGTTCACCGTAGAGTGTTTTGTTTGTTAAAGTTATATGTTAGATAAGAGCCCTTGCAATAAAGGTATTATCAAGTGTTATCTGCGTTTGGGTCCTACCTGCTTCACTCTGCGCTATCAGAAAGCACCAACCCTGAAAATGGGCCCAGCAGATCCGTTCGAGCTGGAATTATTGAATTTTTCCTTTTTTTTGGCTAACTGCTCGGATCGATGGAAGAGAGCACCCGGAGTTCAGCAGCGAGAGGCTGTGTTGTCGGAGGCGCGCCAGATGGCTAGAGAGAAACCAGGTTTGGTGAAGTTCTTACCTGGCTGGATTTCAAAGATCCTCCCGGTGTGTGATTCCCGGCCTGCTAGCCCCAGGCATGCTAGCTCCCTGCCTCCCGATTCCCAACCTGGCACCATACGCCTTGGTGGGTTCCGTCTGGAGTCAGCCCCGGCTTCTTCCCCATTTCCTGCTCCTGTCCAGGATCCGTTCTCGGGTACTCGTCTGGCTTATGGAGGTCCACGGAGTATTCAGGCGGCTGCTAAAAGGAGTCGTCGCAAGGCCAGGTTAGCCCGAGCCCTAGCAGCCATGGTTCCGGTTACAGTTCCGGCCCCAGCAGCCATGGTTCTGGCTCCAGTACCGGCTCCAGTACCCCTGGTCGCGACTCCAGTTTCGGCTCCAGGACTGGCTTACCGGCCAACGCCAGCTCCCCGAGTCCTGTCGGCGTACCGGCCGACTCCAGCACCTCGTCTCTTGTTGGCTCCCCAGCCAACACCAGCTCCTCGTGTCCTGTTGGCTCCCCAGCCAACTCCAGCTCCCCGTGTCCTGTCGGCGTACCGGCCGACTCCAGCACCTCGTCTCTTGTTGGCTCCCCAGCCAACACCAGCTCCCCGTGTCCTGTCAGCGTACCGGCCGACGCCAGCTCCTCGTGTCCTGTCGGCGTACCGGCCGACGCCAGCTCCTCGTGTCCTGTCGGCGTACCGGCCGACTCCAGCACCCCGTGTTCTGTTGGCAAACCAACTCTCTCAAGTTTCCCCTCCAGACACTTCTCAAGTCCCCTCTCAGGTCCCCTCTCGAGTCTTTTCTCGTGTCCCCTCTCAAGTCAACTCTCCAGTGTCCTCTCGAGTCACCTCTCAAGTTTCCCCTCAGGTCTACTCTCGAGTCCCCTCTCAGGTCCCCTCTCGAGTTACCTCTCGAGTCACCTCTCGAGTTCCCTCTCAAGTCCCCTCTCAGGTCCCCTCTCGAGTTACCTCTCGAGTCACCTCTCGAGTTCCTTCTCGAGTCCCCTCTCAGGTCTCCTCTCGAGTTACCTCTCGAGTCTCCTCTCGAGTTCCCTCTCAAGTCCCTTCTCAGGTCCCCTCTCGAGTTATCTCTCGAGTCAACTCTCCAGTGTCCTCTCGAGTCACCTCCCAAGTCAACTCTCCAGTGTCCTCTCGAGTCACCTCTCAAGTTTCCCCTCAGGTCTACTCTCGAGTTCCCTCTCAAGTCCACTCTCCAGTTTCCTCTCAAGTTCCCTCTCAAGCCCTCTCTCGAGTCCCCACTCAAGCCCCTACTCATGTCCAGTTGGAGGTCCCGCAGACTAGTCTCCTGCCGGGGGTCCTGCCAACCCCATGTCCTGTCCAGTTGGAGGTCCCGCAGACTAGCCCTCTGCCGGGGGTCCTGCCAACCCCATGTCTTGTCCAGTTGGAGGTCCCGCAGACTAGCCCTCTGCCGGGGGTCCTGCCAACCCCATGTCCTGTACCATTGGAGGTTCCGCTGGGGGTCCTGCCAACCCCATGTCCTGTCCAGTTGGAGGTCCCGCAGACTAGCCCTCTGCTGGGGGTCCTGCCAACCCCATGTCTTGTCCAGTTGGAGGTCCCGCAGACTAGCCCTCTGCCGGGGGTCCTGCCAACCCCATGTCTTGTCCAGTTGGAGGTCCCGCAGACTAGTCTCCTGCCGGGGGTCCTGCAAACCCCATGTCCTGTCCAGTTGGAGGTCCCGCAGACTAGCCCTCTGCCGGGGGTCCTGCCAACCCCATGTCTTGTCCAGTTGGAGGTCCCGCAGACTAGCCCTCTGCCGGGGGTCCTGCCAACCCCATGTCCTGTCCAGTTGGAGGTCCCGCAGACTAGCCCTCTGCCGGGGGTCCTGCCAACCCCATGTCTTGTCCAGTTGGAGGTCCCGCAGACTAGCCCTCTGCCGGGGGTCCTGCCAACCCCATGTCTTGTCCAGTTGGAGGTCCCGCAGACTAGTCTCCTGCCAACCCTTTGTCCTGTCCCGTTGGAGGCCTCGCCGACTAGCCCTCTGCCGGGGGTCCTGCCAACCCCATGTCTTGTCCCGTTGGAGGTCCCGCAGACTAGTCTCCTGCCGGGGGTCCTGCCAACCCCGTGTCCTGTCCCGTTGGAGGTCCCGCCGACTACGCTCCTGCCGGGGGTCCTGCCAACCCTATGTCCTGTGCCGTTGGAGGTCCCGCCGTCTACTCTCCTGCCGGGGGTCCTGCCAATCCTATGTCCTGTGCTGTTGGAGGCCCCGCCGACTACTCTCCTGCCGGGGGTCCTGCCAACCCTGTGTCCTGTCCCGTTGGAGGCCCCGCCGACTACTCTCCTGCCGGGGGTCCTGCCAACCCTGTGTCCTGTCCCGTTGGAGGCCCCGCCGACTACTCTCCTGCCGGGGGTCCTGCCAACCCTTTGTCCTGTCTCGTTGGAGGTCCCGTCGTCCACCCTCCTGCTGGGGGTCCTGCCAACTCCTGGTCCTCTTCCGTGGGGGATCCTGCCGAAGCCTGTCCCGCCGGCTCCGGTTCCTGTCCGGCCGACACCGGGTCCTGCCCGGCCTCCGGAGCTGTCTGGTCTTCGCCCTCATGCTCGGCCCCCTGAGTTCGCCCGCTGTGGCCTTCGCCCCACCATGGACTCTGCCTTGCCCCCGGGCCGTCCGCCCGAGACCCCCACCTTGGACTCTGCCTTGCCCCCGGGCCGTCCGCCCGAGTTCCCCACCTTAGACTCTGCCTTGCCCCCGGGCCGTCCGCCCGAGATCCCTAACTGGTCCCCTACTGGGCTCCTGGGCGGTCAGCTTAGTCCCGTCCTCCGGACCCCCTCCACCCACCCTGTTGGACTATGTTGGATTTTTTGTTTAGGGACGTCTGGAATCCGTCCCTTGAGGGGGGGGTTCTGTCACGGTTGTCATGCCAGGTCACGGGTCTATGTCTAGGTTTGGGTGTTTCCGCTGTCCTCTATGTCATGTTTTCCTTCCGTCGTTAGTTCCCTGGTGTGTCTCGTTAGTTGATTGTGTTCACCTGTGGCCCTTGTGTTTTCTCCTCCCTCCTCACCTGTGTCTAGTTAGTTGATTATGTTCACCTGTGGCCCTTGTGTTTCTCCTCCCCTGCCCAGCTGTTTCTTGTCTGGTAATTATCCCTCCCTGTATTTAGTCTTGTCTCGTCCTGTGTTCAGTGTTGGTGCTTCTTTTGTTTGTGACCTGGTTCACCGTAGAGTGTTTTGTTTGTTAAAGTTATATGTTAGATAAGAGCCCTTGCAATAAAGGTATTATCAAGTGTTATCTGCGTTTGGGTCCTACCTGCTTCACTCTGCGCTATCAGGCAACAATTGTCCGTGTTTTGTCGGCCAATAAGTGGCTTGATTGGTGATTATGTCTGTGAATTTAACAACTGTGCTTTTTCTGCTTCAGGCAAAACTGAATACATAAAAAAAGACAAGTCAAAGTTGTTGAGTTCAGTAAAAATATGTGAAACCTTGCTCTACTTAAATAGCCCTATTATGCGTTTTGTGTAAGTTATTGTGCATGTAAATGGTCTGCAAAGGCTAACATCCCGTGTTCCCTCCAGAGGGAGCTTCAGACATTGAACTCCTTTGTTTACTTCTGCAACGCAGTGACATCGCTAATACTCGCACTTCTATTGGCTAGCGCTCCAATACATTGTAGGTGATAGGCTAAGGGGAGGGACGTCTCTAAGCGGTTGACCAATTACAACAGAGCTGGGCTCTGGTTTCAGACAGAGGGTGAAAAGAGGTGCTGCAGCACAGGCAGTATGGGAAAAATAAAGAGCTTTTTGAACATTAAAGCATGGAGACATGTCACAGGAGAGACACTACATACTGATATGAACCTGAAAATGAGCATAATAGGGCCACTAGATTTTTTTTAACATTAGCATTCATGGGAAGTCTTCTTGTTTCCCCCGGTTACAGAGCATTTTTCCGTTTTCAGCAGAGTAACAAGTGGTGGTGGGCCTCTAGGTGTAAGTGAGTTCACATCATTCATATTTGCAAAGGTCTGCACCGATGTGTCTTAGTCAGCACATCCTCCCGCTAACAGAATACATTTTGGCTCCCATATGTAGAGGATGGAGTCTTTAGGGAGGGAAAGATCCTGCAGACTGTAACACTAGAATGAAAGCTGCAGGGGAGAATTCAATCTGTAATAACAAGGCTGGATTTTTAAAAGTCTATCTCATGTTGACCCTTTGAGCAGTTTAGCATAAAACATGCCTCAATTAACACTCAATCATTCAAAAGGACTATGGCGTTGGTTAAACGTCATGCAAGGAAATTAAAAGTAACACATAAAAGGAATTTGCCATCACATTGGTCTAAATTCTCAGGTCATTCAAGTGTTATTGGTTCCAAAATCTTGCCACACATCTTTAAAAACTTTGCAACAGAACTGATTGCGATAAAATTGGTTTTTCGGCAATGATTTTATATATTAAATGAAAGCACTGCATAAAATACTGGAGCATCTGGCCTCGTGCCAAGAAGCCCACAGTTATCGCTTCTCTTTTCCTGCACCTGCAAACCTTTTTCTTAACTTAATATTAAAAATACCTCTCAGCACACCACACAATACCATCCACAGGCACAGTACACTAGAACTAACAAACACACCATGTATACTAATTTGACTTGTCATGTCCATGTTCGCCTTAAGCATTGCCCTTCAGGCCTACAGGGGCTTGACCATGGGTGATAAATAAAGGTTATAAAAGTAGGATACCACCATAACATTGCCATTAAAGTCAACCATCTTTCTTACACAGCACCCTATTGTGCAAACCTGCATTTTGCATTGAAGAGTGAACACTAATATTTGGACAAAAATGCTCCTTACTGGGTTACTTAAATCTGCAAACCAAGCCAAGTCTCATTTAAAACTGCATCTTGATACATTTAAGAGAAGATATTAATTCAGTAATAACATTAGGGCTGTCTGTTACAGTATGTTAGCCTATATAAAATGCATTTTATGTATAAACACCATTGAAAAACACTCAAGGACACCATATGCATTTAAAACCAGCAGAAATGTGTTAAGACATAAATCATTCAAACAAACCCTGCGATAGAATAATGAGTTAATACAAAAAACAGGGTATTGAATCTTTATCGTTGCAAAACTCGCTGTCATTGTGGCAAATAGAGACCGAATCATACCAATGCTAAAAGCTGGGCTATTGCCACTTTCCCATAAGTAGGCCTACCTACAACAGTAATGCATTAAAGCAGAAGCTTCTCACAGCAGGGGGTTGTATGGACAGTAGAGCTCAAGGACAAGTAAATGCAAATGATTTGCCCATGCTCACATTCATTGCATATCAGTGGGTGCGAAAAAGCTCACCAGGACCAGTAAAAGTGTACTGAAAACTTCATTCAAAGCTCGTGGTGATTATTTGTGAAGCATTCAGTGATTCTAGCGGTTCCTCACATGGGACATGAAAGCAGCTCCATGAGTCCAGCAGCCACTGACAGCTGCCCCGTGTCCAAATAAGGTAATTAAAGGGTAGAAACCGGAAGACTCTCCATGGTAACTCACTCACAAACAGGAGGGGTACAACAATGGAGTAGTAAGGATGAGATGATTGACAGCTCGCTGCGGCTCGCTGCCTTTGACTGCAACCATTAGCGATATGAGCTCACATACACCAATACACACATTAGCCTATATTACGTTTTTAACAATGCCTTTCATACAATAAGCTATCGGGCATCATGAAATGTAGTGTCCAACACCTTATGACATACAAAAACACCGACTATTTAACAAAAGCGTGATACATCTGTCCTACACCGGCCCCGTGTGTCCTAATCAATGCCTCATTTGCACTCTCATTAAATAAAAAAACAGCCGACGGTGTATTGCTAGCTTTCTCCAACCTCACTTCACATTGTTATTTCATTATTGTTGTTAAATTATCGTCACGCCCTCCTCGTGAGTATCCCTAAATGGCCCAGGCTAAAACTTGGCGTTGCAGGATAATAATCACCACATGGATTTACGCGAGAAAGCGAAGAGCTGCATTACCTCAGTTTCTCCTGTTCATCCTGGTTCTGGACAGCGAAGAGACCCTCCTGTGGTGTGCAGTAGTCCGAGGATAGGATGAGAAACGCTATTTTGCAGTTAACCTGGCTGCTGCAGGGATATCACTCTTACAAACCCCTTTAATCTCAAATTGCAGGCTGGTTGTCAGGTGCTCGCCGTGTGCGTCCTTTCAGTCACACCGGGTGCGAAAAACAAGTATCCTGAACTGATTTAAAAGTTACTTATTGTGCTCAAAGGGACTATGGTTAATTGTAAACCCACTAATTAGTGACTGCGACGGTGTGTTGTATGAAAGCAGCCTCTGTCTCCCCCCTCTCATCCACTACAGTGCTGGATGCTGTCTTTCACAGCAAGTCTCCGCCCCATTACCACCCGCACTGTATTGAAGGATGCGTGATGGGTCTTTCATTTTTTAATAATTTTGAATCAGGTAATTTAGTGTCCTTATCAGCTTAATTTAAATGTATTTTCATGTGGTAGGTATAATCAATGCTCCTCACATATTATTCAGCTTTCCCATTATGTGCCTATGAATGAAAGCAACAAAACACACTATAAGTTAGTCACCTATGTTTTAGTAATATTAGCCGATGTTTTATTTGATCATCTGTTCATCTTTTCTAGATGTGTTGTTATTTTCACTGGTACCATGGCTTTGTCAAGTCGACTTGAACGCAAAGAAAACGTATGGTGCATATTTTTTCAAAGTAAAAGCGATACAAACACCACCAGAATAAAATATATATTCAGGGCATATGAGTATAGAGAAAATCAACCAACAGCAATTGATTTGATTTAACATTTTAAGATAGTGGACCACCTTCAAAGCAGTATTTCATGTGTCAATCTTTCGAGTAAAGATACGTCTTTTAGATTTTTTACTGGAGTTTTTAGTTGTTTCGTTGGTTCTTAATTTCGATTCTGCATTAGGTGCTGTGCTACATTATACAGCACTGACAATTGTGATGTAGCCTTGGGAAATAAATAACTTGCCCTGTGTTGTTGCCCTCAAGAAGCAAAGCCTGAATCCATTATGTTAAATAATTCCAGCTAAGTATATTTCTTTATCGATGTTTTTATTGTTGCAATAACCGGAAATGTAATCGCAACTGTTTACCGTTAGCTTGCCGTTGGTGTTACTTGTAAACTGACCAATCGCAGCAGACTTCATAGCCGTGTTGAAAGTGCGCTCGTCTTGTTCATGTGTAGTGCCGGTGTGAGCGGGTGAATGGAAAACACAGTATTCCCGCCCGCTTGAGATGTTGGCGAGTCCCAAATCGAGATCACTCAATAGGAACACTTCCTTTTAGTTGACAACAGCGAGTAAAGGTGCACTGAACTGGCTGATACAACACACCAGTAAACTACAGCTGCTAAACAATTATCTTAGCAAATGAACATCTTATCTTGCATATCTAAGGTTAGTATCTTAATTCAGCTTGTTGTTTCATAACTTTATTGATTTTGAAAATGCTATCGCTAGCTTAGGTCACCAGGTTGAAACTATGTTTGCCGGTTGCTGCCAAACTAGACATATATTGTGTACTTAAACACTGTTAGTGGTGCAATGCAAGGCAGGTTTGTTACCAGACACATGCAGAACAGACAATGGCTCATCTTGATAGAGGACAACTATTAATACCTTGACACAGTGTTAGTTAATGGTTTTACGCACCATTAATGGTTGCCTAAATGGCTGTACACACAATCATTAGACCGTTAACATTCAATTATAGTAGATTGTTTATGAAGTATCGTTTGCTACAGGCTGCTAGCGAGATAGTAGGGATATATATATATAGTACTCTACAAAGCACACTTTATAATGACCTCTTAAGTCATGGCTTAGCCTTTGAACTCCTGTTTGCTTAATGACTACCTTTGCACTCATTACGTTGTGTAAGTGATGATAAAGATAGTAAACCTTTGTGATACAATGCCTAACACTTGCTTTGTTCAACCTTTTGTTAACAGGTGTACACAGCATGCACTCTGGACAGACCATTTGTTTGTCCGACAGCCAAGTACACTGTGTAAGTATGCTAAGTGCATGTATTGCAATGACTGTATGCTAAAGTTATGGAACATTTCCAATTATTCTTTACTCAGATATATTATCTTTGTACACAGACAGTTAAGATGAACTTTAGCTGTGATTTTCTCCATTTTTGTTATTGCAAAGTTTGAGCACGTCCTAACTGGTCTTCCAAAACATGTTTCACAACAGATTTCAAAACGTTTGTTCACTGTCTCCTGTTTTTATCTCTCTTCTTCAGATATGACTGAGTGACACTTTGTCATCAACCCCCAAAACATCCATGTGTATAATTTTCTTCAAGTTTGACCCCCGGCCTGCCTCCAAAAATGCCTACAGGTGAGCACATAACCCTTTCAAGAAACTTTGATACTCTCTGTGTATGATCATGCTCCCGGAAATTCATTAAATACATCATGTGAAAATGTATCTTAGTTGCAATCAGAGCTACAGTAAGTTACTTTATCTAAAGCATCATTGAGAACATTCACAAATAAAGAGTTCTTGATTACAATGAAGGGAGCTGCCTATATGCCACTGGCTAACTGTGGCAGTCTATGAATGGTGTCTTTTTTTAGATAGAATCTCATAAATCTTAAGTGTCAAACGGCAGAAGAAAGGGATCAAACATCAAAGCACCTCAGTGTTTCCCCTAGGATGGAGTCATAGCAGCGGTGCTAAGGCACGTGGGCCCAGCATAATGTGAGCACGTGCAATTCTTTAGTGCGTGCGAAGTGAGACCCGCCAATTTGTTTCTATGAGTCTGCCAGCACAAGAAAGTCTCTTGAGGCCTCGTACCAGGGCCGGTTCTAGACAATTTGCTGCCCTAGACGAAATTTTAGGTGAGATTTTATATATAAAGATTAAATGAAAAATACAAATACACTACAAAAACAGAAACATATTGACAGAGGTAATATACGTCAAAATGGCTTCAAATGTATTCAGTATTGTATGAACTTGTTTTAATTGGGGGGGTGGACGTCACATCCTCTATGGGGGTCCGGGGGTATGCCCCCCCGGGAAGATTTCTTTGAACATTTTAAAGTAAAATGCTTCAATCTGGTGCACTTACTAGAGACCTGATCTAGGGGGTACAACTCTAAAACACCCATATGAAAAAGATTGGTTTACATTTTAATAATCAAATAAGTATGTGAACAAAACCAATAACCCACTATAGCCAATAACAAATAAATTAAAAAAAATGTTGGTACCTGGCTGGCGTCCCGTAGCAGCAGCGCATATTTTTCCCTATTTGTATATAGGGGAAGCACTGCACCTTTCAGCTTATATAGCGGGGCTTGTTCCCCCTGAACTCTTTAGTCCCTCGAACTGTCCTAGTAGATCGCGTTCTCACCGGAAAAAGTCCCCGAGGGAGGATTAGGCAAATGAAGCCGCTGACGTCACTTCTTCTTTGGAGTTGGGGACTGGCTTCAGTAGAAGCTGCTGGGTCGCGTCTGCCGAGTAAATCGCCAGAAGCGCCGACACCTCCTCATCACACAGTTAGTCTCTCTCCGTTGGTGTGCTGGGCTAATGCTAATGCGAGGAAATAAAATGGCGGCCTCACAAAACTTTTCGGAGTTTTACGGGGCGTGGTTTGCAATTCGCCCAGCCAATCAGAAATTGTTAGCCTGGCTGACACACCCACGAACCATTTCCTCCCCATGAAAGTACTACCTCGCTAGCAGGGACTATCTGGGGGTGAAAAGGTTCTAGGGACCCTAGAAAAGGTTTCCCCCCCCCCCCCTATCGGCCTAGTTCGGGGGGGAAAGTACTCCGGGTTGAAAGCGCTAGTGAGGATACTTCTCCATAAGATCCCCAATATCATGCTGGATTTTTATGTACAAATATTATGCGTGATTTTGTTGATGAAACTAAACGAGCACTGCATCATGTGACTTCAGTGAAGCGTTGGAACATGCAGAAAAACAATATTAAGATACATTTTTTCAAATAAGGTGAAAAGCCTTTTTGAGCCACTTTGAGCTTTTAAAGGTGCAAACACACACAGACAGCAGCACAGTAACAGAGGAGTTAAGGGAAGAGACGTTTATTTTCTGTTTTATGTCTTTAAAAAAAATGTCACCTCATTTTGCTCAACAATGTTAGTTTTAAACATCATTTATTATGCAAAATCCTCTTCTTCATGTCTCTTCTACATCAACATGTGTCCCCTCTTCTTCATGTCTCTTCTACATCAACATGTGTCCCCTCTTCTTCATGTCTCTTCTACATCAACATGTGTCCCCTCTTCTTCATGTCTCTTCTACATCATCAACATGTGTCCCCTCTTCTTCATGTCTCTTCTACATCAACATGTGTCCCCTCTTCTTCATGTCTCTTCTACATCAACATGTGTCCCCTCTTCTTCATGTCTCTTCTACAATCAACATGTGTCCCCTCTTCTTCATGTCTCTTCTACATCAACATGTGTCCCCTCTTCTACATCAACATGTGTCCCCATCTTCTTCATGTCTCTTCTACAATCAACATGTGTCCCCTCTTCTTCATGTCTCTTCTACAATCATCAACATGTGTCCCCTCTTCTTCATGTCTCTTCTACATCAACATGTGTCCCCTCTTCTTCATGTCTCTTCTACATCAACATGTGTCCCCTCTTCTTCATGTCTCCTCTACATCAACATGTGTCCCCTCTTCTTCATGTCTCTTCTACATCAACATGTGTCCCCTCTTCTTCATGTCTCTTCTACATCATAACATGTGTCCCCTCTTCTTCATGTCTCTTCTACATCAACATGTGTCCCCTCTTCTTCATGTCTCTTCTACATCAACATGTGTCCCCTCTTCTTCATGTCTCTTCTACATCATCAACATGTGTCCCCTCTTCTTCATGTCTCTTCTACATCAACATGTGTCCCCTCTTCTTCATGTCTCTTCTACATCAACATGTGTCCCCTCTTCTTCATGTCTCTTCTACATCAACATGTGTCCCCTCTTCTTCATGTCTCTTCTACATCATCACATGTGTCCCCTCTTCTTCATGTCTCTTCTACATCAACATGTGTCCCCTCTTCTTCATGTCTCTTCTACATCAACATGTGTCCCCTCTTCTTCATGTCTCTTCTACATCAACATGTGTCCCCTCTTCTTCATGTCTCTTCTACATCAACATGTGTCCCCTCTTCTTCATGTCTCTTCTACATCAACATGTGTCCCCTCTTCTTCATGTCTCCTCTACATCAACATGTGTCCCCTCTTCTTCATGTCTCTTCTACATCAACATGTGTCCCCTCTTCTTCATGTCTCTTCTACATCATCAACATGTGTCCCCTCTTCTTCATGTCTCTTCTACATCAACATGTGTCCCCTCTTCTTCATGTCTCTTCTACATCAACATGTGTCCCCTCTTCTTCATGTCTCTTCTACATCAACATGTGTCCCCTCTTCTTCATGTCTCTTCTACATCATCAACATGTGTCCCCTCTTCTTCATGTCTCTTCTACATCATCAACATGTGTCCCCTCTTCTTCATGTCTCTTCTACATCAACATGTGTCCCCTCTTCTTCATGTCTCCTCTACATCAACATGTGTCCCCTCTTCTTCATGTCTCTTCTACATCAACATGTGTCCCCTCTTCTTCATGTCTCTTCTACATCAACATGTGTCCCCCTCTTCTTCATGTCTCTTCTACATCATCAACATGTGTCCCCTCTTCTTCATGTCTCTTCTACATCAACATGTGTCCCCTCTTCTTCATGTCTCCTCTACATCAACATGTGTCCCCTCTTCTTCATGTCTCTTCTACATCAACATGTGTCCCCTCTTCTTCATGTCTCTTCTACATCAACATGTGTCCCCTCTTCTTCATGTCTCTTCTACATCAACATGTGTCCCCTCTTCTTCATGTCTCTTCTACATCAACATGTGTCCCCTCTTCTTCATGTCTCTTCTACATCAACATGTGTCCCCTCTTCTTCATGTCTCTTCTACATCAACATGTGTCCCCTCTTCTTCATGTCTCTTCTACATCAACATGTGTCCCCTCTGTGGAAAGAGACTCTGAAAGTTTCAGGAACAAAGATTTTCTCTCTTTTTGATCCATTTCTATAAAAACCTGTCTGAAAATGAGCTGATCAGATTTTGGCCACTTTATGATGTCATAGCGGTTTTTTTGGCTTGTGTAACCATTAGCCAATCACCAACCAAGGTAACCCCCCCCCCCCCCCCCCCCCACCTTATCACCTGAATCTCCTCCTAGAGCACCATTGTGCTCTTTTGAACCAAATGTCTCTCAGAGGGGCGTGGGGAGGGGCTCCTTATTTTCATCTAAAGTAACAGACAAAGAATCAGCACTTTGGAAACAGGGCTGAAACAGAGGGGATTATGGGTAATGCTGCCATGATCTGTTTGGTGTTTGGAGCCAAACACTACAGAGACAGGTTCTGTATATATCTGAGACCTGTGATATATTGATGAAAAACAGTGTAATAGGGGACCTTTTTTAAAGCACTGAATGAATATTTGCACAACCTCCATGTGCCCTACCTAGCAGCAAATGCTAACTAGTGCTCTATGTGAAGTCACTGTGAGTTAGGGCGTGCACTATAATCCCCGTGAGCTTGAGAGTGAACTTGGCCTTAGTGCATCTCTGTCCTCCCCTGGGGTGTTATGAGTCCTGACTCAAGCCTGAACCTGAGGAAAGGTGAAACACACTGTGTCCTAATGTGGTAACAATAGTGCTATATATAGACTACAATGTGCAGAAGTCATTTTCTACTGCTGCAGCCATGTGTAAATCAACAGGAATGTTCAGCATACCGAATTTAAGACACATTTAAAGTTTAATCGGAAATAATTATCACACTCCCCATTCCCAAAATGACAGGATAATACCTACGGGATGTAAATGAGTTCATGTTCAGCACAAATGACTCGATGATTACCCACATGCTGAGATTTCAGCTTTTCAAATTGGCTCAGAATAGAAGCAGTTCTGCAATCAGTCCACCCGCATTGTGTTGTGGTTTTGACCTTTAATTATATCACTTCCTTTAATGCCACCAGCTTCACTAACAGTCCCTAGAGCTTGCTGTGTTCATAGCACCACAAATATGAAAGTGATTGACCTAACAACCGCAATAAATTATTTGTCCCTTTGGCAGTATGCTGTGGGAATCTGCCTTGATGAGACGTGCTGTAAACAAGTTGACATTTTCACCTTAGCTGGCTTTAAGAGGACATATTCTGCTTATGTTCAGGGTCATATCAGTATGTAGTGTCTCTACTTTAAAGAGTCCTCTCCTGCTGATGTTCAGGTGTATATCAGTATGTAGTGTCTCTACTTTAAAGAGTCCTCTCCTGCTGATGTTCAGGTGTATGTAGTGTATCTACTTTAAAGAGTCCTCTGCTGCTGATGTGTAACAGATATCCAGTGTTCTCCCAAAGGCTGAATCCTAACGACCTTTTGGTTTCTTTAGAGCTGCTAGGGTTTTAAAGTGGGAGGCAGCTTCCCCAGGCGCTCCAAACTGTCTCAGGGGACACTCAGTGAATTGAAGGGAACAGATTGAAATAAGTTATCAAAAGAAGATTACATAAATAGCCTAAATGTGTGTGATTTCGCTAAATAGATAGTTAAGATACTGTACTTTACTATTTTAAAATATTTTAAAATATTATAAAGGGTCAGCACTTACTATTATTTATAAAAATTAAAAAAATATTTATTTTTGTTGGTACCTGGCTGGCGCCCCTAGCAGCAGGATCCATCGTGTGGTCGTCAAATGATCATAAAAGCCTAGGATCAAACCATGTGTTGTTCAGCTGTCTATCTTTTCTTAGTTGTTGAATGTCTATGGAATCAAATAACATACTGATGATTCCATAGGCATCCAAGTATTGATTGAGATATTGACAAAGGGGGTGAGGGGATGCCTTTTTAAGATTTTTCTAAGAGGATAGTCTCAGATTTTCTTGTCCTTAGAGGGAAATGTCACCAAAACAGGCTTTCTAGGGTCAATAGATATCAACTAATTTAATTCCATATATGTGTCTAAAAAGCTTGTATTGGAGCAAATAGTGGAATCTTTTGAAATTTAAAATAATGCTACTGCAAGATTAAGGGTGAAGAGCTCTCAGAAATGTTATAAAATGATTCAATATGTCATGGTGAATATCCTTGGATACATAAAGCTAAAGTGTCTGCTGCCAAGTCCACAAAGCTCTGTGTTTACTGCAGAGACAAAGACTCAGAGTTCACTCTTCAGAGCTCTGATGCCTCTCTCTTCTCAGCATGCCTCCTACACAGTGCAGCTGTTACTGCCATGGAGCTGCTCGCATGTGATTCCTCCCCTCAGGATCACACAGCAGATGCTGGTGTAGCATCATTAGTGTGAGCTTTGTTTGTTGGAGCAGCGGTGGCTATAGTGCCGCGGGAACATGCTATCATTAGCCTTTGATGCACAGACGTCGACCCCTATTAGGTCAGTTTGGTTTATCGGTTTGATCCGAGCACCCACACGTGATTAATGCGCGGACCGTCGCCAAGTCTAAGTGGAACATGCCGCTTTTAAAGAGGTCAATACACTGTATTGAGCTCTTCTTTGAATAGTCTGGCTTGTGCTGTTTGCTCAAAGGTTTTTTAAGTGTTTTAAGTCAAAGTCAACTTTTGTGTGTACAGACAGAGAGATCGAAATACCATTTCCCAATCCCAAAAACAAAAACAAATATATAAAAATATGTATATACCAATATATATATATATATATATATATATATATATATATATATATATACACACAATCAAGACATATTTATACATATGCACACATTAAGACCTAAATAAAAGCACAACAATCAATATATACAAAATAACAGTCACTTCAAATCCATATCTAAATGACCTTTTAACTCTAATTCTATAAATGTACAACAATTAGTATTATTGACGAGGCTGCGTATACAGTCTGTTTGGGATTTGAGATTCTGTACAAACTGTGAAGTCCACTGAGACAAATGTAACATTTGTGATATTGGGCTATATAAATAAACATTGATTGATTTACATGTTAGCACGGCATAAAATACATGAATGAGTTTTAAGAAAGTCTCATGCTGCAATAGTGAGCCATCATCTTCATCATGACAGTAACGTACTTCCATCGAAACCTTTTCAACTACATTTATTTGACAGCTTTATATTTACTTCACAAAATCTAGTTAGTAGCTCATATAAAACAGAAATGATGGATTGCACACTTGATCAAAAGTGTACCAACATCTCTGGATTCTATATTCCTCAGACCTAAAATAAAAATGTGTTTAGTACATACCATCTTAAAATGCTCACGGTGATCATTGATATATATTTCATTGATATTAAGGGTTAAAAACCGATCAATCCCTCCAGTATCGTGAATGATAACGCAATTGCAATATCAGTATAAATAATTTATAGGTTAAGATATCCAGCAGCAATTTATAAAGTCATTAAAATAATCTCCATCTCTAATAGCTGTGATGAAAACCGTCATTTTACTTTTGGTAAATCAAGTTTATTTTGATGGCAATACTTCTCCCACCATAGCCACTCAATGATGTTTCACTTCCTGTCTGCAGCATTGTCAGTGGTGACCTGCTGGTGAGGGTCTGCAGAAACTAATGTCTGCTGATGCGTTGGATACAGGTCACCGTGCAGTTGTTAATGTCCGTGGAGATAATGGCATCATTACTCACTGACTCTGTGATTAATAATGCAGGTCAGAGAGCAGCACGCCACTTCACTGACAGGCAACAGAGTGACAGTCAAGGTGATTTATTTACATCAGATTGCTTTCTCGTTCAGGATGTTCATTTGTAGCAGTAAATGTTGTTCTTGTTTAGGCAATAAAAACAGATGGAAAGGATACTGACAGGTGCAGACAAGATAAGACGTTTTATTCTACGTCTGTCACGAATAAATACATTTTTCTTTATTCTTAATAGTTTCAACCCGTCACAAGCAGATGTGCAGTATCTGTAAGTTTGAAAAAAGTGATCTTATTCCACACTTTGTGACAGTGGCATCTTCTCTATATTCTTCCATGGCTTGTTTGATCTCAACTGAAGGACGAGAGAAATATTCAAACCCAAGACTATTTATTTGTTGTTGCAAAATAATGCAATTTTGCCAAATGCCTGAAAAGTTATTACATTACATCACATGTCACTTGTTAGCCGCTTTTCTCCAAAGCGACTTACAGACTCAATACTGTGGGCAATCCCCACAGGAGCAATTTGGGGTGAAGTGTCTCAGGGACACAACGACATGCTGACTGCAGTGGGGTTTGAACCTGTGCCCCCCTGATCCGAACCTGAACCAACGCACAACCCACTGCGCCACAAGCCTCCCTCGTAGTTATCTTTAGTGTCTCTCTCCACACTTTGAACGTTAAAGCATGGAGACATGTCACAGTGGAGACACTAAATACAATTATGAACCTGGAAATGAGTTTAATATGTCCTTTTTAAATTTTGTACAATATGGATACTTCAGTGTTGCTATAGCAGTGTGATATTTACTGTATCGTGAATTTGGTCCACAACCAGTTTTCTAAGTGTGTTTTTAAAATGCACTGAACAGGAAATAAGTAATTCACCAAGCGGCTGTATAACATCTTAAAAGGCTGATTATCTGTACATTTTAAATTGGCTTGTCCCTGACCTTTCCCTCTCTGTTGATCCTCTCATCATCAAAGAACTCATGTCACCTCGACCTATGTATCCGCCGCCTCCTGCTCAATCACTTTATGTTACTGTATCAGATAACTCCTGGACGCATCTGAGGTCTTTGTGAAGCCAGGGGGAGACTCAGATTGTTGGACTAACGACACTAAACTCCCCGAGTGAAGGGACATAAGAGGAAACGCGTAACCCCCATCTCTGAACTCCCTTTTTGAATCTCCTCAGGCTGATTTTGGCTGCAAACAGAGATGAGTTCTACGTCCGCCCGTCCAAAGCTGCAGACTTCTGGGCGAATAACAACGAGATCCTCAGCGGTGAGTTTGAGTCCAGCTCGGAAAGCATTTCCTCCCACATGCATTTCAAACTAGAATGGGACTTGGAGAACATAGACCTCCTCCAAGGTGCATTCATTGCTTCTGGAAGGTCCTATTTCCTGAGAAGTCCTTCTTCTCCCTTTGGTGTGTTCATGAGCTAATGTGGAAACAACATGGATGACAACTATACATTTTTTTCTGATTATTCGAACACCACATGCACAAGGTTTTTTTTTTAAATTGTTTATTTAGTAGAAGCAAGAGATACAAATGAAATAACAAGAAGTATAATGAAATGACAATACCAGCTTCCAAAAAATAAATAATATTAAATAAATAAGAAAAAACATCACAGTTAATAGAATCCCTTCAACATTTTAAATTATTATATATATTATTATTCTATATTTGTTTTTTATTATTCTAGTCTAAATGTAATCTCTTCTTCTGTGGTCCAATACCTTCCACAACGTTTCCTGAAGGTCAACGGTTGGTATACATGCTGACAGAAAACCAAACTGAAAGCATAATCTCCTTGGCAGGGATGGAATGGAAATGATAAGGAAATAAAACGATAAGTACGTAAACATGAAGCTAGACCAGTCGGTTGTGTTTTGAAAGCTTTGTTTCTATTCATTTCTATCCGTATTGTTGTAACGCTTTTTTGTAAGAGACAACCGGTAAAGAGTTATAAACAAAACAATACAAAAACACAAGAACAAAACCCTAAGAAGATGATTTATTAATTGTGTTTAAAATGGCTTCGCAATTAAAGAAAATGTCATCAAAATCGCAATATGGACCAGCTCAATATTCAAATCGCAGAAGTAGCAGAATACCTATCCTCCTGAGACCCAGAAAGGTTTCAAATGTCCCTATTTTTCTTGATCACACAAGTCTTTAGGGTAGTATAACATTATTTTGTTTTATTGTGTGTCCTTTGTAGAGGACATCGGGTTAGTTATGTGAAGCATAGTATACAAACAACATTAACATACAAGTACAACATTAGAGCACAACAACTCAATGCAACACACACTGAGCCCTCAACCTTTTTTGAAATGCAGAGATACATCTGACATTTGCTCCCCGTGCATCCGTCTGCCATGAACCCGACAGAAACCTACGTGTTAGTTTGGGCCCATAGTGGACTACACTACGTATTACACTGCTCTGAAACTCACTATGCTAACTCCTAAGATGTTCCCTTACTATAGTTAATCAAACATATTGAACTCACAACACTGGTAATTACAAAATGACAAACTTACCATTTCTCTTTCTATAAATAGTGCTTGTGTTGATGGACGCCATTTTGAAATACAATGAAATTATTACATTTTACATTACATTTCATTTTAGCTGACGCTTTTATCCAAAGCGACTTACAATGACCAATTTCAGGGACATTCTCCCTGGAGTAACTAAGGACTAAGTGCCTTACTCAAGGGCACACTAGTGGTGGTGTTCCTGGCGGGATTTGAACTCACAACCTTCCGATCTTCAGCCCACCTCACTATCCATTAGACCAGTGGTTCCCAACCTTTTTTGTCTTGTGTACCCCCTGAGCCTTTTGTCATACCATGAGTACCCCCTCACTCATACGTGCTGATGATCCTTCACAAGTAGAACGTAACTGATTATTGAATGAGAATAACTTTATTTCATCTCCTTAATTTGAACATCTAATTCTCAGGCATTTTCTTAATTTTAACTTAAATCACTCAATAAAAATAAATAAAAATGAATATTTTGCCTTGAAAGTAAATAATATAATCAAATAAATACATATGAAATCAAAATAATCAACTTATCTTTGCTATATATATATATATATATCTTGTAACATTTAGGCTTAAACCATGGAGCCCCTTTGAATAAGTCCCCTTTAAACAGGCATTTAAACTTTAATTCAGGAACAAAACACTTAGCAAAATAATATCCAGAATCAGTATAGGCCTAGCAGTTTCTTTTCACCAGTCATTTACAACTTTGGGAGGGGTTAAGCACAGTTAGTCAAATCAAGCAATCTGATGTTTCTTAGCCGTGATATAATGAGCGTATATCCAGGGAATAGTTCTTGTTACTTTTCACAAATCAGTATCCCTCCGCGTCTGAGAACCGTTATAAAATCCTAAACTAAACTTTATATAGTAAACTAACTAACTAACTAACTAACTAAGCTTAAAATGGAAACATTTAAGGTTAACTTCGACCTCCGGGGTGGGCTTACTATGGAGGAGTGGATTGAGAAGTGCGTATCTCTCAAAAAAAAGCACCTAAACGACGACTTCGCTATCTGTTATTGTTGTTGCATAGCAACCACCTCGCATTATGGGCAGAAGGCAACGGAGGGACGATTTTATTTTATTCCCGGGCTGATTTTTAGTCCCAGTCCGCTACTCAATGTAGCTATTATGTAAGGTAGTTGTAAATCAAACAAGTGCAGTACATGCTATGTTATAAAACCGTGGAGGGCGGGAGTTTATAAACCAAAGAGTAACCGCCCTTACGGGACGCTGTATTAAGTAAAGCGAACGCACCCGCAAGGACACCTGGCCTCCTATTGGTTGAGGGATTTTGACAGGATTGTTGCACAAAATTTCGAGCGCGCACAGAATAAATCTGAGAGCAGAACAAATCTGTAAACAGCAATATATCTGAGTGCAAGCGTACAGTTTGAGCAGAAGCAGAGCAATCTAGTGCCAGCAGCACTATTTGAGTGCCTGGACAGGGTTTGAGGGAAATAAATACATAAAGTATGCTCTCAAATTTAAATACCACGCTCTTGAATAAAGATAGGGAATAACCCCCATAGTTTATCTCCGACGCATCTTTGTAACGCACGAAGGACAGGAGCTGCGCTTCTCCACTGCGCTTCTCATCTGTCATTTCATCCAGCTGCGAACTGACCGGCTAGTTTTATTTTGTTCACCACTTGTCCAATTATATTAACAGACATATCATTGATCCGACGGGATACGGTGTTATTCGACAGGGGAACTTTCTTGAGTGCTTCGGCTGCTTTCTTGTCTATCATCATTTCGGCCAACGCAGTCGCTGCAGGGAGAATGAGCTCCTCAACAATAGAGTGAGGTATTATTTATTTAGCCACAAGCAGGGACACTGCGTAAGATGCCTCGAGTGCTTTCATTGACACATTCGTGGCTTTCATCATTACTGTCTGGCTCGACTTAAATTCCGACAGCTTTCGTCTGTAAAATTATTCACTTTTATCGACACTTCCGGAGTGGTTGGTGCTCTGGTGTCTCTGTAAATGCGCTGGCTTCATCGCACTATTAGCCAGGACTTCACCGCAAAAGAAGCACTGAGGCTGCGGTGGGTCCGCAGAAGAATAAATGAATCCAAATAATATATATGTTTCACTGTACTGCCTTGGTTTCAGTTTGGCCTCTTTCTTACGTTTCTCGGCGGGCTCCTCTGAACCCTGGCCTCAATCCAGAGCAAGCGGACGTTTCAGCCATTTATCCATAGCGCAGACCTACCAGTATTTTTCTGGCTGCAGGTAAGCAGCTGTTTCCATTGTGGGATTTTGGCTCAGTTGTGCCACAGACTATTGTCTCCCTAGGGAAACAAATCGCGCACTGTCATTTTTGACGGGATTATTATTTGTTTTACTTGTCACCTTGGAATTCCACGTACCCCCTACAGGTCCCTCGCGTACCACTAGGGGTACGCGTACCCCGGTTGGGAAACACTGCATTAGACCACCAAAAATTATCTTTTTCAAAGCCACACCCCCACATATGTTTGAAAAGCCCAGGATGTCCTCTGTGGAGTGCAATTGGACTTAATGCTGTGGCATGTATAACCTGAAAGTAATGGACCAGAACCCAATGTGCTCCACAGAGGACAACAATGAATGGGTGGGTCTCTGGAGATAAATATGTGTCAGTATTATTCTGAATGAAGGCTTGTGTTACTGCAGAGATGTCCCGGTCTAAAATTAACTTTAAAAATATCTTTGTTTTTAACATTATCTTCTTAAATAAATCACACATGATAATGAGAACATTAATGAACAACGGCTCCAATATCGTGGATCGCAATATCACTCAAAATCATCACAATGTTGCAGTCTAGGGTGAAACTTCAAAACATATTTCTCTTACGCCTCAAAGTGAAATATTTTGTATTTTTTAGCTGCGTTTGATTCCCAATTCAATCCCAGACTAAAAGCCTTTTAAAAAATTTAGGGAAAATGTGTCTCCTCCACCTCTTCTCCTCCGCTCCGTCACAGGACATCCCCACCCGCAGTAAATTATATTTAATTGACTGATGTCCAATACACCTTACAGCTGAGCAGAGGAAATCAATCATCCTTTTTTGTTTCTGCTGAAGGAGGAAACGCGCAGATAGCCTCGTTGTTCATCGGTCTGCTTCCCCCCTGGTAATAGAGGGGTCAGGACTCCAGTAGTGGGCCCTTAATTGATGGCTGCTTTTATGCGATGTGACAGGAATAAATGGCCCTGCCTTATCTGGGGGGGGGGGGGGGGGAGGCTGAAGGAGACACGGCATGACGAAAAGGGAAGTAAGTTATAGCTCCCAGTGGGATCAGGAAAGCTCTCCTTCTGGTCTCTCTTGGTCACTGTCAGGGTAAATGGACCTGTCCTTATCGATCACAGGAAGTGAAGGAGACGTGCATTACGCCTTTTCCATGTCGTGCAAAGAAGAAGAACGTGGAAAAAACATAGATGTATCTATGTATTGAGTTCATTTCTTTTCTTTCAAAATCTACACAAAGACACATTGAAGTATAAACTCCTGTGTGTTACATGCAGAGGTGGCAAAAGTACACACATCCTTTACTCAAGTAGAAGTACAGATACTCGTGTTTAAAAATACTCTGGTAAAAGTAAAAGTACTGACTAAACTTCTTTACTCAAGTAAAAGTAAAGAGGCTTTGAAATGTCCTTCAGTAAAAAGTACCCATAACTAGCAGCTGCTTTAAAGAGTACCTGACCTCCCTTTATATTAATAGAACAATAATGTCATTGTTAGCTAATGAATGTTTCCATGCTGAACAACGGCAACATGACAACGTTTCCATTGGTCCCTCTTCTTTAGAGAAGACCAGGAAGTGATGGATACACGGATCGTGTTCAAATCAATAGGCACGCAATGACTCTAAAGAATAATGATCACACCACCAAACACACATTCAGACTAAAGGAACCAGCTGTTTGGAAAATGAGAGAAGTAGAAAGTACAGGTATTTGTGTTCAACATGTAAGAAGTAGAAAGTACAGGTATTTGTGTTCAACATGTAAGAAGTAGAAAGTACAGGTATTTGAGTTCAACATGTAAGAAGTAGAAAGTACAGGTATTTGAGTTCAACATGTAAAAAGTAGAAAGTCATCAGAAAAATAAGTAGTGGAGTAAGGTAATGATACAAGAAAAATGTACTTATGTTCAGTAACTAAATATTTGTACTCCACTACCTCTATCTCTGATTACACCTTTTCCATGTCGTGCAAAGAAGAAGAACGGGGAAAGACTGAGATTTATCGATGTATTGAGTTCACTTCTTTTCTTTTAAAATCTACAGAAGACACATCGAAGTATACGTCTTTGTGTGTTTTGGTTACAGGTCAATGACATGCTTCCTAATGCAGACTAGTTCAAGTCCAGAGTGCTTTCTAACTGCTTTTGTCAGCCTTTTGCATTCAAAGGAAGGACATTTTGATGCAAGGCTTGCAGATTGTCCTTCACAAGGACGTTTCTGACACAAATGTTTCACAGAGAAGAGATAACCTATGACATTAAGGCTTCCTTATGTCTTTTTAAAAGTATATCATTTAATTACAATTTTCTAGGAAGTGACCTCCAAGGAATTGTGTAACTTTGGTTCCAATGTTTGTAGAAATAGGAACTTCTTTGAGCGAAAAGCTCACATTTTACTGTGACAAACTCCAGTCATATCACCCTGAAAATGTATTTTGTGTAAGAGTTTATAACAACACAAATCTAGCTAGAAAAGATCTGAAATATATATATATATATATATATATTCACAAGGTCTTTTAATCCTCACATCCAAACACCCAGAGCCTCCTTGTATAAGGCGTTCAAAGGACTCAAGGCAAGGCAAGGCAAGGCAAGGCAAGGCAAGGCAAGGCAAGGCAAGGCAAGGCAAGGCAAGGCAAGGCACTTTACAAAAAATGAAAGACATTAAGAAAATGGCATTTAAAATCAGTCATTAAAAAGAAAAGCTAATAAAATTAACATTTAAAAGAAGAAATACATGGATAAAAGTTACAGTGCAGTCTAAGATATGAATACTAAACAGAACAAATTAGATAAATAAAAAGTTATTATTGTTCCTAAATTGCTATCAATCAATTAAAGTTAACCAATTAGAAGTCTATCATTTGATAAAAAGGTAGATATTAGGAAACAGTTAAAAATTACCCATTGTAACCCTTAAAAGAGATTTAACTGTTTTCAACGTAGAGTTATTAAACCATTGTGTAAAAGTTGCATAAGGAAAATATGGAATATTACCAAGTGGATACGAACAGTTACAGGAAAAAGTATGGATTAAATCCCACACTATAGTCACAGTCAATAGAGGCAGTGTTGCATAGTGATGTCACAATGTTACAAAAGTAAACAGAGGAGTCTAATTGAGGCGTTTCAGGTAGGGGGGGGGGAGACACCAAAGATAACTTGAATGCTTATAAAAATGAACCATTATTTTGCATCTACAAATAAATAGTCTTGGGTTTAAATATTTCACTCGTCCTTCAGTTGAGAGCAAACAAGTCACCACAGAATATAGAGTAGATGCCACCGTCACAAAGTTTGGAATAAGATCCTTTTTCGAACTTAGAGATACTGCACATCTGCTTGTGAGGCGTTAAAACACGAGAGTCATTATCCAATAGTTATTCATAACTCTTATACGTGTTTATTAGATGGAAGCTGCGTTTGAAGCTGCGTTTGATAAAACATGTTTCTCTTGTGTTCCCCAGGCCTGGACTTGGAGGGTGGGAGAGAAGGAGGGTCATGGCTGGGGATCAGCAAACGAGGCAAAATGGCTGCCATCACAAACTACATGGAGGGACAAAACCCTGACGCTCAGGGCAGAGGTGAGCACGACATTAAAGGTCACCTATTATGCAGAATCCTCTTCTTCATGTCTCTTCTACATCAACATGTGTCCCCTCTTCTTCATGTCTCTTCTACATCAACATGTGTCCCCTCTTCTTCATGTCTCTTCTACATCAACATGTGTCCCCTCTTCTTCATGTCTCTTCTACATCAACATGTGTCCCCTCTTCTTCATGTCTCTTCTACATCAACATGTGTCCCCTCTGTGGAAAGAGACTCTGAACATGTCTCTTCTACATCAGCATGTGTCCCCTCTTCTTCATGTCTCTTCTACATCAACATGTGTCCCCTCTTCTTCATGTCTCTTCTACATCAACATGTGTCCCCTCTTCTTCATGTCTCTTCTACATCAACATGTGTCCCCTCTTCTTCATGTCTCTTCTACATCAGCATGTGTCCCCTCTTCTTCATGTCTCTTATACATCAACATGTGTCCCCTCTTCTTCATGTCTCTTCTACATCAACATGTGTCCCCTCTTCTTCATGTCTCTTCTACATCAACATGTGTCCCTTCTTCTTCATGTCTCTTCTACATCAACATGTGTCCCCTCTTCTTCATGTCTCTTCTACATCAACATGTGTCCCCTCTTCTTCATGTCTCTTCTACATCACCATGTGTCCCCTCTTCTTCATGTCTCTTCTACATCACCATGTGTCCCCTCTTCTTCATGTCTCTTCTACATCAACATGTGTCCCCTCTTCTTCATGTCTCTTCTACATCAACATGTGTTCCCTCTTCTTCATGTCTCTTCTACATCAACATGTGTCCCCTCTTCTTCATGTCTCTTCTACATCAACATGTGTCCCCTCTTCTTCATGTCTCTTCTACATCAACATGTGTCCCCTCTTCTTCATGTCTCTTCTACATCAACATGTGTCCCCTCTTCTTCATGTCTCTTCTACATCAACATGTGTCCCCTCTTCTTCATGTCTCTTCTACATCAACACGTGTCCCCTCTTCTTCATGTCTCTTCTACATTAACATGTGTCCCCTCTTCTTCATGTCTCTTCTACATCAACATGTGTCCCCTCTTCTTCATGTCTCTTCTACATCAACATGTGTCCCCTCTTCTTCATGTCTCTTCTACATCAACATGTCGTTAGCCTAATAGCATAATTGCCTAAGTCATTTTTTGGCCAAATTGTGATATCTGCCTAACTTTACTCTCCTACCACTGCTGCATCACCCTGCCTTATTGCCTATGTCCACAGCCTATCAGAATGCATTTTAGAGTCCAAAATCACTATCTGCCTAAGTCATCGCTTTGACTTAGGCATTTTTGCAGGGCACACACAAATGGAGTGCGACTCCATGCATAGCCTCATTGAACGGCGTACCATCAAAGATATTCATACTCCACGTGATTACATTGTCATCTTTGAGAATGCACGTTTGCACCCATCCCCATACAAGGTGACCCAGCTATACCACAGTGACTTCATGAAGTTATCTGGGGCCTATGTCACCAAAATTCGTCCAGGCAGAAAAGTTGGCGACCCCACAGTCCATGACCTTCGGGCTCTCCAGTACTTGACAGATGGTCAAATCCGGCACAAGTTGGATTTTGAGTCTGACTGGGAGGACCTACCTCAGCGACTCAGCATCCCCGAAGAACCGGTCCACTGGGTCCCACTCTTTCCTGCCCAATTGCCAATTACTCTCAGGAAATACAATGACTTGCAGGCAATGAAACCAGTACTACCAAGAGTGGCCCACCAGTACTATGACAACCTCCCTCATCAAAAGAAAACGAGTTCACACAGCACCTGAGTAGGATTTTGGTTAAGTAAAACAACTTGGTTAAGGTCAGACATTTAGAACAACTTGGTTAAGGTCAGACATTTAGAACAACTTGGTTAAGGTCAGACATTTAGAACAACTTGGTTAAGGTCAGACATTTAGAACAACTTGGTTAAGGTCAGACATTTAGAACAACTTGGTTAAGGTTAGACAGGTAACACAACTTGGTTATATTTAGTAAAGTAAAACTACTTTTCTATGTTATGTTTGTATTCATGTGTAAAAAAAGTTGTGTAAGAAAAATGGAATAAGTCATGGCACATTCTGCAGTCATTTTTATTTGTTATGCAATTGATGTTGTGTCTTTTTTTTTTTGCACATTTGTTCACACATCTGGTTGAACTTACTGTTACAAAATCAATAAAAAATACCAATGTGCTTGCTAAAAATTGTGTTTTTCCTTGTTTTCCAAAAACATTCAAATATGACTTGGGCAATTATGCTATTAGGCTAACGATGTGTCCCCTCTTCTTCATGTCTCTTCTACATCAACATGTGTCCCCTCTTCTTCTTGTCTCTTCTACATCAACATTGTCCTGATCCATTTCTATAAAAATATCTCTCAGAGGGGCGTGGGGAGGGGCTCCTTATTTTCATCTAAAGTAACAGACAGAGAATCAGCACTTTGGAAACAGGGCTGAAACAGAGGGGATTATGGGTAATGCTGCAATGATCTGTTTGGTGTTTCAGCCAATCAGAGACAGGTTCTGTATATATCTGAGACCTGTGATATATTGATGAAAGACAGTATAATAGGGGACCTTATGCACCCATAGTCTGCACATATTCTGCACAATCTTGCATATTGCCTACACTTATATGATAACTGTTCCTTATAGTCTACTCGTGCATTTCATTACATTTTGAAGACTGTTGTGCTACAAGCTTAACATATCTATCTTTTGTATTATTTATATTTTCATTTCTTATTAACAACCAGGCTGCGTTTACTGTGTGCTTAAATAAGAGCTATTTCTTTACTTGTGTCTGTTGCAGGATTTCTAGTGTCGAACTACCTGATGGACAGGGATGTGGACAGCTACTCTTACCTAAAGAAGGTGTCTGCAGAAGGCCACCTGTACAACGGCTTCAACCTCCTCACTGCGGAGTTCAGGTGAGTCAAAGATCAGGTTCAGGTTGTTTTATTTGCACCCGTAGGTAGATTTGGTTTCCATTATGACACACGATTTAAAACGACACAGACAACAGGCCCATCTTTGAAAAGAGGACCCCAAGCTTCATCACATGTATAAACCACTAGTACAAAGATGAAACAATCAAGTAAATAAATAAATAGGCGTTGCTTCCAAAGCAGCTGTGCCACGCCGCTACATCTTGGTAATTTGTGCGATGGCTGCTGGAACAAAGCTGTTTTTATACCGCTTTGATGTAGATGTAAAGAGAGGAAGAGAACTCTATCTGAGTCTATGGCCCATCGGAAGATAAAACTGATTTAAAAGTGTGTTAAAGTTACAGATTTGTTGGACATATATTTGGTAAAATATCCAATATGGCCACCTGAGGCTGTTCATGGATGTATAATAAGAACTGGATCAGTGTTCCCGCCAGACCAGGGCTGAGAGGGTGTCCACCCCGAGAGCGGGGGCTGGGGGGGGTGCTTGAATTTTGACTTGAGCCGTCCCTCACGGCCCGTCCACAACGCTTCTGCCCATTCACTTTGAATGGGGTGACGTCACGTTGCCTCACTTTTCGCCCGAACTGCATTGTGGGAAGCAAAGCGAAGATTTCCAGGATTTTCAGGATTCAAAAGTAGAGCAATGTTCAACTTTTGAAGCTGAGGTGGAAGCGTCAGCCAATCATATCCCGTTTATGCAAATCTGACAGTACAAGCGCTAGCCAATCAAACTGCGTGCAAGCTGGGAGTGACATTCATTTTCTATATTCCTAAAAATTGAGTTATTACGGTAGCAAATCACCCGGTTCTTTATGACCAGTCCCTATTAACTTACCGGGATACAAACCGGAGGAACCAGGCATGGAGGGAGGTGGCAGAGACAGTGGGGGAAACGGTTTTCGCCTGTTTGGGGATTTTATATCCAGTTGACTTAGTTTTAACATTGCTATTGCTTTGTATGTCGGGGGCGGGAGATTCATGTGATTTGGTCGCGTTGCTTGCCAAAAATCCCCAAGCTTCAGATACGCCCACCTCCAGGATTTTTTTAACGCGGCTGTGTGGACAACGTACCGTTATAGATACTGTTTTTATTACATTAGTGAGCCGGATCATTTTACTCTCTTAAAGCGCCGGCTGTGTCGGCTCCCAAGCGGCTCTTCATGTTACCACAGTTTACCACGGAGCCTCAGTTTCGCCGCTGCGAGGCTCTGGTGCTCGCAGCTCACACGCGTGCACGGCTCATCGTGTCCAAATCGTGCACGTTCCGTGTTGTCCTGTAGCAGGCACCGCCGATGTCGGGGAAACGATCTTCAATACTCCGAAAATAATCCCACCAGACTCCTTTGCCCCTCCAACAGCGGGATGTCCTTGTCCTTTTTCCTTTTCGTTATTTCAAGCGATAAAAACTCTCGATCTTCTCTCGAATTATTAATATTTTTGGACGCCCTCGGCTCAAATGGCGGCAATACGCCCCCCTGTCGTAAACGCTGAACTGGATACAGCGTGGGAGGCGGGGTCTCGTTCTTTCCTATGAGAGCTGCTCATTGGCGCATGAGGACAAAATGGCCCAACTTTTGAGAGAGCCAAACGTCACAGATTACCCATCATGCCTGGCTGCCAGAGCAGAAGAACCCGTATGTGCGCTCACAGAGCATGCGCCCCTTAAGCCCCGCCTCCAGTCATTAAGCCTGACACTCTCACTCTCGGCTCACTAGAATGAATGGAGACGGAAAATAAATCTAGATTCGGCTTTTAGTGCATTTTACAACTTTAAGGACCTAATGATTCTAATAAGGGATATAACATAGTTCATACTGGGTAGTTTATTTAGTTTAAAAAAATGATCCGCTGATTTACAGACGTCTCTTTCCCGATGTTAGTCAATGGGAGAAAGTCTTTCTGGGCCCAGTGACATCACGGACTGATACGGAAATTGTAGTACAGCCGTTTGGACACTACGAATATTCCCATTAGAGTCCGGCGCACTTCCTGGGGGCTTGAGGCTGTTGGATGAAGATCTTTTTTATTATTGCACTGTGTGCGTTTTAGAAACTTGTTGAAAACAGGCTATAAATCCGTGAGTTCTCGCCTTCCTCTGGAAAGAAACCACAAAGGCAGTGTCTTCATCTCTAAAGTGCCAAGCAGGCAGAACGGGGGGAAAGAAAGTCTGAGGTGCTGAGCTGTCAGACAGCCAGCTTTAAATCTCAGAAGGAACACCTGTTCATATTTCAGGTTTCAGACAAAGCAGAAAAATAACAATGGCTTTTTTACATTTTTCATCTTCGTTATGCGGCACCAGCCTGAATCTGGTGATCTGATAAAGGGAGAAAAATCGAAGTGGGATCAGTGCAAACCGAGATAGTTGTCATGGTAGAGGCCCCTGTGCACATTGGCATTGAAACGGCTCTCAGTTTCTGCCAGAGAGAGGTTAGAGGTTCAGCTACAACACACACACACACACACACACACACACACACACACACACACCACTACTGTACCAAACCATATCCCTGGCAGGAGAGGAAAGAGTAATCCTCAGTGGGGTTTGGTGTCATGATCCATGTATCCTGGAAGCAAGGAAGATCTTCTCTAGAGACGTGTTTTCTTATGCTGGTATAGAACAATACTTCTGTTTTCGGCTGTATTATTCAATATGATGTCAGCTACTCATTGTTTCTTACGTGCAATATGACAAATTAAATGCAGTTTATCAAAACAGCTGGTCCTTAGTTTCAGGAAAAAGTGACATTCTCGTTATCAGACGCTAATTGTGCAGCAGAGTCCTGCACGGGTCTGATTTTCAAGCTAACATTAGGCTATAAACCAACTAAATCACAGTCGCATGATTTCAACGGACCAACACTGAGCTAAAGAGAGCAAATGTTCGGTGTGATGATGATAGTAGTCTAATTTAGACACTTTTTAAGACATGTAAAAGCATTAGACATTATCCAGAGGGTAATCACAACATAGTGTATGTCACAGGGCAGAAATGTGAAAGTCTTGACATTTCTGTAATAAGCCCAGAACTTTTTTAGGCACTTCTGACCAAAAACACATTAAAACAAAATGTGACTTTGAGACGAGGAAACCCTAAAAGTGCAAAAATAGTAACTTGTAGGACTCATTCCTTCAGCACTGTTTTTTGGTTATTTTTAAAGGCCAGAAAACACACAACCATCCACTTGTTTTGAATGCTGTGTTGTCATAACGCCGCATGCACAACAAAGAAATCCAACGCTCAACAGACCTGCTGTACTTAGTTATGTTCACTAGGCTTTAAATGGACAATCGCTGTTTGGGTTCGCAGTTTAGTGCACAGACGAAGCAGTGAAATGCAATTATTTTCTTGCTTTGCCAAAGAAACTTGCAAGTACTCTCTTTCTTGGTCCCAGGTATTTATTATCAGCACAACATCTCAGCTATTTGCAGGAAAACCATTATTATTTCAGCCTTTGAAAACAGGACTAAACAGCAGAAAGATGGCTCGGCTGTTGTTCCTTTGATCGGCTGAAACCAACAAGATATGCAAATGTCCTTATTAAGACCACGAGCTGCTGCGTCTCTTTAAATGAAAGAATACCGTCCGTCCCCCAGCTCATGAGACACCAGCGAAGCCTGTCGTGAATATTTTAAACTCGTCAATACTGTAAAGATGTACAATGAGAGTAATCAATAATAAACTGGTGAAAGCAAGCAGCGTTGTCTTGTTGGTTAGTTATTTGAAGCTTCAAAAAGTACATGTCTCGCAGAGTATATGATAGTCTGCAGGAGTGTGCGCAATAGTCACAGAATAGCAAAGCTTATATACAAGATAGGGCGGGCAGCAGAGTTCCCGTTAGCCGGTACCGGACTACGACCGGTAAAATATGCTGAAGACCGGCAAATCTAAATCTCTCCGTCAAAGTGTCTGTTCAAAAATAATTTCCGTTTAGCGCAATACCAGACAAAAAAAGCATGTGACAGACAAGAATAGTCAATTCTAATGCCTAACACTTAATGTGGAGAAAGAGATGTCCTGTATGGGTTGATTGTGCGTTGATCTGTTGGTAATGCCTCGGAGTTCCGGTGGGCATGTAAACAAATGCATAATGCTGCGCTATACTTTGTGGCCTCACCCGGTTGCATAGCAACACTTATTGTGTAGGTGTCTTTTAATAAGCAGGTAGTCCTATCATTAGCTAGCACCAGCTGGATCTGATCGATATGGACATAAACGCGAGTGAAGTCTAATCTGACGGGAGAGAGAGATCAGCTGCTGCTGACGAGTCGACACGCAGCTCTGCATGATCACATGCAGCGGTGAGCGGAACAAAACACACACTTCAGGTTAGAATATCACACGTAGCTATTTTTAATGACCTCTCAAACTACCGTAACTAGTTATAGATATGTTTAGTTTTACTGTCGGGTCACTCATTACTGGATCCGCGAGCTGCATGATACTGACGGGCTGTCAGGAGAGGGAGAGCGCTCCGTTTATTATTCACGTGTTATAGTAAGTTACTGTACACTTTTGTATAATGTAGTTAATCTACTATAATTAGTTTGTTTAATATCGAATCATATCAATTTGTTTTAAAGCACAATAAATAACAAGGAAGACCTTTGACCGGCACTTTTCTCATTTTGTCCGGAAGATTTAAACTTTAACGGACATAAATATTCTAACGGGAACTCTGGCGGGCAGACACAGTTTTGTGTAGCATGGCGGAACGCCTCAGAAATCTGCTTTCACACGGATGTCTCATATCAACACACTCTCACTCCATAATCGTCCAGGAGCTACGTTTGGTCAGGGTCCCGTGGCGTGCAGTTGTGATGCTCCTAGGGCTTGTCAAACAGAGCAGATGGTGTAGTCCTAAACGATAGCTGGGGATTCTGGGTAGTGTAGTGTCTTCTGCCATCCTTTACTCCGAAAAAATATTTGTTTCTCTGAATCAAAGGGGAAAAATACAAAAGCATTGCACACAATTTAAACCAATCAATGTTGTGAAATTAACAGGATAATCTGGTGTTTTTTAGTCGATGAGTAGTGCAGATATCACTGTAAAATCAATCGACAGTAAGGGGAATACTTACTTCCGGGTGTACAATTCTCCGTTATCCAATGAGAATGGACGCTCACATTGCCTTTAAGGGCAGCCGACACAAACGAATGCCGTGCTTCCATGAGCGTCAAATCCCGCCGCAGATGGGAATACATTGCAATCAGTTGAAAGCTATTTGCGTCCCTTTATGAAGCTGAAGGAGCCTAGGAGCGTCACAACTGCACGCCACGGGACCCTGACCAAACGTCGCTCCTGGACGATTATGGAGTGAGAGTGTGTTGCTCATATCGCTATTAGACACCTGGGTCCTTGAGCTATAGAAAGTATAACGGTTATCAGAATATGGAAGTTCAAACTTAGTGTGAAGAGGAGTAGTTTCAACATGCCAAATCAGCTCTGTGGCCTTGAAGCGCTTGAGAATAATAACCCTCATTAGAGTATGCAGAGAAAACAGCACACATCAAGAAATGGTACAGTGGTGTTAGACAATGCTTTTAGAAGCATTTGGTTTTAGCATATAAGGTAACATAAGAAATTGCCACTACAAGCCACAACAAACCATGTGTTTACGTCGTGATAATGCCATATGTCTTCCTTTTTGACTGGGCTGTCTTCTGGGGCTGAACTCACTGAACAGAGCGGTGAGCATTTCCCTCTTCAAATACCCACCGGACGTTCACTGCAGATAGGGATGACACAAAGCAAGCATCTTTATAATAAACACGGTCATTACAGCTCAGAGGAAAGAAGGCATCTAGTTTCTTTCTCAAATCAATACGACACATCTGGCGGATAGAGGGCCACTACATTACAATTAGATTCCTCATTCATCTGTAACCAGCAGCATTATTTATTATGGGGCTGCAACGAGGACACATGTGCCTAGACTTTTTAAACATTAGCTGTTTTCACCTGCAGTGTGGTTACCTTCAGTAAACGTGTGTTGTGAGGTTAGAAGTACTCAGATTTTTAACTGAAGAAAAGTAAGTAAACTATAGTCTAATAATACGTTTTATGCTTCATTAATTGACTTCGACTGTCCATATATATCTACTTTTATTCATGTTACGAACATCTTTTTTTAAATGTAATCATATATAAATAAAAGACAAAGAAACCTTTCCTTAAATCAACAATCACATGTTAACAAATACAAGAAATACTGAATTTATAAGTTACTTTAATGAAAGCACAAAAGTATTATCGCTTAAGGTTAAGTATCAAAAGCACTTGGTATGGCTCCTTTCACAGCGTAATATTATTATAGAATATATAATATTCCGTTTTTATCATTAACTAATACATGTAAGAACATTTAATGTTGTATTTTTTCAATGTAGAACACATTTTAGATACTTCAAATACTCTGTAGATTAGTAGTACAGTACTGCATCATATCAGATATCAAATTATCCTGTCATTTTATAAGTCAGAAGTAACTAATATAATGTTTAAAGTAATGAAAGGTGCCATATTTGCCTCTGAAATGTAGAAATAATCAAGAAAGGTACAAATGATTTCCAATTAATGAACAGCACAGGCTTTAAATGTTTCTGGTCATGATTCATGTAATACTCCTTTGTAATTGTGATGATTAGTAATTGAATGATGAATAATCTATACCCATGTTGGGTTGATTTGTACATGCGAGTGATTGCCAGAACATGTGGCTACCGAGCCGTCCCTCCGTGGAATTAGTACCATAAATATTCCAATATTCCGCGCTTGATGCTCTCAAGGCTCCAACATTACATCCGACTCTTCTATACATTTTGTTTTTGATCCCATTTCAAGTCGCTCTCCCTTTAAAGCCGAAGCCCAGAGAGGATCCATTTGAATGAATATCTCTTCTGATGTTCTGAAATACACTCTCAGTCATGCAGAGTGTGGCTGCTGCTTTATTAAAAGACGTTCGACACTATGACCTCGAGCCATGTGACCACCCTCCTGTTGTCTTCGGGTCAAATCTGACCGATTTACTACTTTCATCAATCATAACTTTTTAGTTTGACATTCGATTCCATTAAGGCTTCATGATATCCTTCACAGGAGACATTTGAACATATAAAATTGCTGATCACCACTTTCATTGAATTTTACTTTGACCGCCATAAAGAAAAAATAATTAGTAACTATCCGGATCAGATAAAACACACACACACACACATACTCTATTATGTGCCCAATCCCCCCCATGTGAATCACACCTGGCACTCAAACACACACAGAACAATTTGACACATTTCCCGCTCTTATGTGCCCATCCCCCCACATGGATCACACCTGGCACACGCAATACATGTTCAGTGTCTGTTCTTTGTATATTTACTGCAGTTCTTCATGTATACCAGTAGTCTGATACAATATGTACAGTTTGAAAGGGTGTTAAATGAAATTTGATGATGATTAATGGTTTTTGTGTTAATGTAATAGCGGTTAAAACAGGACGGGTGAAATTTGACCGCGAACACCAAGGTAAGGGGGGGAAACGAAGACAATAGGAGGGTTAAGCAGAAAAAGACCAACAGTGGAGAAATAGGCACATAACTTACACTCTATTTTAAAGAGGAACAACTAAGACTATAAGTGCTAATATGACCACCTATTAGGAAATCACATTATCTTCTTTAGTAATGGATACAATTAGGAGTACATGCTCATACCTAACGGCTGAGATGTAGCCTGAATTGTTCATAAAGTGATTCCAGATGTGCGAAAACTGCCAGAAAATCCAAATAATGTTGATTTTTCGATTGTCAGCATAGTGTTATGTTTTACCTCAGCAGGAGATCAGAATCCCACTATATTCTTTCTGCTATTTTCTTTCCATGAAAGTCTGTCTGATCGCATGTAGACTTGTTTTGATAGGATCACTTTATTAGGTCAGGTGTGATAAGATTTCTACCAAAGATATATAAGAACATTATGGTATTCTGTTTATCACGTCAGCAGTCACCTTGAGGTGGCATACGGTAGCAGATGTTGAAACAAAGTGGATATGTCAGTTAGGGCTGCGCATCTTCACTGGTCTCACGATTCGATTCGATTACGATTATCCTGTCAACGATTCGATTCAATTCGATATCCCGATGCATCCCGATGCATCCCGATTCATACCAATGCGTTGCATCCTCAATTTTCTATATTACTGCACATGGCTTATTTTTCATCAATGCATATACATGCAGTAAATACATATGAACTCTCTTTTTATTATTTAGAAAGTGCTTCAGAAATCAATAACATAAATGTCTTGACATTAATTTATAAACCAAAATAAATTAATTGTATAGGTCTAGCCTCCCTATATCTGTGTGTGATACTGTGTGGACTTGAGTCTGAACACAGCAGACAACAGGAGTATTTACAATAGCATATACAAACTAAAATACTGCATGTGGGTGCACACTTACATTCTCTGTCTTACTGTTACATAAATCCCATGAATGTATGAGACTAAGTTAGCTTCATTATATCTCAGTGATTAAGTGAATAATAAAGTTTCTATCGGGTCACTATCAGCCTGTCACTCATTATTTTCAGGGAGGGGGCGGGGTTTGGAGGAACGGAGATGAGACGGTGATCGCGGAAGCTTTTTTCCGCCTGCCTTCACAAACTTTACACACGTATATATATCATCTGAAAATGGCTAGAGGACATTCATACTTTGCAATCCAAGACTTAATGAAATCCACCAAAAACCTGACATGATTGTAACGCGATTATTTTTGAAAAACATAGATCCCTGAGCCGCAGCGACACGGAGTGATTCAGAGCGGGTCCTTCTGCTGTTGGTTCTGGACTGGTGGTGTTGTGTTGGTGGATAAAGCAGACAGCTCCGTGTTTGGTGTTGCTGTGCCGCTGTCACGTCTGTTGCCTGATCTCTGCTTCACGGACCGATTTGATATTAAAGTGACAGAAAAATAAAAACTTTATAGTAAAGCCGTGGCCGGAAAATCAGGAAGCAACGTTACTACGCTATAACCGATTATCTTCCGTCACTGCATCGGTACCGAATCGTCCACGTCCGCATCGCAATGCATCGTAGAAACGATTATTTTCAACACCCCTAATGTCAGTAGAATCATATAAGTACATCAGGTTTCATAGAGCCAAAACATTTCAAGTGCTACTCAACTGGCTTTAGATAAGCCAGTCCTTTATTAGTATATAAGTGCTTTGTTAGTAATTGTATCGCTCGAAGTGGAGTCGAAAGAGATGAGTTTTCAGTCTGCGCCGGAAGATGTGTAAGCTATCTGCTGTCCTGATGTCAATGGGGAGCTCATTCCACCATTTTGGAGCCAGGATAGCAAACCCACGTGTTTTGCTGATGGGAACTTGGGTCCCCCTCGCAGCGAGGGTGCAGCGAGTCGTTTGGCTGATGCAGAGCGTAGTGCACGTGCTGGGCTGTACAGTTTAACCATGTCCTGAATGTAGGAAGGGCCAGATCCATTCGCAGCATGGTACGCAAGTACCAGTGTCTTGAAGTGGATTCTAGCAGTTACTGGAAGCCAGTGAAGGGAGCGGAGGAGCGGTGTGGTGTGGGAACATTTAGGAAGGTTGAAGACCAGACGAGCTGATATGATGTTTCTTTGCTAGCCATGGAGCCAATACGCCAGCATGGAAAAAAATGAACCAACACCAAATTTGGAGGAAAATGTCTGGGCCCAAATAACAATTTGTCCAAATGCTTATTTTTTGCTAACTGCTTAACTTGCAAACTATACAACTACCTTCTCAGTGAGAATATTTGTTTAAATCAAAAATATCAAATCAAAAGCAAGTTGTCCATAAACTAAGAACAAACTTAAAATCAAAATCAAACTGCTGCTGAGGCACCATGTAGCAAATCGTATGTTAAAAGTCCATTGTCTATTGTTTTCTCTTTCCACCAATCAAACAATACAAAAAAACAATGACTTTTGCATCTCTCTCTCTGATAGGAATATGATGAGTTTTGAACGTCTATTTTGAAAGTTGGAAATCAAAGTATTGGACAAAGGGCCTTCCCATTCCTTTGAACACTGCATATGTGTTTATACATGCAGATTTGTGTGTGATCGGGTACGAAAGTACACCGTGTCTCTACCCAGGAGCCCCCACCGATATCCCCATCGACATTCAGTACTGATGATGTGGAAAGCTCATCCAACCATCTCCAGGCAACTCCACCACAGCTGGCGATGGGGAACTGCTCCTCAGTACAGAGGACTCTTCATTAGATCGTCTCGCAGACAGAATACTGATTAGCCTCCCTCACTGAGATTTGAAAAAACCTGGTTTTTCCGACTCTCTCTCTGCCCCGTGGCCCCCACCTCCCGCTGTTTCCTCGTCTCAGCCTAAATCAACCCTCAGCCCACCTGACGGGACTTTCGATACCTTAGCTGGTTTTCAAAAAACACAAAATACAGCCAATCTCTCTGCAAATCCTCCACTTGCTACTGCTGTGATTTGATGCATATCACAAGCAAAGTGTGTATATAAACACACTTTGCTTGTAAAAGTTAAAGGATCTGGGAATTATTTGATATAGATGTTGGCAGAAATCACTCATGACATTATTAAACAAACTAGCATAAGACTTTTTTTCCCATATTTCAGATAATTTTGTCTCATAATTCCGACTTTCTTTTCCTCATAATTCAGACCCTTTTCCCCCCCAGAATTCAGACTTTTCCCCCCCAGAATTCAGCCTTCTTGATGCTCCAAAATACCACCTTAAGTCTACAAAATACCTCCTTAGGCGCTTTCACACCGCAGTACTTTTCCCACAAAGGTTCATGAGAACTTAGTTCATGAGAACTCCTTAGTTCTCATGAACTACAGATCGCGTTCACACCGGAATAAGTCCCTGGGAGAGGATTAGGCAAATGAAGCCGCTGACGTCACTTCTTCTTCTTCTGCTTTGGGTTTACTGGCAGGCCGCAAACAACTTCACGGCGTATACTGCCGCCCACAGTCCCCGGCCGGAAGTCCCCGGAGTTGGGGACTGGCTTCAGTAGAAGCTGCTAGGACTCCCAGCAGCTTCTACTGAAGCCTTCCGAGTAAATCGCCAGAACGCCGACACCTCCTCTTCTCCACCGCTCCCATGTTTTCTTTTGTGTTGCCATAAGTTAGTCTCTCTGCGTTTGTGCGCTGGGCTAATGCTAATGCTAATAATGCTAATGCAAGATAATAAAATGGCGGGTTCACAAAACCTTTTGGGAGTTTTACGGGGCGTGGTTTGCAATCCGCCCAGCCAATCAGACATAGGAACCTTTTTCTCCCACAAAAGTACCTGCTCTCTAGCAGGGACTGAAAAGGGGGTAAAAAAGGTTCTGATTAACTAATTTTAGTTCCGGCTCTTTTTGGTGTGAACGTGACATTTCGGAACTAAAGTGGGAAAAGTACTGCGGTGTGAACGCGCCTCTTGACAAACCAGCATAAGACTTTTTTTCCCATCATTCACATTTTTCCTCAAAATTCTGACTTTTTCCCTCCAGCATTGAGACCCTTACCCCCCCCCCCCCCCCCTCTTGTGTAGTATTTCAGACATTTCGCAACAACAAGTTAAAAGCTTTACGGATTCTTCAGTCTCCCTCCAGGTTTCAGTGCCATCTGTTCCCCTCTGCTGTGTTCATGCATGAGTAAGGAGCGACTGCTACAGAGTCAACACTGGCCGGTGCTGCTGTGTTCACAGTAGCCATAGAAACACAGGCGAAGCAGCTGTTTGTTCAGACTGATTAACTTGGTTTGGGTACAAGTTGGAAAACGATATTAAGCTCTTTGATTTGTTGTTGGAGAGATGGTGTACGGCTTTTAGGATTCCCTGACAGCTGCTTGGACTTGAATTGTCCTGCGTTTAGTAACTATCTGCTCGGGAAATACAGAGGAGCGCTTGTGTAAACGATAAAGGATGACCTCTGCACACGGGCGACTGTTTGTGTGTAAACAAGTCGATCACAGATTTGTAGGGGATGGAAGTGATAATAGTGCATGTACAGGTCCTGGTAGTGCATGTGATCGTGTGTGTATTTCCAACTACAGATTACACTTCTTACTGTTGCCATTATAATAAGTGGAGGAAAACGAGACGCAATTACAATAAGGACCATTTTTGATGTAATCTGTTTTGAAGCAATTTAAAGATCAGTTTTATAAAAGTTATCATAATACAATATCCTTTGTGACATCCTAAAATTGCTTATGTCAAAGTTCAAAAGTTGAAGTTCAAAAGATATTCAATTCATGGTAATATATAAATCAGAGGCAAGCTGCAAACATTTAAGTGGCTTTAACATTTTTAAGCTTAATACTCAGTGGTGAGTGAATTTCCTTTGTATCAGCGAATCGATTATTTGACGGCTCTAATCATCTTATGAATGATAAATATGTGTTAGTTGGATTTCCTGGTCATGGTGAAAGATGATATTATCCAAAGGCTTATATTTATTTCAGATTTTTTTAAAACCAGAAATAAAATAAAGTTTGAGGCAGAGCTTTGAGCCCCGCGGCATATACCCTTCCTGTCTTTCAAGCTTTTGACTGGGAAACTTCCCTGTAGATGTTGAAGCAGTGTTGCGCCACATTTCACATTGACTGATGCCACAGCTATATGGCTGTCAAAAAATTGACATCAAAAAAATCATTCCCCTGCCGGTTCAAAGGATCTGGTCATAATTTAATATTCACTCCTGAACCAAAGCCGTCACAGATGCCCTTGATGTCAGACAGATTTCTCAGACTGAATAAATTCCCTCCAACTGAGGATTTTACACACAGACGACTAAATGGTTTCGTGGTTGTGAAAGTTGTTTGTAGCACTAATTTTAATTTTATTTTATTTAAATTTTATTTTTAGCATTCATTTTGAGTAAATATTAAGGGGTAAAACGTTGAGGGATTTAAATTCTGCTGTTAAAGGGGCCCTATTACGATTTCCGTGGGTTTTCCCTTTCCCGTAGTGTGTTATATACATTTTAGTGCATGTAAATGGTCTGCAAAGACTAAAATCCTTGTGTTCCCTCCAGAGGGAGTTTCTCTTCCACACACTCCCCCCCCGCCTCTTGTTTACTTCCTCAACATATTTACATCACTATCTAACACTTGCGCTGCCATTGGCTAGCGCTCCAACACATTGTAGGGAATCTCCAAGTGGTTGACCAATCACAACAGAGCCGGCCAGCTAACCAATCAGAGCAGACTGGGCGCTGGTTTCAGACAGAGGGTGAAAAGAGGTGCTGCACAGGCAGTGTGAGAAAAGTAAAGAGCTTTTTCAACATTTAAAGCATGGAGACTTGACGTAAAATACAAATAATAACCTGAAAATGAGCAGAATGGTTTAGGTATTTTCCCATTTGTATTACCTCTTCAAATCAATAGCTTCTCAATTCCTATTTTTCACCAAAATCAATTATCGGAGAAGACAGCAGGGTGCTCTTCACCCTGAGCACTAATTTCACAGGACCTTTACTGTATTTGCGTCTAGTTCCATCATTGTGACTCAACACACCACAGCCCTCATCATTGGTACATGTTTAATAATCACTGACTGCAATCTGTAATTTTCCATCTTCCTGTGTCCCATGTAGAGCCAAACAAGACACTGTGTGTTACTATGGAAACAGAGGCTGCCCTGAACCCATCCATCTGAAAGCAGGTCTGTGTTTTTACTACGGTTGCTGTAGAAACTATCCTTTCACATCATATCTTTCAGCCTACCATGTTCGCCTGTCCTCATGATGATAATTGCTCTCCGATAGTCTATGTATCCTCCCATGGTCACCATCGGAGCTCACTAGAGAGTATATATTGTATTTGTTCTTTATCCCTCAGCAGGAATCTATGGCTTGAGTAATTCTCTGCTGGACACTCCATGGAGGAAGCTGCTGAAAGGCAAGCGTCACTTCAGCAGCGTGATCAGCGACCAGGCGCTGTCCTGCGATGGACTCGTGCAGGAGCTGCTGACCGTGCTCAATAACGAGGAACTGTGAGTGGTCCACGCCCAATAAAACATCCTCTAGCTCAGGGGTCCCAAAGTGGGGGTCGCGAGATGATTACACTTTTTTTTTTTTATTATTATTAATAATAACGTGTGCATAGACATTATTGAGGGGTGGACTAGCCATCTGTATAATTTCCCCACCGCGAGGCTCAAACTCTTTCATACCGAGGACCACTTAACCAATAAAAAAACGCTTATGAAATGTAGACTACATTTATTACGGAGTGTATGTCCGAGACAACAGAGAGATATGCAAAATACACCGCATGTAGTACGACACAAACCTCCGCTGTGGATTTTCTAAACAAATTACAGTAAAACTCTGGTCGCAGGCCCAGGTTTAACTCTCTGAGGCCTGCATGGCCTGCCTACAACACAAAATTAAAAAACCGTTTATGCAGCCCCAACCACCGCCTCTGTTCATCAACAGACTTCATGCAATGCTTCATCGGATGCATATATTAGATGATAATCTCTATCTCACTCCTAAAACATCTCAATCTACTTTCAGCGTGGATAAATGTTCATCAAATACATCCATTGTTTGTTTTATATGCTTCTTGAAATCCCAAAAACATAACAAAACACATAGTTTTTCTAGAACAGATTACAAATCGCCTGAATATGACAAACAAGTGGCAACATGTTTGACGAAGGTGTTGAGCTGGGCTATATAAAGCAATCGAAAGTCAAACTTAAGCCCCGCAGATTTTTCTTTTATTTAATGTTTAATGTTGTTTTTATAGGCAATCATTTAAGCTTTGTTTGTTCCAGGTTTAATATGTGCAATGAGTTCATTTCAATACGTTTTGCAATGAACATTGAACCAGTCCGGCCCTCGACTAGTACCGATTTTTTAAATGTTGGCTCACTGTGTATTTGAGTTTGACACCCCTGCTCTAGCTGTAGATTCACACTGCAAAACAACACATTTTATTTAATTTGCGTTATGAATAATCGTATAATATTAAAATCAGCTGTTTCTGGGTTAGATTGAGCTGCCATTGATAACACGTGTGCATGATGTAATGTTAGTCCAACAACTAAAAACAAACAATGTATTACTTAAAGGTCACCTATTATGCAAAATCCACTTTTTCTACATCAACATGTGTCCCCTCTTCTTCATGTCTCTTCTACATCAACATGTGTCCCCTCTTCTTCATGTCTCTTCTACATCAACATGTGTCCCCTCTTCTTCATGTCTCTTCTACATCAACATGTGTCCCCTCTTCTTCATGTCTCTTCTACATCAACATGTGTCCCCTCTTCTTCATGTCTCTTCTACATCAACATGTGTCCCCTCTTCTTCATGTCTCTTCTACATCAACATGTGTCCCCTCTTCTTCATGTCTCTTCTACATCAACATGTGTCCCCTCTTCTTCATGTCTCTTCTACATCAACATGTGTCAAAACAAAGCGACATGCTGTTAACTTTTAAAAGTTCAGTTTTCATCTTGCGTCATATATATTTTTTATTTCTGTTACACAGCTTCAAATAATGAACAGGCTAATTTCTCAACAAATGAATACTGAATCATTAAATGTTCATATCTTATAGAACTAATTGCCAATCCTACAAAATGTAGACTCACAATTCTAAAATGAATTGACCAACTGAGAACAGAGAGTGAAATCTCAAATTGTCTTTGGTCTCTTTTTCTAACTTAACATTTATTAGCATCATTCATTACTGTATGTCAACTCAAAAAAAACCTTGAGTATGTAAGGAACTGCTTTATGTATAAAAGACATCAAGACTCAACTGCATGACCTATTTTCTGCATGAGATATTTTCAGAAACAGATTTTAGTGAGCTGAGAGTTGAGAGGAAGTTTGCAAACAGCTATGTTCATTTGAGGTGAGACTGAAATGTAGGACAAGGCAGATTGACGACATAAGTGTGCAAGTATTATTAGTACGTTACATACTTTTGGGATATCATGCATTGGTTGATCATTGACTTATACATCTATACTCCATGCAGAGAGGGCAAAGTACACACATCATTCACTCAAGTAGAAGTAAAGATACTCGTGTTTAAAAATACTCTGGTGAAAGTAGAAGTACTGACTAAACTTCTTTACTCAAGTCAAAGTAAAGAGGCTTTGAAATGTACTTCAGTAAAAAGTACCCATAGCTAGCAGCTGTTTTAAAGAGTACCTGACCTCCCTTTATATTAATAGAACAATAATGTCATTGTTAGCTAATGAATGTTTCCATGCTGAACAACGGCAACATGACAACGTTTCCATTGGTCCCTCTTCTTTAGAGAAGACCAGGAAATGATGGATACACGGATCGTGTTCAAATCAATAGGCACGCAATGACTCTAAAGAATAATGATCACGCATCAAACACACATTCAGACTAAAGGAACCAGCTGTTTGGGAAATGAGAGAAGTAGAAAGTACAGGTATTTGAGTTCAACATGTAAGAAGTAGAAAGTACAGGTATTTGGGTTCAACATGTAAGAAGTAGAAAGTACAGGTATTTGTGTTCAACATGTAAGAAGTAGAAAGTACAGGTATTTGGGTTCAACATGTAAGAAGTAGAAAGTACAGGTATTTGGGTTCAACATGTAAGAAGTAGAAAGTACAGGTATTTGAGTTCAACATGTAAGAAGTAGAAAGTACAGGTATTTGGGTTCAACATGTAAGAAGTAGAAAGTACAGGTATTTGGGTTCAACATGTAAAAAGTAGAAAGTACAGGTATTTGGGTTCAACATGTAAGAAGTAGAAAGTACAGGTATTTGAGTTCAACATGTAAGAAGTAGAAAGTACAGGTATTTGGGTTCAACATGTGAGAAGTAGAAAGTACAGGTATTTGGGTTCAACATGTAAGAAGTAGAAAGTACAGGTATTTGGGTTCAACATGTAAGAAGTAGAAAGTACAGGTATTTGAGTTCAACATGTAAGAAGTAGAAAGTACAGGTATTTGAGTTCAACATGTAAGAAGTAGAAAGTACAGGTATTTGTGTTCAACATGTAAGAAGTAGAAAGTACAGGTATTTGGGTTCAACATGTAAGAAGTAGAAAGTACAGGTATTTGAGTTCAACATGTAAGAAGTAGAAAGTACAGGTATTTGAGTTCAACATGTAAGAAGTAAAAAGTCGTAAGTAGTGGAGTAAAATGCTGATAGCAGAAAAATGTACTTAAGTACAGTAACAAAGTATTTGTACTCCACTGCTTCCCACCTCTGACTCCATGTGGATTGTAACAGAATGTTAAATCATAACCATAACGCTTGTTAAAGAGGTGTTTTATGTGTTTGTTGAACAGGAACGCCCCTGATCCAGCTCAGGAGAGTCAGGGTTTTGGGTACACTAAACCCATCCTGCAGGCTCAGTCCGCAGTGTGTGTCCGCACCCCTCATTACGGCACCAGGTCAGTGTCTTCCACCTCCACCAGAACTCTCTGTCCTCTCTCAGCGTTTCTCTCCACCAGGGCTGACTCACAGAGACACGGAGAACACAGAGCTGTTCGTACACAGTCTAAAAGGTCACAGGGTTAGTGTGTGGCGGCTATATTCCCATTGAATACGGCCGCTCTGAGGCTAAACCTCGCTCATTGATGTGACGCGTATAAATAATAACGTCTGTACTGAACTCGACGTTTAAAGGATATTTAATATTGTAAATCAAAACAATAAAGAAACGGAATCATACGGTCAACAAAGGATATCAAAGCTAAGCTCACCCCCATTGTCATGCCACTAAACCTCCACATACACCCAGTGCCCTAAATACCATTAACCACACCATGTGACAATCACCGGAAACAACCCATTACAAGTGTGTGTGGTGTGAACAAATAAGAGTGTCCTTTAGCCAGGCGCTGTTGACATTTCAAACTGATCTCTACCCCTTCCCACTCAGTGATGTAGTAAACCTATTGTGAGCCATAATAGGGGCATGAGTATGCTTTTTGGGGACCTTCCCTTTCCTGTAGTGCAGTGTGTTATATTGGTTTATGTGCATGTAAATGGTCTGCAGAGGCTAAAATCCCTGTGTTGCCTTCAGAGGTTTCGGACAGAGGGTGAAAAGAGATGCTGCAGCACAGGCAGTATGAGAAAAATAAAGTGCTTTTTGAATATGGAGACATGTCATAGTAGAGACACTAAATACTACTTTGAACCTGAAAATTAGTATTATAGGGCGCCTTTAAATCTTCATTCGCTGTAAAGGTTGGCGATTTGCTGTGATGATTAATGGGTATTCATTTCCTGGTTTTTGCTAAATACCTCCAATTTGACTTTTAAATGATCCCAGTTGTCCTCAGTGTTATCCTGCCACCTGCCTGTGCTCTTTAATGTGTCTTCTAGCATTTTCTGTTAGTTATGCCTTGTGTTTGTTTACTTGTTTCCTGTTTCCTTGCCCCCTTAAGGACCAACACAATTATCCTGATAGACGCAGCGGGTAACGTGACCTTCACAGAGCGCACCATGCCCACCTGTGACACGAACAAATGGAGCACCAATTCTTTCCAGTTCAAACTAGAGGTGTGAAGACGTGATGGAGGAAACCCACTCTGTGCCTTTCTGCATCCCCCCCCCCCCTCATTACAGCAGCTGTGTGAACATGAAGTCTCTTCAGCACTTTTTCTTCAGCTAGTCGACACTAGCTTCCTCATTCAAATCTGTGATATGTATTTCTAATTCTAGATTTAAGTTAAGATGCATCTTTTGAAAATGTGTGCTAATTGAAAAGTTTGCCAAAGAACATTTTGTGGAGAAAAATGTATTTAACGTGCATTTTACAAAACAACAGGGTTGGGTTGCTAATTCGTTACAGATCGCTGGTGATCTGCTTTCAAATGCAATCAATACCGATAATTGTAATATAATTTAATCTTGTTGTTTTCTTATTTTCACTACTTTTAAATGTGTGATAAGTAGTGAATATACACTTTGCACAATTTGCAGACTGTCTTACACATCGGGAAATCATTGGATCTCCAGTATTTTTCTACAGAATGTGTGATTCTGATTTAAATGCACAGTAACTATCACAAATTAAAATTACTTTTACAAATTAGCTATGCCCAAACCCTGCACAACAGTATCCTCAGCGTTGGTACAAACAATGGATTTTTTTCCGACTCTGACCATGGTAGAATAATGCATTTTACAACTGTTTGTCAATAAAATCATTGTATTCAAACACTCACGTTTGGCTCATTATGCAATGATTGTTAGCACAAAGACACTGTGGGGAACCCAATTCTCTTTTTTTAAGTTACACAGCTTATGTCTGCCTTTTACATTTTTCTAAACAGCTGGTTCTATCTTTAACCTTATGTATATTACCTTTTGTGTTTCTTTGCAGTTTACCCACACACAGGTGTTTGGACACTCGTGGATAATATCTCCAACTCCTTCACCACCTCATAGTGTGAATCCTTCCTCTCATTCCTCCAAAGCAACATTTAAATAATACGCAGCAACATAGCCAACTCCTCCATCTCGTCCACCACCCATCCTTTTCCGGAACCTGCCTACCCTCCTCCTTCCAAGCACCCTTTTACAGCCTTCAGACAAAATTACCTCACTGGACATAGTTGCCCAAGTCAGTAGTGCCCTCTCCTGGTTTAAATCCTATCTCTCTGACAGACAGCAATTCATCTCCACTAACAACTCCAAATCCCCCACAGTCCCCGTCAATCATGGCGTCCCTCAGGGTTCTGTACTTGGTCCTCTTCTGTTCATCATCTACATCCTCCCAATTGGACAAATTCTCCGTCCACACCAACTCCAGTTCCACTGTTATACTGATGAGCTCTACCTCTCAACAAAATCAATTTCTCCAACCACACACTCCCAGCTCAGCACCTGCCTCACTGACATTAAAATGTGGATGCAAATTTCTAAAACTTAACTGTGACAAATCGGAATTTATAATCATTGGCCCAAACTCACTTACCCGCTCAACCCAAGATTTTTCTCTTACCATCGATGGCTCCATTGTCAACCCCTCCACTCACATTCGTAACCTTGGCATCATCCTCGACCCCACCCTCACTTTCCTCCCTCACATCAACCAGGTCACAAAAAATGCTTTCTTCCATTTAAAGAACATCGCCCGCATCAGACTCTCCCTCTCATCGACCGCTGCTGAAACTCTGATTAATGCCTTTTTAACATCCCGACTGGATTACTGCAGCAGAATACTTTTTGGATCACCTGCTGCATTCATATTAAAACAACTTCAATATGTCCAAAACTCAGCTGCCCGCTTGCTCACCTCTACCTGACGCTCCGACCACACCACCCCTATCCTCCATGACCTCCACTGGCTCCCCATCAAACACCGCATTGACTTTAAAATATTACTTTTCACTTTCAAAGCCCTCAACAACCTTTCCCCCCCTTCCTCTGTGGCCTCATCCAAAGACACACCCTCACCCGTCGCCTCAGGTCTGCTGACGCTAACCTACTGCAGCCCATCAGGACAAAGCTCCGGACCTGGTGTGACAGGGCCTTCGCTGCAGGCCCCCCCCCCCCCCTCACTCTGGAACTCCCTCCCCAGCCACGTCAGATCTGCCAACACTCTCACATCATTCAAACAATCCCTCAAAACTCACCTTTTCACTCTTGCCTTCAACTCCTAATCAACTAACCCCTTGCCCTTATTCAACCTAGATTAGCACTTTCTACTTTTTGTTTGACTTGCTTGTAAGCGCTTTGAGCACCAGGAAAAGCGCTTTATAAATGCAATGTATTATTATTATTTTGAGTACAAAGGTTCATAATGACAAGCCTAACTTCATATCAATAGGGAAGATCATTTGTAAATCCATCTACATTGTTCCTGTCTTTTAATGGAAATAAATTATCTGAATCACTGGGCTAAAGCTGCTGGACATTGTCAACTGTTATTGAGCAGTGACCCCTACTGGAGATTTAAGATATTGCACTTTAAAATTATTCTCATGTAATCATCCCATAAGGACTGTTGTAGGTCAAAGACGTTTAAACAAGTAGCTCTCACATAAGAAGGTTATTTTTAAACATTGGTTAAATGATTCTTATTTTGGTATGGGAGGGTCAAATGTCTTGGAGCTATGTATCATCATTTCTGTGTGTGAAAACATTATGAATATAATACATTCTGATATCTATAAATGTGTGAATATTATTTAAACAAATGGGTTTTCCTTTTTGAATCTTTAGGAAGATCTGTAGCTCCGCATCACATTTTGTGAACAAATAAAAACATGTTTGCATAAATCATTTTGACACGTGCGAGTGCATAAAGAACATGTCCTCAAGGGTTTTCATCTACATATATGGTTTTAATTATGGAGGACCGAACATGACATAAGTATAAATAAATACATAAATAAATACAGGAATAATGAATTTCAGTTTCTTAAATCACTTAATCACTGATTATAATGTTCTTCTTACAATTCTCTAGCTCATTAATGCCCCTGTGTTTACAGTTCCCCACCAGAAATATAATCAACAGGGCATTCTTTTCAGTTCATCTTACTCTGATGGCTTACTTGATGATTTAACCCTTCTCTTGCGTTAGGTCATACCCCCCTTCCCATGCTATTTTCGGTCAAAATTGACCGGTGTGTTTTGCACAGTGATATCTCTGGAACCCCTTATCCAATTGTGATGGTTGACATCTCATTTGAACAGTCAAAGCAAGTAGAATCAAGGGATGACAGACAGAATGACACCAGGGGTGAATTTCATATTCTTTTTGGCAGTAAGTTCAAAGATAGTGCTTATTTTTACATTACTGTATATTATGAAAATGCTTGTCATGTAGGCTGTGTTTACTGGAGATGGAAATGCTTTAGTTAGTGTTGTAGCTGAGATTCTTCCCGTTCCAATGATGTATGTATTGATTTGATACAAGCAAGCAAGTGTTTCATGTCATGGTCCGGACCCACCGGTGGGCCCATCAAGTTCAGCATTCACTGTGATGAATATAAAATAAGGCACTGATAATATTTTCCTCAATGAACATTTATTGAAAGAGAAATATACCATAACAGAACGTGTGTGTGCTCACGTGTGTTCACGTGTGTTCACGCACATGATTGGCAATGCAAAATTGTGGAATGTCACCTCAGGCTCCTCTCCCTCAGGGGCCTCTCCCTCAGGGGCCTCTCCCTCAGGGGCTTCTATTTCAGGGGCCTCTCCCTCAGGGGCTTCTATTTCAGGGGCCTCTTCCTGGTCTGTTGTAGGCTCATAGTCTGGATCACTGTTGTCTTCCATTTCTGAGACATCTTCCTCTATCTCCTCTTCATCTGATTCAATCTCGTCTTCATCTGGTTCAAAAATGTGTCCAGAGCCCCTCGCGCAGAAATTAGCCTAATCGTTCGCCTGCTCATTGTGTCAATGAGTCAAATGTGAGCAAGGCACACATATAACTGCTTGAGAGCCAGTAATGGAGGCGCATTTAGCACGAGAAAGTGAGAGGTTTGTGTTTCTCGAGGGGCACAGAGCTCGCACCTGTGAGAAGGTATGACGGTGTGTGTGTGTGTGTGTGTGTGTGTGTGTGTGTGTGTGTGTGTGTGTGTGTGTGTGTGTGTGTGTGTGTGTGTGTGTGTGTGTGTGTGTGTGTGTGTGTGTGTGTGGTGGTCAAATCTGACCGAAAACGTCAACTTCAATGCAAGTGGTGATCATCAAGTGTATATGTTCAGAGGCCTAGTGTGGAGGATAACAAAGGTATTGAGGTAATCGGATGAAAAACACAATATTTATGATTAAAATAAAAGTCATACTTTTGACCCGAAACGCAGGAGAAAGGTTAACAGATATAATGTCAAATTAAAAATAAAAACTGGTGTTTCGAACCTGTCATTGTTATTAAATCCATCTCCAGTCTTTCTCCATCTTTAGTTGGAGGAGAACTAAACTATATCTGAGTGGATTCTAAGTTTTGATCTTTTTACACTGTATTCCCACTTCTTATTCAACACATTATGTTCTTTGACTGTAGAAGCCCAATTGTAAAGATGATATTGAATTCTCTATAGGTGGCTTTAGCTCAAGTGGTAAATGGATGTCTATCATCCTGAAGGTCACTGGTTCACTTCCATCTCAGATCACATGCGACCAACAAGCCTATGGCGATTGTTCTTTAACATAGCTATAATGTAAAATTAATGACGAAGCAAACGACTGAGCACAGCCAAAGAAAAAACATGTTACCCTTTACTTACTAAACATCTGTTTATTTCAATATGTATTTATATCATTATGTATATCAACATTCATACATTTCTGCAATACATGTAGTTATTATTGTATTTAGTTTAGTGTTTTTATTTATTTTATTCTTTCTTTATTATGCATTTATTTATATTGTAAATGTCATTTTTCATTTGTAGAAATACTTTTAACCTGTTAAATAACTCCGTGTTTAGATAGACACTTATTTGCAGTTACTTACTCATTGAATTCGCTTTTTTTCCCTCCCCGTTTGATACTCTGGTCAAATGTTACGTGTGAGAGAAAACATATAGTGGCCAGTACGGGTATCGAACCCGCGACCTTCGCGTTATTAGCACGACGCTCTAACCAACTGAGCTAACCGGCCATGTATACTCCAAAAAGTGACGTAATGAACGAATCAACTAATAAACGAAACCTACAGAACTGAAAGGTAAATATCCCTGGTTGGTATCTCCGCACGGACGGTAAGATGTCATAGTTTAAACATGTTAATGTGTTTTACTTTGCTAGATTTACGGAGAAAGTCAATAAAATAACATCAGTCATGCAACAGTTTATGGCTATCAGAGTGATAATGTTCAGGCTGACAAAAGCTACAATGTTTACTCTTACTATGTTCATAAATGTCTAAATTTTAAGACCTATAACCTTATTTTCTTTTAAACACGGACTCCAGCTAGTTGAATACACTATCAAGTAATGTTTCATAGAGTTGGAGGGAATAGATACTGTCTTTTGTGTTTCTTTGCAGTTTACCCACACTCAGGTGTTTGGATACTCATGAGTACAAAGGTTCATAATGACAAGCCTAACTTCATATCAACAGGGAAGATCATTTGTAAATCCATCTACATTGTTCCTGTCTTTTAATGGAAAGAAATGATCTGAATCACTGGGCGAAAGCTGCTGGACATTGTCAACTGTTATTGAGCAGTGACCCCTACTGGAGATGTAAGATATTGCACTTTTCATTTACAAATATGGTTTTAATTATGGAGGACCGAACATGACATAAGTATAAATAAATAAATGTGTCAAAAACATAAATAAATACAGGAATAATGAATTTCAGTTTCTTAAAGCACTTAATCACTGATTATAATGTTCTTATTGCTCCTGTGCTTACAGTTCCCCTCCAGAAATATAATCAACATTCGTAGTTACTCTTACTCTGATGGCTTACTTGATGATTTAACAGATATAATGTCAAATAAAAAATCAATTGAGAAGCTGAAGACCAAACTTGTCGTTACTACTGGGTGTTGAACGTTAGGTTGCTGCATGTTAAAGTAATGCTTAGACCTCTAGGCCACTAATATAGTTTTCAAGCATGATCGCCCATCTGTTGCCGTGACGTTTTCTCACGTGTATTTGTACCTTTACGCACACAATGCACATTAAAGCGGCATGCAGCTTTTACGCAATGTTGTTTGGTGGGTCGCCTTGTATTCTGTGGATATGACAATATTAATAACTATTGTACTTTCAATTCCTCTGACAAGTTTTAACACGTGTACGTAGTGAGGTGTCTTTAACAATATCTTTGAATTGCTATAATACAATTCCCCCTTTAATTTGGAATCTTTGTGAACACAGCAAGGAGAAACACAGTCACAGAGCACTTCTATCTTTGAGCAGATCATCACATGCTAAATAAATATTCTGGAAATGGACAATAATGAGTGTTAATACAGCTGTAGCTGGCCAAAAACTGAAAACGGGTGTTTCGAACATGTCATTGTTGTTAAATCCATCTCCAGTCTTTCCCCATCTTTAGTCTTCTATATCTATATATATCTTCTATATTCAACACATTATGTTCTTTGACTGTAGAAGCCCAATTGTAAAGATGATATAGAATTCTCTATAAGTGGCTTTAGCTCAAGTGGTAAATGGATGTCAATCAACCTGAAGGTCACTGGTTCACTTCCATCTCAGATAACATGCAACCAACAAGGCTATGGTGACTGTTCTTTAACATATATATGTCAAATGAATGACGAAACTGCACAGCCACAGAAAAAACATGTTACCCTTGACTTATACAGACTAAACATGTTTATTTATTTATTTCATATCAACATTCTTACATTTCTGCAATACATGCAGTTATTATTGGATTTAGTTTAGTGTTTTTATTTATGTTACTCTTTCTTTATTATGCATTTATTTCTATTGTAAATGTCATTTTCCATTTGAAGAAATACTTTTAACCCGTTGAATAACTCCGTGTTTAGATTTTAGACTTATTGCAGTTAATTACTCATTGAATTCGCCGTTTCCCCCCGTTGGATACTCTGGTCAAATGATACTAACGCTACGTGTGAGAGAAAACATACAGTGGCCAGTACGGGTATCGAACCCGCGACCTTCGCGTTATTAGCATGAAGCTCTAACCAACTGAGCTAACCGGCCATGTGTAGACCCAGTAGTGACGTAATCAAAACGTAATAAACAAAACGTACAGAACCAAAAGGTAAATATCCCTGTTCGGTATCTCGTTACTGACGGTAAGATTTCATAGTTTAAACATGTTAATGCGTTTTACTTTGCTAGATTTATAGAGAAAGTCAATAAAACATCAGTCATGCAACAGTTTATGGCTATCAAAGTGATCATGTTCAGGCTGACGAAAGCTACAATGTGTAGGCTACTCGTCCTGGGTCCGTGTACTTTTTGTCGGTTTGATTTTTCGTTTAAACCAAAAAAACAGCCTTTAATAACACAAACAATAACCAAAGCAGGACTATGTACGGTCAGCAGAAAAGAGCAAGTTCAGCCCGTTGGTCATCGACACACCAGGCGCCGTAAATACCTGACCACATCCATGTGATCATTGAATGATATACAACTGTGTGTGGTTAAAACAAATAAGTATAATACCAGGAATAATAAGCAACGGCTAACATCTGTGGATCAAAATGTAATAATAATGCATCAATATTATTTACTGAATGTATTTTTTTTTTAAAAAGGTGTAGAAATAATTCCTTTGATTAACCCCCGGAACGACCAGTGTGAATATGTAACATTCATGAAAATAAAGGTTAGACAAAAGGACTTCTGTTCACACACATATACAAGTTAACATCTGTGTCTTTATTGTTATCATGTTAACAAAATAGGTGAACACGTAACATCTCAGCTGCTAAGGACAAGTTGTGCGAGATGCACAAACTGAGGGAAAAGTTGATGAACAAGGCCCATCATTCCACTTCCCCCACCAGTTGTTGAGTACACAGTCTTCACCTCGTCCGCTGTTTGGTTGTCCTCTATACCAAAAGAAATACTTGGCTGCACACCCATCAGACCACATCCATCTTCCTTCTTTGGCGATGTCATTGAGTCCGATCCATGTTGCTCCCTCAGCAGGGTCAGAGCTTTTGATCATGAATTTGACAACATCCTCCTCCTCTGTGCTGTGGATAGACACCAGGTTGCCTCCCTGGGACACACAGTAGAACTCTGCATCAGCCCAGGTCGTCTCTGTGTTGAAGTACTTGTAGCAGCGGCCGTTGAAGGAGAACCAGAAGGAGGGACAGGTATCTTGCTGTAGCTCCATTTGAGGGTCATCTGAAGAAGACACAGCACCCAGAGCCAGGCCCAACAGGCTTCTTCTTATACAGGACTGTCTCAGAAAATTAGAATATTGTGATAAAGTTCTTTATTTTCTGTAATGCAATTAAAAAAACTAAAATGTCATACATTCTGGATTCATTACAAATCAACTGAAATATTGAAAGCCTTTTATTATTTTAAAATTGCTGATTATGGCATACAGCTTAAGAAAACTCAAAAATCCTATTTCAAAAAATTAGAATAGTTCCTCAGACCAAGTAAAAAAAAAAGATTTATAACAGCAAAACACAATCAAACATTTGAAAATGTCCATTAATGCACTCAGTACTTGGGTGGGAATCCTTTTGCACGGATTACTGCATCAATGCGGCGTGGCATGGAGGCAATCAGCCTGTGGCATTGCTGAGGTGTTATGGATGCACAGGATGCTTCAATAGCGGCCTTTAGCTCATTAGCATTGTTGGGTCTGGTGTCTTTCAGCTTCTTCTTCACAATACCCCACATATTCTCTATGGGGTTCAGGTCAGGGGAATTTGCAGGCCAATCGAGGACAGTAATGCCATGGTCAGTACACCAGTTACTGGTGGTTTTGGCACTGTGGGCAGGTGCCAGATCATGCTGGAAAATGAATTCCTCATCTCCATAGAGCTTTTCAGCAGACGGAAGCATGTAGTGCTCTAAAATCTCTTGGTACACAGCTGCATTTACTCTGGGCTTGATGAAACACAGTGGACCAACACCAGCAGCTGACATGGCTCCCCAAACCATCGCTGACTGTGGGAACTTCACACTGGATTTCAAGCAACTTGGATTTTGCTCCTCTCCAGCCTTTCTCCAGACTCTGGCGCCTTGACTTCCAAATGAAAGACAAAACTTGCTTTCGTCTGAAAAGAGGACTTTGGACCACTGTGCAACTGTCCAGTGCTTCTTTTCCTTAGCCCAAGTCAGACGCCTCTTCCGTTGTCTTGAGTTCAGAAGTGGCTTGACCATGGGAATACGGCTATTGTAGCCCATTTCCCGGACACGTCTGTGAACAGTGACTTTTGATACCTGGACTCCAGCTTCAGTCCACTGTCTTTGAAGCTCCCCCAAATTCTGGAAGCGACTCTTCTTCACAATGCTGTTAAGGCTGCGGTCATCTCTCTTGGTTGTGCAGCGTTTCCTGCCACATTTCCCCCTTCCAACAGACTTTTTGTGGATGTGCTTTGAAACTGCACTCTGTGAACAGCTTGCTCTTTGAGAAATTTCTTTTTGTGTCTTACCCTCCTGATGGAGGGTGTCAATGACGGTCCTCTGGACAGCAGTCAGATCAGCAGTCTTCCCCATACTTGTGATTTAGTTTACTGAACCAAGCTGAGTGTTTTTCAAGGCTCAGGAAACCCTTGCAGGTGTTTCGAGTTAATTAGACGATTCAAGTGATTCGTTGAACACCCTACTAGTATACTTTTTCATGATATTCTAATATTTAGAGATAGGATATTTGAGTTTTCTTAAGCTGTATGCCATAATCAGCAATATTAAAATAATAAAAGGCTTGCAATATTTCAGTTGATTTGTAATGAATCCAGAATGTATGACATTTTTGTTTTTTTAATTGCATTACAGAAAATAAAGAACTTTATCACAATATTCTAATTTTCTGAGACAGTCCTGTAGATGTGTGGGAATGTGACTTCATTATCACGTGAAGTCACATAACCAGTGCCCGGTAAAATGTAAGTTATAAAAGTTTTTTCGGCAGTTTCAGAAAACCTTTCTCTTGGCTGGACGCTCACCGTTATTTCCCTCTGGGTAGGACTCGCGGGATCAGCTGTTATATAAGGAAGGGGTGGGACTGAGCCACAGGAAATTGTCTCCAGCACGGAACGGGGAATGTTACAGTCTCTGACCTCACGCTACACTGATCATTGTTGTTTAATTTTATGGAAGAAGTCAAGAAATCCGCCAGAGGAAGGCAAATAAATCAACGCCTACAGAGTTTTATTTGGACTGTTTTTAACGTGTGAGTCAAGAAGCTGTTCCCTGTTAATGTGGCACAGTTTTAAATATCCTACAAGAATGGGCCACGACATAGTCAAAGACTCCGGACCGCTGGAATAACTGATGATAAATATATATATGTATATACATATACATATATACAAACATATATACACATATATACATACACACATACATATATACATACATATATGGTACCGACACCGGCTTGGATATTTGTGAATGGAAGAAGGAGACTCCGCGAACAGAGCGTATGGATTGCGCAAGGATCAGCTGTTTAGCCATGCGGAGGCCCGCGAGTAAACAAAAGACAACAAGAACAGTGAGTAAATGGACTAATACAATGGATGAGATGAACCTTTAAGCCGGATGGAAGATATTAAAGCTGATCGGGATATGGATATATGTTGGATGCCAAGACAAAAGAAAACGGAATGGAGCATAGAGAAATGTTTGTTACGACGCAATGCTTGGATTAAAGTGCGGATTGAACGATCAAAAGGATTGATAACGTGTGATCCTAAGCAGGGGTGCCGCCAGGGATTTTGGGCCCTATGAAAATATATCACATTGGGCCCCAAACATATTTGTTTTGATATATAGTTGGATTCCAGTCTTCCTTCAGATACGTTAAGTGGCATGTCATTCAACACAATGCTGCTCACCTCCTTCAGTTGGGAGAACAGCTGGTTCAGGTTCAGCCTCATGGGGGGACAGCAGGGCTGCTGAGCCTAAAGATGGATCTTTGTTCAGGTCAGGTCAGCAGGCCAAACAAAGAACAGAGGGCAAAGAGGTGGTAAACCCTTATGCTTTCCGGAACTGAATGTTTGATTGTCTAAATGTATATACTTTGGGAGATAATAGCTTTCCTAATGTACCAACACTTTTATTTAAAGGTCCCATGTCATGCTTTCCTGTTCTGTCCCCTTGTGTGTGATGTAGCTTTCTCTGTAACCGGTCTGCAGAGTCACAAACCCTCAGTACACCCTGTAGTGAGTACATGCCGTGTTCAAGTTGATGTAGAACATAAATGTTATATATCTGAACAAATTTGCTGCAATAATTATTATACATGTAAACTTGCAATCAGGAGTCAATATAACTAATAGATCTAAGTTGAAACAAATATATTATTACAATCTTCTTAACTTGAAATGATGAGTTGTATAAATGTAGAACTTGAAAGTGTGAGTTATAATAAGACTGAACTGTGAGTTTATTTGACTAGGAGGTAAATAAGGTTTCCTTGCTCTGATAATGTCAGATTGGTATTTGTTTCAACTCTGAGTTTAAAGTTAGAACAACTTAAAAAACAATGTTAATACAACTAGAACCTTTAAGTCATATCAACGAGATGTACTTGCATGAATGAGTTGAAACAAAGATTGTCTTCAAGTTGACTTGATTTGCTTTTTCAAGGCAGCAGGTGGACTTTCATTTGCAAGTTGAACTGACAGCTGTGTGTGTGTGTGTGAAATAATACATGCAAACAAACTGTAGTTTTTGTCTGTGATGTAACAATACAACGTTATAGGCTATCAAGCTATCAAATATGTAAATGGGTGGAAAAGATGATTTCAATACTAACCTGTTATAACTAAAGCCTTGAGGTTTAGTTCTCACACAGAAACAAAGCAAACGCATCATTTTCCAACAAGGAGAAACACTTTTGAAATCAGCTCACTCTCAGAGTTTCATGGATTATTAAAGAAGTTTGATTATGTTTTTGGTACATAGCAAATGACAGCATTTATTACAGTGATGTTGAACATCTCATGATTTCTGGAGGATTCTGCTGTGTTCAGTAATTTAAGACGTTGTGCTTCATTGTAATCTCATGGTAACGAAATCGGTCAAAACTCTTCATTATAAAATCAAGTAGAATTTGTGATGCAAGATTTAAGCAAAATCATGAAAAAAAGCCACATCTAAAAACCTTTATCGGCGAAAGCTAAATTCTTCAGAAATGCAAAAAACAACAAAATCAATCAAAATTCTTATGAAGCAAAAACATTTCTCGGTTCCAAAATCACTTGTTTACGGACAATGTTAACATTTTAAGTACGAAATAATTTGTCTCCTGAATTTGGGAAAATCCTAAATCACAAAAATAATCTGAATTCTTTGAAAAAAGTGAAATTCTAAAGAAATGTATGTTTCATAAAAGTCCAAGAAGCATCAGCCAATCGAATCATATGCCAGTACAAGCTCTAGCCAATCAAACCGCTGCTTGTGTGTCAGGGGCGGGAGATTCATGTGATTGGTTGTTGGTCGAGTTTCAGACACGCCCGCCGGCAAGCGTCAACGCACACCGCTGTGTGGACGGGCCGTCATCCGTTTGATACTCTGGTCAAATGTTATCGAACCCGCGACCTTCGCGTTGTTAGCACGACGCTCTAACCAACTGAGCTAACCGGCCATGGGTAGACCCAGTAGTGACGTAATAACATAATCAACTAATAAACGAAACCTACGGAACCGAAAGGTAAATATCCCTGGCTGGTATCTCGTTACGGACGGTAAGATTTCATAATTTAAACATGTTAATGTGTTTTACTTTAGATTTATAAAGAAATTCAATAAAATAACATCAGTGATGCAACAGTATCAGAGTGATAATGTTCAGGCTGACAAAAACTACAATGTGTACTCCTCCTGTGTTCCTTAATGTCTAAAGTTGTATTTGACTTATAACCTATTTTCTGACACGGACTGCAGCTATAGTTGAATACACTATCAAGTAATCAAGTAACTCATAGAGTTGGTGTAATGTTGAATGTGAATTTTAAAGGCAGACTAACTGAATAATGTGACAAAAGAGGCATCAAGGCACATTTTGAAAAGAATACACAATATAGATAATAATAATAATTCCTTACATTTATTATAGCGCTTTTCCAGATGCTCAAAGCGCTATACAAATACACTATCATACATGCAATGGTCACCACTGTGGAAAATACCCACAGGAGCAAGTTCAGGTGAAGTGTCTTGCCCAAGGACACAACGGCTTTACAGACGCAGCAGCAGCGGGTTTCACCCCTTGATCTGATGATCATTGCACAGTGCCACACCGTCCATCTTCACACCTCGAAGTCATCGAGGCACTTTTACAAGTATACATTAGTATCATACATGTACTGTGGACAATACCCACAGGAGCAAATCCGGGTGAAGTGTCTTGCCCAAGGACACAACGGCCGCAGTGGCTTTCGAAGTTCCCCAGCACCCCCCTTGATCTGATGATCAGATGCACAGACCACTGCGTCACCCGTCCCACTCTTCAGATATACACAGAAGGAAATAAATGGGTAACCCTAGATTATGTTCATCCATCAGATAGTACACACGGACAAATCAACAAAATGTTAATTTCAGAATACATATTCATTGTCTTTTCTTTGTATATTCACTGCAGTAATCATGCAAACCAGTAGTCTGAGACATTGTTTAAAGATTAAAAGGGGTGTTAAAGAAAGTGTGGTGATGATTAATGTTTAATCACCAAAGTAGGGGGGGAGAAACGAACATGACAGGAGGGTTAAGTTAAGATAACAACCTGATTGATCTTAATTGATTAATATTGAATTCTCTATAGGTGGCTTTAGGTCAAGTGGTAAATGGATATCTATCAACCTGAAGGTCACTGGTTCACTTCCATCTCAGATAACATGCAAGTTACAACCAACAAGGCTATGGTGACTGTGCTTTAAAATAGGTATAATGTAAAATGAATGACGAAACAAATGGCTGAACATAGCCAAGGAAAAAACATGTTATACCCTTGATTTACACAGACTAAACATCTGTTTATTTCAATATATATTTAATTCATTATTTATGTCAACATTTATACATTTCTGTGTTAAGTAATATATTTAGTTATTATTGTATTTAGTTTAGTGTTTCTTTTTTATTTATTATGCATTTATCACTATTGAAATGTCATTTTTCATTTGTAGAAATAATTGTACCTCATGAAATTATTCCGTGTTTAGATAGACACTTATTTGCAGTTACTTACTCATTTCATTCCCTTTTTCCCCCGTTTGATACTAATTTAACGTGTGAGAGAAAACATACAGTGGCCAGTACGGGTATCGAACCCGCGACCTTCGCGTTATTAGCACGACGCTCTAACCAACTGAGCTAACCGGCCATGAGAAGTCTCAGTAGTGACGTAATAAAACAATCAAGTAATAAACGAAACCTACAGACCCGAAAGGTAAATATCTCTGGTTGCTATCTCGTCAGGGTTAGGGTTAGGTGTACAACTGTTATTGAGCAGTGACCCCTACTGGAGATGTAAGATATTGCACTTTAAAACAACATTGCGTAAAAGCTGCGTGCTGCTTTAATGTGCATTGTGTGCGTAAAGGTACAAATACACGTGAGAAAACGTCACGGCAACAGATGGGCGATCATGCTTGAAAACTATATTAGTGGTCTAGAGGTCTAAGCATTACTTTAACATGCAGCAACCTAACGTTCAACACCCAGTAGTAACGACAAGTTTGGTCTTCAGCTTCTCAAACTCACTTATAATTTGACATTATATCTGTTAAATCATCAAGTAAGCCATCAGAGTAAGATAAACTACGAATGTTGATAATATTTCTGGTGGGGAACTGTAAGCACAGGAGCAATAAGAACATTATAATCAGTGATTAAGTGCTTTAACTTAGATATAATGCAAAATGAATGGGAAAACAAATGGCTGAGCATATCCAAAGAAAAATATGTTACCCTTGACTTACACAGACTAAACATCTGTTTATTTCAATATTTATTTAATTATTTATTTATGTCAACATTTACACATTTCTGTGTTAAGTAATATATTTAGTTATTATTGTATTTAGTTTAGTGTTTCTATTTTTATTTTATTCTTTCTTTATTATGCATTTATTTCTATTGTAAATGTAATTTTTCAATTGTGGAAATAATTGTAACCCGTTAAATTATTCCGTATTTAGATAGACACTTATTCTCAGTTACTTACTCATTTCATTGGCTTTTTTTCCACCCCGTTTGATACTCTGGTCAAATTTCACTAACGCTACGTGTGAGAGAAAACATACAGTGGCCAGTACGGGTATCGAACCCGCGACCTTCGCGTTATTAGCACGACGCTCTAACCAACTGAGCTAACCGGCCATGAGAAGACTCGGTAGTGACGTAATAAAACAATCAAGTAATAAACGAAACCTACAGAGCCGAAAGGTAAATATCCCTGGTTGCTATCTCGTCAGGGTTAGGGTTAGGTGTACAACTGTTATTGAGCAGTGACCTCTACTGGAGATTTAAGATATTGCACTTTAAATTCTTCTCATGTAATCATCCCATAAGGACTGATGTCGGTAAAAGACGTTTAAACAAGTAGCTCTCATCATTTTTGATACGTGCGAGTGCATAAAGAACATGTCCTCAAGGGTTTTCATTTACATATATGGTTTTAATTATGAAGGACCGAACATGACATAAGTATAAATAAATAAACGCATGAATAAAACAAAATAAATACAGGAATAACGAATTTCTGATTTTTACAGCACAGTCACCATATAGTTGCTTTGGATCTTCACGTTGATAGACATCTCTTTACCCCTTGAGCTAAAACCACCTGTAAAGATTTCATTAAAATCTTTACAATTGGGCTTCTACTGTCAAAACAACTTAATGTGTTGAATGTAGAAGGTATAAGAAGCGGGAATACAGTGTAAAAAGATCACAACTTGGAATCCACTCGGATATAATTTAGTTTTTCTCCAGTCTTCCTCCAACTAAAGATGGAGAAAGACTGGAGATGGATTTAACAACAATGACAGGGTTCGAAACACCCGTTTTCAGTTTTTTAAGGAGGAATTGTATTATAGCAATTCAAAGATATTGTTAGACACCTCACTACGTACACGTGTTAAAACTTGTCAGAGGAATTTAAAGTACAATAGTTATTAATATTGTCATATCCACAGAATACAAGGCGACCCACCAAACAACATTGCGTAAAAGCTGCATGCCGCTTTAATGTGCATTGTGTGCGTAAAGGTACAAATACACGTGAGAAAACGTCACGGCAACAGATGGGCGATCATGCTTGAAAACTATATTAGTGGCCTAGAGGTCTAAGCATTACTTTAACATGCAGCAACCTAACGTTCAACACCCAGTAGTAACGACAAGTTTGGTCTTCAGCTTCTCAAACTCACTTATAATTTGACATTATATCTGTTAAATCATCAAGTAAGCCATCAGAGTAAGATAAACTACGAATTTTGATTATATTTCTGGTGGGGAACTGTAAGCACAGGAGCAATAAGAACATTAGAATCAGTGATTAAGTGCTTTAACATAGATATAATGCAAAATGAATGGGCAAAAACAAATGGCTGAGCAGAGCCAAAGAAAAAACATGTTATACCCTTGACTTACACAGACTAAACATCTGTTTATTTCAATATTTATTTAATTCATTATTTATGTCAACATTTATACATTTCTGTGTTAAGCAATATATTTCGTTATTATTGTATTTAGTTTAGTGTTTCTATTTTATTCTTTCTTTATTATGCATTTATCACTATTGAAATGTCATTTTTCATTTGTAGAAATAATTGTACCTCATGAAATTATTCCGTATTTAGATAGACACTTATTCTAAGTTACTTACTCATTTCATTCCTTTTTTCCACCCCGTTTGATACTCTGGTCAAATTTCACTAACGCTACGTGTGAGAGAAAACATACAGTGGCCAGTACGGGTATCGAACCCGCGACCTTCGCGTTATTAGCACGACGCTCTAACCAACTGAGCTAACCGGCCATGAGAAGTCTCTGTAGTGACGTAATAAAATTCAAACAATAAACGAAACCTACAGAAACGAAAGGTAAATATCCCTGGCTGGTATCTCGTTACGGACGGTAAGATTTCATAGTTTAAACATGTTAATGCGTTTTACTTTGTTAGATTTATAGAGAAGTCAATAAAATAACATCAGTCATGCAACAGTATCAGAGTGATAATGTTCAGGCTGACAAAATCTACAATGTTTACTCGTCCTGTGTTCCTTAATGTCTAAAGTTGTATTTGACTTATAACCTATTTTTCTGTTACACACGGACTGCAGCTATAGTTGAATTCGCTATCGAGTAATGTTTTCTGAATTTTAAAGGCAGACCAACTGAATAAGATACAACCAGCAAGATTAGCAACATTATTGAGAGGTTAAGGGACTCACTTCTGACAAGGAAGCAAACACAGGTGATTTAGTAAGTTACAATGTAAAATCCCATTCAAGGAGGAAGCAAAACAGGGCAAGGCAAGTTCATTTGTATAGAACATGGGTGTCAAACTCACACGGTGCTCGTCGAGGGCCGGACTGGTTCAATTTTTATTGCAAAACTTATTGAAATGAACTTATTGCACATATTAAACCTGGAACTAACAAAGCTTAAATTATTGCCTATAAAACATTAAACATTACATAATCAGTTATTTCTTATTATTACATTTTTCCACAGGCCAACAACAGCTTCAAAAAAACTATTTCCCTCAAAGAAAAAAACTTGTTATAAGTTGTCTCAAGAAAAAAAGTGCAGAAGGAAACATCCATGTAAACTCAGTGTGCTGCTCTGAGATGCTAGTTCAGATACTTGGCGTCTCATCTCGGGTGCAAGGTCATCAATGTTTGGGCTCAGGCTCTGAGCTGAGGAGACCCTCAGGATGGAGTGAAGGTGTGCGTGCAATATACCGGCGGGCCAGATCTAAAGGTAATTAGAAATTATCCTGCGGGCCGAAATTAAATCCACCAAGGGCCTGATTTGGCCCCCGGGCCTTGAGTTTCACACATGTGGTATAGAACCGCTTAAGGTAGGGTAGATAATTCACTTCAGAAACACTTTTTGTTATATTACATGGAATGCTCTTCACATCCCGATAGCAATGAATACATTCAATGCTTTGACAATAAATATATACAAATATGTCACCTGTGGAAGCCGTGGCGCTGTAAAAAGTGTCCAATTATGTGCCTCGGCCCGCGGCAAATAACTGGATGGCCTACCTGCCTGTCAGCCTTCCATCTGTGCACAAACTTATCTCGTGCCCTCATTGGTCATGTGCGCGTTCGTGTGTGTTGGAGGAGGGGCTCTGTAAGGAAGTCTGAAGGTAGGGGCAGAATTTTTTCGGTTGTGTACTTTCAAATTCTAGCGCACTCGAGCTGATTTCTCCATTCTTATATACCTTTAAGCATTTAGAGTGACAAAAAAGTCATCAAGGCACATTTTGAAATAAATACACAATATATATATATAAGTTCACAGAAGAAATCCAAGCAAGCCACACTGTCTCATTGCTTTTGCTTGCCAACCTCACAACCCTCATGTCGTGTTGCCGTAAAATCTGACCGATTTACCACCTTCATCAATCATAAATATTGTGTTTTACCCATGGTTTTACCCTATTGTTTTACCACTGATTGCTTGAAGGCATTTGAACATAGAAAATTGCTGAATTTTGTGACAGGAGGGTTAAGTTAACACCCTGATTGATATTCATTCTAACATAATGCCACATCTCCCTTTTAATTTCTTACAGAACTTCCGGTCTTTACGGAGTCTTTACAACATCCTCCATTAGCCACATATCTGAACCAGGATGTCAGTGCAGTTCTCCGGCTGGGAGGTGTTTGACGATGGCGCTTCTTTTCCTGGTTTGGAGCTGGACTCGTCCCAGAAACCCCGAAGCAAGGGCGTCTACACCATGTACCACGGGACCAGCATCACCAGCGCACGAGTCATCATTGCCAATGGTTTTAAACAGTCTTCAAAGGGCATGCTGGGCATGGGCGTGTATGTCAGTCGTAATATAAAAAAGGCGACGGCTTATCCCCTGAAAAGTAATCCTGCGGACCGAGTTGTCCTTCAGGTACATGTGCGCGTGGGCCGTGTCAAGCGCATTGACAAGGACAACCATCCCATGCAGCAAACATGGCACTCACTTGGCTACGACACTGCGTGGGTGCCCCCCAAAGTTGGCCTCCTAGCAGTGCGCAGTGGCCTGGAAGAGGACTGTGTGTTTGATCCCAAAAGAGTGAAAGTGGTAGGCATCGCAAAGGCACCAAGTGGTTCCATACAGAAAGAACTTCAAGAGCTTCTGATACAATCATCTGGAAGAGGAGGTGAAGGTGCTGCAGAGGTGTGTTCACTGTGTAAGAGGAAGACCCAGCAGGGCGCTCCACACATCAAGCAGCAGTGCTGGGAGTGTGGGGAAAACATCTGCATTCTCATGTCCAAGCATTTCTGTCCAGCCAAACCCTGACGGGGTGAGGGACGGGGGTGTTGATGATTAGATTTGACTCTGATATTGATTAATTTTTCAAGATTCAAGGCTTTCATGTGTACACAGTGTAGTTATGTTGACGAAAATCTTAGGTCACAGGCTCCTCCAACAGTGCAACACAATAAAACTGATAAAATAGTGCAAGTAAATACAATAAAATAGAATAGAAGTAGTGCCATAAGAGTCTATATACAAGTGATACATAATTCGTAAGTTGCAAACAGGTGGATGTTATGGATGTTCTTAGTTCAGGTGTTTAACAGTCTTATGGCCTGTGGAATGAAACTGTCCCGTAACATGTTTAAATGTACTGCTCAATGTATTTTGGGAATCTTTTGTAAGTTATCTATAAAATCTCATTCCTGAATTGTCTCTCATTTAAAGTCAACTGTAGCTTGTTCGTTTTATTGTTCTACATATTATATATTTTATTGGGGTGGCTGTGGCTCAGTGGGTAGTGTGCTGGACTTCGAATCAGGGGGTAGCAAGTTCACTGTAGCACTGCAGTCAGCATGTCGTTGTGTGCCTGGGGAAGACACTTCACCCCAAATTGCTCCTGTGGGGATTGTCCACAGTACTGTCGCTTTGGATAAAAGCGTCTAACAAATGACATGTATTGATTATGCTCTCTTATTAGTATACAATTTTGAACACATTTGACATTCTTTTTTTTGGGATATATTTGTATGTAAAACATGGGACTAAAATTATTTGCGAGAACTCAAGCCAATAAATGTCATTATAATCTAATCTAACCCATCATGTATTTTTGTTTTATATGATGCATGTTAAGAGACTCAGTAAAGCTCATTTCTATAGTGATGCCTTCAAGTAAAGCCATATCTTTCCTACTTGTCATTATTTTGTGTAGTGTGACAAATATTAAGTGACACTTGCTTTAACGAGTCCCAATAGGACATGCAAAGAAATAAGAGAGTCACAAAGTGGGCTGAAAAGAAACACGTTGGAAATTATTTAATTCCATATTGTGCTCAAAGGAGACAGGCATCCCAGCTGCAGCCTGAAGTCTAAGTGAAGATAAGGAAGAGAGAGAATGAACTTGGCCTTGCTTGTATAAGCTTCTAGGCACACAATACGTCCTCCCAGACTTTCCAAGGCTACCAACACATCTTGAGCCAGGTTTCCTGAACATGTCATTAGAAAAAACTGGACTTAAGCTCCACAATTATCACAGCCTCGATTGTTCCATATACAGATGGAATCAAACCACAGACCTCCAGCTTTGCTTTGTACCCCTTAGCTAAAGGTAGAGGTTTCATCAACAATCTTAACAGTTGTGTTTCTATATTTGAAGATCATAATCTGTTTTACAAAACCCGTTGCAATATCTCAACTGCGAAAGAAGCAAAGCAGACACGTACATTCGTTTAAAACAGGGGTGGGGAACCTCCGGCCCTGGGGCGTATACGGCCCGCGAGACAATTTGATACGGCCCTCGAGGTAACACACGCAAAAAAAATAAGAAATCTAGACCGCAAAATAATTAAATAAGCGAGTGCCTGTTAGGGTTAGGGTCCTTGAACACAACGCGAGCCTAACGTGTCATCACGTGGTGTATGTCTCGTCTGACAGGGGTGCAGTTCTGCCGGAGAGCACCGGAACGCCGCTCCTGGGCGGGACCTCACACATGCAGTACCCATACGGAGCCGTACACTTGCCGCAGTTTTTGCGTGGCTGTGTCTTTAGTTGTAAGGCCAGTGGCGATCTGTTCATCTGTCATTCTGATCTTACAGTCAATAACTTTGTTGTTATTAGCATCTGGTTAGCTAGCTATGCTAACGAATATAAGAAGTTTTTTCTACAACCAGTAGAAAAAGAAGTTATAAAAAAATAAGAGAATAAAGTAAACAGGTATAAAATACTATATGACAGTAAAAAAAGTTGTTATTAATAAACAAGAATACAGTTTGAAAGGGGAGTGATTTGTAAAATATCCAGAAAGAAAATTATGTTCTGTTGCTTTTACCTCTTAGAATATTTAACAAATTGCACGGTGTTCTTGGGTGTCATGAAAGGCGCCAATGTATTATTATAAAGTGCGTATTAATGCAGTCCTTGCAGTCTGGCGCTGAACTCAAAGATGACAGCTTTATTAATGACACTTCTGTTGGCACCTGCACTGCTGGAAAATAGGGCGCAGCTCTTCGACCACAAGAGTGAAGCATTGTACAGTCTACATCCGACACATTTCCTCTTAGCATCATCCGTTCTGTCTTATACTTCATTTAAGAAATGTTGAATTGCGATGCCCATTTGCTATAATATAATCCTTGCAATATTTTATTTACCTTTAAATATTTAAAATCCAAAGGTTGTTCTCCTAGACACGTGTGTTTGCGTGTGTGTGCGCTTGTGTGTGTGTGTGTGTGTGTGTGCGCGTGTGTGTGTGTCTCAGTTTGTTTCCCGTCGGACAGATAAGTGGACGGAACCCAAACAGCCACGTAGTAAAAGGCGAAGCTCGCAGAAAGGGTGAGTATTTATAGTCTTTTCCTACATTTACACAAATTGTCATTTAAATATTTACTCATGGGGTTCTGTAATAAACCTATTCGACATAAGGTCCTTCGTTGAATCTTATTAAATATTTGAGAAATCACTCTAGCCAGCGAGTTAGCATCGTTAGCTTGACGGGTTCCGTCGTAAACATATATAGCTAGTTAGCTTTCTCGCTAGCTAGTCTCGATGTAAGTCTCACCTTCTTGTCACAATAGCTGTATTATTAGGCAACACATGGACGCAATTTGACTGCATTTAAATGTACGTTTATCAATGGCAGTCTCATTTTTTCTGACGATTGCTAAACACAGGCTAGCTAACTGATCTGCTGTCAAATGGCTAACTGAGCAACACTACATTTCAGTCAAAGGTGATCATGTATAGCTATAGTATGCCTTTATGATATGACTATAACATGCCGGAGTTTTGTGCAATAGAAACATTTTATTTGTAATTGTACTGTGCAATAATCATAATGTGTTTTATGTGCAAAACATAATTTTTACAATATCTTCACGAAGGACTATCTTATAACGTATTTGTCTTTATTTGTATTTAATTACCAACGTGTTCTTTTTCTCTATATTTAACACGTTAGCTGACTTTATTATTATTTACCTTTTTTGTTTGCTATGTCACCTTTGCTGCAACGTTGTAAATGTCCCCCTTTGCGACAAATAAAGAAATGCTGAGGTCGATAGTTGCATACATTCACAAGCTGTTAAAAGAAATCGCAGAAACCTTTTAAAAAATCTGTTCACCATTTGCGGTGTTTATGCAAATGTGAACACACATGTATTGTAGGAGCTGCTTCTCTTGCTAGGCAGATATTCCCCTCAATGTACACTAAGCTCATGTATCACAGTTGAAAGGCTTTGATTGAAATGCCTGTTTGCTGGTTGATAAGGTGATTACCTGCCTTATCCACCGCTTCTTCACATTCCTGCTCAGATTGAACTCCGTCTGTTCTCACTGACCCTTTGCTTTGGCCTGTTTTACCCAGTGTGTTGCTTCTGTTTGTGTCAAGGTAAAGCAATTGACCGCGAGTTGCTAGTTAATCTATATTTAACACGACACAATCTACTTAACTACCTGGCCTGCTTGTCTGCCCTTGACCCCTCTGTATTTAAATTAAAGCAGGCTATGCCGTTACATATCGTTAGTCCAGAACAGATCACTACTGAGGAGCTACAACTTCTTCTGTCATGTATATTTATCTTAATAATGTGTCATATTTTTCAAAAATGATAGATGAACTGAATGTTTTCTCTCTTCAGTGCTCCCAGCTCCTAAGAAGATGGTTTTGTGAGAAGTTGTTTCCAAAAGTGCACCAGCATTATTGTGACTGTTCAATTTCTTAATGGAAATGGATACTAACCATTCAGGAGCAACTCAAATGGAGGGTACTCAAGAAGACCGTGTTATAAAATCCAATGGGGAAGGCGATTCACAATTGATACAACAAGGGCTGGACAACACAACCAACATGAAGGGAACTACTCATAATGGTGAGTATATGTGTATGAATGAGTACATGCTGTCTCCATTAGACTTGATTAGGTTTCCCTGTTTACAGCTTATGACCTGAAGTTATCTCTTGATATGACACCTTTCTTCACTCCCATCAAGTGCATAATAAACTAGAATTGGGTAGCTATGACTTATTAGACATGTCTCACACTTGGAGAAAAACTTAAAGAAACATCAAACTAAGTTCATTTAAAAAAAAGAATGCAATTATACTTATAAACAAAAATTAGTTTTCATACAATCCAACATCAGGCTGGACATGTCCCAGTGCGCAAACAGGTGGTCTTATCCGTCAGTTTATTCAATATAACAAGGATTTTAAAAGCTTGAAATCATTTTATGTTGGGCCTAATTGTAATATATACTCCTACTGGAATGATTTAACTCGTACTGTACTAAGCGTGTTTCCATCTCTGCGCTCTGATCTGCAAAGTTCTTTCCCCTGCAGGCATATTACTGGTAATACTCGAATGCCAACATGCATGACCTGTTTTAGTTGCTACTGCGAGGCTTGGGGACTTCTCCTTCTCCATGTTGCATCGTGGCTCTTGAACTGAAGTATTAAATAGATTTTAATTAGTCAGTTTCAGCGGGAAACTATGCTACGGTCTGCACTGGTTGGGTGAAGGTAATATAAGTGACTGAAAAAGTTTGAGGACAGGCAAGATGTTAAAAATTACTTTCATAAAACCCCCTCTAGAACCGCGTCAAATCAACGTCAACTTTTAAGTACCATGTTGGTTTCATTTCCTGTTTCAATTGTAGTATGAATATATTTCAAACTATCTTGCTGTAACTTTGTGGGTGTGGTTTTATCATATGTTGCTTCTCTGTAACCGGACAACACGAGCAAACAATCTCACACAACTGTCATCAGATTCAGATTAAACTGTTGCTCAATTCTGATTGGTGCACAGACTCCAGTGACAAGCAAGCCCTTCCCATTAGAAACCAGTGAGAAGAGCACAAATAGAATGTCTTGTATAAAAATAAAATAATTTTAGTAGATGAGCTAAAGGGACGAATCATTATCCACGTGCTGCAAGAATGTTTCCACCCATTTTAGTTTAACCGAGTCAGACGACCAGCTGAGAGAGAGAGAAGAGAAGAGAGAGAGAGAGAGAGAGAGAGAGAGCGAGAAGAGAGAGAGAGAGAGAGTAGAGAGAAGAGAGAGAGGAGAGAAGAGAGAGAGGAGAGAGAGAGGAGAGAGAGGAGAGAGAGGAGAGAGAGGAGAGAGAATATTTCCAGTAATTAGTAGTTCACTAGAACTCATCAGGACTAATTGTCACATTCCTCAGGGTTTCTCTTCCCCCGTTCTCTTTCAGGTCCGGTCAGTTCAGACGTGATGCCAAATGGAAACGGACTGGCGGAGGACTTTAATGCTGCGGGGGACACCCATATAAATGGGCCCCTGCCTCCGACTGCCCCTCCCCAGAGCACCAGCTCCCCCGCCAACTCCCAGACCCAAGAGCCCTCCCCAGGTTTGGCAGATTTTCCACCCATGATGCTAGAGAAGTCTGAGGGGGATAGTGCTGAGTTCACGGTTCACACGGGTGATTCATTGCAGTCGCTCAGACTCAGTATGCCTATGCAGGAGACAGAATTGTGTAAGCATAAACTTGTGTGGAGTGAATGCCCCTTTATACCCCCCCCCCCCCCACCCCCCCCCTGTATTTTGACCTAATTTGCTGTGGAATGACTAGCTTTCTTTGCTGCATATCCATTTTTAACTCCCCTGTTTGTGTATTATTTGAACAGAAGGATTCATTGGGACTTTCTTTTAGCTGTTTGAGTCTACCCCCTTCCTGCAACTCACAGACATCTGATTGCTTGATTTGATGTTGGTGCTTCGTTTGAAAAACCGAACTAATGGCTGCGTTTTGGAACTAACCCCCCCCCCAGTATGATATCGTTTTGGTGGAATTATACGTCGGGCACGGTTTCCTTGTTCACAAATATAACTCCTACACAGAATATATATATATAACAGCGCATGCACAATCCTCTACAGCTATGTTGATGAGCATGACTAATCCAATGTCTGATAAAAACAAGTCAATATTGGCAACTGCATTCAGGAAATGTTTATATATAGTTATACACGAACCAAGATCTATGGGTGTAGCATGTACTTGTACACCCCTCCTGTCATCTGCTCCTTAAATCCACAGTACTTGTCAGATCAATTGAAGGATGTTGTAACTGTGGTTGTAATATACTAGTTAATGGCTTTGTCTTGCACCAAAACGTGTTTCCTGCCCAGTGATTTACATCGGAAACATTTGAATTATTTCTTAATCCAAGCCGCTTCACTCACGACATCGAACATCCTACTAGGGCTGTGCGATTATGGCAAAAATCATAATCACGATTATTTTGGTCAATAATTGAGATCACGATTATCCATTTACTTTGAAAACATCCATTTATTGTTTACAGTTGATTACCCTGAACTTAAAGTTAATTCAACTGAAAAACCAATAAAATAAAAATAAATAATTGTTTTTTTTCGTAATCGTCACAAGCCAAAATCGAGATTAAAATACGATTAATTGCACAGCCCTACTTCATACATTAAATCTACACATAGTGCTCATAGCTAGGACTTAACCGTACCAGTCATATAACACCAGCTCTCGTGCAAATCCAGAACTGTAGTGTGGTCGTTCAGTATGTGGCAATACAAAACATTCCTCTTGTTTGACCAATTTTCCATTTAGCCAACGAGAGGCCTTCATTGGAGATGGAGAACGAGGAGAAGATCCGCCTGGATGCTCGCCGGCGTCTGGAGGATCAACTCAAACAGTACAGAGTGCAGAGACATAAGGAGAGGGTGAGTGAATAACGGATGAGCTGCTCCTTCTTAGATCTGCCCTCCAGGTCCTCATGTAACCAGATTTGCCAGCTTCTGTATTTAAACGTGACACTTCAACCATTAGGCAAATATGTCCCTGGCTGGCTTGCTAGCTCGTTGGTAACATAACTGATGTCTTCTAATGTGCCTGCATCTGGCGCTGAGTTGCCATATTCCTTTCATGAACCACTTCATGATATCCATTGTTGCAGATAAATATAAATGATAATAGCCAAACTAACCGAGCAAGAGTAAACTGACAGGCTGTCTCACTCAAGACCCCACACGACTCAACCCAGCGAAAAACCAGTCTTGCTCGATAGTAAACTAATCTTTCAACATAGTTTAAAACAAAAATACATATTAGGACAAAGCCCTTCAAATAACAACCATAATAATAAAATAATTAAAATGTTGTATTCAGCTCTGATTAAAACAGCGGGCCCAAATCCCGCCCATGACGCCGGGTCTGTTGCTACTTCCACTGCTATTGTAATTACACTTGTTTAATGTGACTGGATCCTTCAATACTTTATATCGTTACTTATTCTTTTTACCATTGATGTGCACTTGTTAGTCTACTCTTTTTACTTGCGCCTTTTATGAGCACTACCTTCACTTTCGTAACGCTGTAAATGTCCCCGCTGCGGGACAAATAAAAAAGGGTCTTCTGATTGTGATACACTTCTGTTTTCCAGTCTCACCGCACCGCCACCAAGAGCAGGCTGTTCAGCACCCTGGATCCAGAGCTCATGCTGCACCCTGAGGATCTGCCCAGGGCCAACACTTCCTCCATGACCACAGAGTATTCCTTCATGAGGACCACTGTTCCCCGCGGGCCCAAACTGGGAAGCTTGGGAATTCCCCCCGGCAGGGAGAAAAAGTCCAGATCACCCCGAGTGAACAAGATCCACTCCCTCGCCGACTACAAGTCTCCTGAGAATGATGGAGCAGGTGACGGTGGAGGTATACAACTACTGTAGGACTATTCTGCACTATTTCTATTATGTTCTATTTTTATTTACTTTCACTATTTTAACAGTTTTATTGTGTTGCACTGTTGGAGGAGCCTGAGACCTCAGATGTTCATTGTCATAACTCCACTGTAGCTATGATCACATGACAATAAAAGCCTTGAATCTTTAGGTGGAGGAAGAACAGCAGACGGCACCATGACCTCCCTGCAGTCCACCATGAGCTCAGTGTCCACTCTCTCTGAGGTCAGCGTGATGTCAGAGGGCAGCGCCTGTGACACGGAGCCACAACCCGGCGCCTCGCTCCAAATTGGGGACAATGTGTCTGAAATTGACGGCAGTGAATCGGGAATAAGGCCGGGGAACGATGGCAACGACAGCGACAGCTCGTCTTACAGCAGCGTGTCGACCAGAGGGCAGTTCAGGACGCTCTCTGCCGCAGTGGAGAGGCAGCGGGGGGGCTACACGGTGCAGGGGAGGGAGATCGCGGCTGAAGCCATGGGTCAGTTCCCCTCGCTGCAGGAGGTGCTGCAGGCGGCCAGCGACGAGCAGCACCTCCTGGAGCTGGAGCAGCAGCAGGGAGACGGAGCGGAGCCGCGCAGCCGCAGGGACAGCTTCTCCAGCAGGTATACGTCAACAACAAATCAAATGGGATTTATGTAGCCAAAAATCACACATTTTTCACAGGGGGCTTTACACTGTGTACAGCAGGGGTGGCCACACTTGGTTGGCTGGTGAGCTACGACTATTCGGACTATTACTGTATGCCTTGCACAATTTCTCAAACGCTCTTATTTAGCCATCAACCTTTAGGTTTAGCTTGAGGTTGTTTTAGGCATGTGGAAACTCGCAATGAAGACAATATGAATACTTGATTCAAAAATACATATATTATTAAATTAACTAAACACATTTTGAACAAAATTAACAGCTTTTAAATTAAATAAATAATATTTCACATCAAAAGAAACAACAATGTTTTAACAAATCGTATTAAATAATCTGATGACAGAACTGTAAACAGAATAGCTGAAACGTTAACAAACTAAATAACTCAGTTTCCTCTAATCATTAACCCATGTTTGTATAATGTAGTTAACTCTGTGTGTTGCTGCTAGCATACAGAACACCTGACGTGGAAACGTTACTCGTGGATGGGGCTACAGAGCTGCTAGAAAGACAGTGGAACCCGGTGCATTTCTCCGTCTGAATGTGGAGCACTTTTGCTAAATGTTTAGACAAATTGCTCGTGTTACCGCCCTTAGCTAAACACTCTTGGCAAGGACCATTGTCCACATCGAGACGGGTAACATTTAACCACACCTTGGAACTCAATATTAGCACATGTATTGCCTGTAACTTAGAAAGCTTTTGTATTTGTTACTGTAGATTACAGATTGAAAGTGTTTATTTTCCTGTCATTCGACTAGTTGACTTGTCTTCTGAGTACTCGTGTGTTTTATATGTGTTGCAGTGTTTCTCTGGAGAGCTCAGTGATGGGCCATGATGAGATGCTGCAGGTGTTGAAGGAGAAGATGAGGCTGGAGGGTCAGCTGGAGTCTCTGTCATCTGAGGCCAATCAGGTACAATCACTGATTGATTTCTCTACCAATATTTTCCATATTCTTGCACCAATTACCTATCCACACATATAATGTCCAGGATTGGACAAATTAACTTTGAAACCATGACATTTGATTATTCTGTGACAAATTGGATGCAATAAAACATAATTTAGCTGCACAATCTGGTAGTAAAAAGCTACTTTAAGCTTTCTGGTATGCCTATATTTGGATGGTAAATTGATTAATACAACTATATTTACAGTTCTTGACCCTGCACGCCATCATTTTCTAATCCAATTTCTTTTCTATGTAAATGCTTACCCTTGATTGTGGAAAACAAATCAAATCTTGTTTACTGTAAAATTCGAAACTAAAAAGAAATCTAAGGAAACCCCATTAACTATAACAATAATGTTATATATTAATAATGGATACATGAATGTTCACCTTTCTATAATTTATTTCTAGTATATGTTGTTTCATACATTAAAGTCTCTTACGTTAGCATTTGCATAAACACTGCTGATGACTAGGTTAATGTTGTAATGTATTGTGTACCATGCTCGACTGCGCTTCTAAATTCTCATTGCTGATACTAAATGGGAAGTCGCTGTCTTTTTGCTCCAGGCTCTCAAGGAGAAGACGGAGCTTCAGGCTCAGCTGGCTACGGTGAACGCTCAGCTGCAGGCGAAGAAGGCGGAGTCTCAGCTCAGCCAGGAGAAGCAGAGCACCCTCACTGCCGAGGTCAGCACACTGAGGCAGAACTCCACCCAGCTGGAAAGGGCCATGGTGGAGCTCCAGGGAAGTCTGGAGGGCAAGAACGCCAGCCTGACGTCTCTCAGCAACGACCTGAAGGTGGCTGAAGACCAATACAACCGGCTGATGGGGAAGGTGGAGGAGATGCAAAACACTGTGACCTCAAGAGACAACACAGGTGAGTGACGGAGACCCAGAGAACTGAGGGTAACAATGAGTGAGCTCTAAAGGCCAGTGTCCACATAGCGCCCAATGAGAGTATGTGGCGTCATCAGGTAAAGCACTTCACCCAGGAGCTGTTTCTGAGGGCTTGAAGTAGAAAACGCTTTGGCTTTTCAGGAAAGCGCCAATAAGGACTCTTTTTAGCCGTGTCTTTTTGACAGAAATTGCCGTAACAAAGACCGGAAAGCCCATTTCTTTGAGTATATTTACTGGCAACTGTGAAGTGAAGCTCATCAGACAAAGTGTGAGAGCAAGCAGTTTTCATGATGAGAAAACAATGTCAAACAAATATACAGTAGCAAAAAACACATAATAAAATCCAATGAAGCTAACACACACACCACACACACACACACACACACACACACACACACACACACACACACACACACACACACACACCACAACACACACACCACAACACACACACCACAACACACACACCACAACACAGACTATATCACCCCTTGCTGCTAAATGCAGAGATATGTTAGACAACTTTAGATAGCCATTTGCATATCCACACTGGTGGTTAAACAAGATTTGTTTCTTCTTCTTTGCAGTCCATGAGTTGCGTCAGCAGATGGGGGGTCTCCAGAGCCAGCTCCAGCAGGTGCAGCTGGAGCGCAGCACCATGCAGAGCCGCATGAAGACCTCCCAGGCAGAGATAGACTCCCTCCAGCAGCTCAGACAGTGGTACCAGCAGCAGCTCGCCATGGCCCAGGAGGCCAGAGTACGGCTGCAGAGCGAAATGGCCAACATGCAGGTAAGGTTGAAGCTGTTGGGATTGGTTTTTCATATAGCTTTGACATGAGTTGACATGACACCCTGTTGTGTTATCTCTCGCAGGCCGGACAGATGACTCAGATTGGTGTGCTGGAACATCTGAAGCTGGAGAATGTGACTCTGTCCCACCAGCTCACTGAGACCCAACACCGCTCTATTAAGGATAAAGAGCGTATTGCTGTTCAGCTGCAGAGCATTGAGGTATACTCTCCAACATCTTTTTAAGTCTACGTATCAACGTCATCCCAAACCTGAAGACCATTATGCAATCAAGGATCAGGGGTGTCAAACTCAAGGCCCGGGGGCCAAATCCGGCCCGTGACTTAATTTCATGTGGCCCCACAATAGCTTGCAAATAGTATAATATGTTTATTATTCGGTTACATGTCGCTTTACAGAAGCACGTTGCCCATAAACTACATGTCCCACAATGCATCTCAAATTTGACTTTTCTTTTCAGAATTTGGCTTTTCTTTATAAATCATGTTGTGACATTCTCACTGAAGAGACTTGCAATTATTGGCCCGAGACTTCTGCTTTCAGACGTAGTTTAAATATTAAGTTATCACCCTATCCGATAATAATCCAATGCAGAGGCAATAATGTAATATAATACATTATTTTATATATACACTATATTTATATATGTATAGTCTTATATATAAAACTGGCCCTTTGAACCGTGATGCTTATGTGGCCCGAGAGGAAATTGAGTTTGACCCCCCGGCCTTAGATCAAAGCACACGTTTCTAAATGACCAGGACTAAAATGTTTTTTCATTGTTTTTTTGATAAATCTTGAGTAAAACCTTTTGCTGTCTGTGACGTAGTCCGACATGATGAGCCAGGAATCTGCTTATAAGCAAATCCAGGATGCAAAGAACATGGTGGAAGATGATTTGCAGCACAAACTGGAGGAGTTTGAGGATGAGCGAGACCACTTAACTAAACTGGCCAACACCGCCAGCAGCCTGGAGAGGGAGCTGGAGCAGGTAATCATTCCTTTCCCACGTCGTCGTAAGTCGGGCTGTGCGATTATGGCAAAAATCATAATCACGATTATTTTGGTCAATAATTCATATTACGATTATTTAAAAAATCGATTACGTTGTTTTCGTAATCGTTGCAAGCCAAAATCGAGATTAAAATAAGATTAATTGCACAGCCATAGTCTTATGTCCTGCTCTAAACTGGCACTCTATCCCTCTTAGGCGAAGTTGATCCTTTCCCAGAAGGACGTGCAGCTGCATTCGCTCCAGAAAGAACATCTGGATCTGATGCGCCAGCTGACCTGCACTCAGGAAGACCTGCAGACCAAAGAGCAGTCCATCAACCAGCTGGAGGCTCGCTTCCTGGAGCTTGAGGCCCAGCTGGCCGAGCTGCAGACGGACGGCAGCGCCAAGGACGACAACATCCAGTTCCTCCAGAACGAGAAGATCGTCCTGGAGGTGGCGCTGCAGGCCGCCCGGGCCGAAAAGAGCCAACTGGACGAGGGGGCTGAGCGTCTGGGAGAGGATGTTCTGGTGGCTTCAGACGTCTTGGATCAGCTCAGGACAGGAAGTCCAGGTCAAAACCAGTCAGGTACGATACAGTGGGGAGGAGAAACTATTAAAAAACGTGCATAGAAAGTAGGGGTGCAACAACTAATCGACTTAATCGATTAAAATCGATTACCAAATTAGTTGGCAACTAATTCAGTCGTCGATTCGTTGGTGACGTCATCACATGTGTTCTACACCCCGTTAAGCTCCAACGTTATCGCTCATTTTTATCGGAACAGGAGACATTTAAAACATATGTCATATGTATTATTGCTACATAAACATTATATCGCAGTCTTAGTGTCGCCAACTCCGTTTCTAATATGCAATAAGACTACAAAATGCGTCTATAATGTATTTTCGATCTTCCCAATTCAGACGAGAGATCTCTCCCCCCGCCTGCTTGCGAGGGGGCGGGGCAGTTTACACACACACACGCAGCTGCTACATGCATGCAACACACACACGGAGGAGATGGCGGAGAGAACGCGCTCTGAGGTGGTTAAATGTTACCCGTCTCGATGTGGAGAATGCTCGTTGCCCAAAGTGCAATAAGAGTTTAGCATGTGAGGGCGGTAACACGAGCAATTTGTCTAAACATTTAGCAAAAGTGCTCCACATCCAGACGGAGAAATGCACCGGGTTCCACTGTCTTTCTATCAATCAATCAATCAATGTTTATTTATATAGCCCAATATCACAAATGTTACATTTGTCTCAGTGGACTTCACAGTTTGTACAAAATATCAGTATGACAATAAGACACCCTCTGTCCTTAGACCCTCACATCGTACAAGGAAAAACTTCCGAAGAAAACCCACAGTTTAAAGGGAAAAATGGGAGAAACCTCAGGGAGAGCAACAGAGGAGGGATCCCTCTCCCAGGACGGACAGTCGTGCAATAGATGCCGTGTGTAAATTGAAAAGATAATACATTTGCAACATAGGTAGTCCAAATGTTTGGAAATGCATGTGTGTGTAATAGGAAGATGGATCCACGAGGATATCCATCCAGGACCTATGATCCAGGACCACAGCCACGACTCAAGATCCAGGGCTCGTGATGCCGGACACAGGACCGCAGGATCATCCATGACTCCGGATCCCAGCGTATATAGACACCAAAAAGAAAGAAATTTGGGGAAGCTGGGTTAATCGGAACATGGGAGTACACAGGTATAGACAGAGAGAAGGAAGAAGTAAGATGTCCCCCGACAAACTAAGCCTATATCAGCAAAAACTAGGGGCTGAATCTAATCAGCCCTAACTATAAGCTTTATCAAAAGGAAGGTCTTAAGCGCACTCTTAAAAACGGATAGGGTGTCTGCCGCTCCGAAACACAAACTGGAAGCTGATTCCACAAATGTGGAGCTTGATAAGAAAGGCTCTGGCTCCCATTGTACTTTTAGAGACTCTAGGAACAACCAACAACCCTGCATTCTTGGAACGCAATGCCCTAGTAGGACAATAGGGTATAATGAGTTCTTTAAGGTAAGATGGCGCCTGCCCATTAAGGGCTTTGTAGGCGAGAAGAAGAATTTTAAATTCTATCCTGTGTTCTATAGGGAGCCAGTGTAAGGCAGCCAGAACAGGAGTAATGTGGTCCCTTTTCCTAACTCTGGTTAGGACACGAGCTGCAGCATTTTGAATTAGCTGAAGCGACTTGACTGACTTCTTGGTACACCCTGATAATAAAGAGTTACAATAATCCAGCCTTGAAGTAACAAATGCATGGACTAGTTTCTCTGCATCGTTTTGAGGCAAGATATGCCTGATTTTTGCAATGTTACGTAGATGGAAGTAGGCGGGTCCTTGAAATTGATTTTATGTGGGCGTTAAAGGATAAATCCTGATCAAATATAACACCAAGATTCATTACAGTCTCACTGGAGGCCAAATTAATGCCATCCATAGTTAGTATATCTTTAGATAATTTGTTTCGTAGATTCTTCGGGCCAAGTACAATAACTTCAGTTTTGGTCGTGTTTAACATCAAAAAGTTTAAGGTCATCCACGTTTTTAAGTCCTTGAGGCAGTCTTGAATTTTATTTAGATGATTAATTTCATCAGGCTTGATTGATAAATATAGTTGAGTATCATCCGCATAACAATGAAAATTTACAGAATGATTCCTTATAATATTGCCTAACGGAAGCATATATAATGTGAACAAAATAGGTCCGAGCACTGAGCCCTGTGGCACTCCGTGGCTAACTTTGGTTTGCGTGGAAGATTCATCATTGACACGTACAAACTGAGAGCGTTCAGATAAATAGGACCTAAACCAGCCTAAGGCAGTTCCCTGTATGCCAACTAAGTGCTCTAGTCTTTGCAATAAGATATCATGATCGATAGTATCAAATGCAGCACTGAGATCGAGCAAAACAAGAATAGAGACAAGTCCTTTGTCAGAGGCTATTAGAATGTCATTTGTGACTTTGACCAGAGCTGTCTCTGTGCTATGATGTGTTCTAAAGCCAGACTGAAAATCTTCAAATAAATCATTGTTTTTTAAGTAATCACACAGCTGTTTTGCGACTGCTTTCTCAAGAATTTTTGAGAGGAACGGAAGATCTAGCAGCTCTGTAGCCCCATCCACGAGGAACGGTTCCACGTCAGGTGTTCTGTATGCTAGCAGCAACACACGGAGTTAACTACATGATACAAACATGGGCTAATGATTAGAGGAAACCGAGTTATTTATGTTGTTAAAGTTTCAGCTATTCTGTTTACAAGTTCTGTCATCAGATTATTTAATACGATTTGTTTAAAACACTGTTTCTTTTGATGTGAAATATTATGCATTTAATTAAAAATAAAAAGCAATGTTAGTTTTGTTCACAATTTGTTTAGTTAGTTTACCTTATTTCTTGTCAAAAGAACCGTAATACTATCGTTAAAAGGACCGGATCGATAAGCAGTATCGATATAAGTAGTAGTACAGTTAAAACCTTAACGATCCGAATAATCGATTAATTGTTTCATTAATCGATTATCAAATTAGTCGTTTGTTGCAGCCCTAATAGAAAGTATGATTTAAGCAATAACTGTTTGACTTTACAACAAATATTTAAATTCCATGTGTGTATTTGGTCATGTTTATCTCCCCAAATACTTCTTTAGTGACAGTGAGTTACATAACAGGTTTAAAATACTTCCTTAGGCACGTTTAGCAGTAATTATCTTGTGTAAAGCACTGCAGGTATTACTGAGCTATAGTTACTTGGCATTGTATCTCTCAGAATTGAAAACTCACAACTTCATCGAAGAGGTGACATTTGAAAAGAGCACTGCTTTTACTTTCAAAGCAAACCAAGGAAAAGTATGTGCATCAAAATGACTCAAAATAATGTTCAGCTGAATTTATTGCATTTCTATTTTTTCATCATGTTTTCTATGAGCACATGTATGCATCTTAAACGTCAATATCGCAGCCATGTTATGCTAAATGAACTGTGGTAAGCTAAAACCTGTGACCTAACATCCAATTAATTATGCAGCCCTGAGTTAACCCTTAGAGGGACCGGACCCTACGCTCTTCCATAAGTGGGTCAAAAACGACCCGTATTAGAATAATATGTGTTTTTATGCAATTTTTGTAATTTTGGTTAAGAAAAATCACTTGTATAATACTTAGTGTTATATTTTGGCTCACACTAGAAATATTTGATATTTAATTTTTCACTATTTATAATTTTAGACAATTTTTTTACATTTTGAAAAAAAACGTTTTGAACATATCGATATTGATCCGCTATCCTGAGACCCTCACAGTATTCCAGTCCCTTTTCAAAACTCATATCTTCTCCTCTTGTCTACTCATAGCCCCCCCCCCCATCAATCCATGCCGGTTGATCAAGTTTGATGGTCCGATACCCCCCACCCTAACCTTCCCTTATATTGTAAAGCGATGTTGAGTCCTTGAAAAGCCCTATATAAATATAATGTATTATTATTATACTGACAGGTTTCAGATCTTGCTGTGTGAAATAATCTTCCTGAGAGGTGTCACGTGTGATGTTGTCTGTGTGGTCTACAGTGAATGTATTCCTGACAGGCAACAGGTGATAAGAATCAAAGGTTCCCAGAGGATCACACAGGAAATACACGCGGGTCATTTTTGACTCACTTATGGAAGCTTGGGGTAGAAATACAAAAACTACAATTTCTTAAAATGTAAATTTAAAATGTGAATGGCATAATATCCCAAAACATGTTTTTTGAAGAATAGCTGGAATATGAAATAATAAAAAAAATGTAATTGCAAAGATACTTCAAGAAAACCGGGTCCAAAAAGACCCACTTGTGCGTCTAAGGGTTGCGTCTCCAGCCAGATGTAGTGAGTAATTATTGTCCCTTGCTTTGTTACAGATTGAAACTCTCCAACAACAAAATGGTTCCCTGAAGAAACAAGCTCAGAAACTGAAGGAGCAGTATCAACAACAGAAGGTAAGTCCTCCCTTTTCTCTGACGGTACATGAAGCTCTGTATTTCTAGGTAAAGCTCGTAGAATCCAGAGTATTTCTTTATTTCACACTAAAATGTTATAAATAAGGCTGTTGTGGGAGGATGTATTGTGGAGGCAGATGGCTGTCATCTCAGCAGAGCGCTAGTTGACACGCCTCAGTGGATGGGGCTCATTGTGCACCGACAGGCTGTCAGAAAGAGGGTGGGGTTTACTGACAGAAATGGGAATTGGATTGTGTTTATCTCAAGGCTTGAGTTTTTGAATGCCATTCAGACTCATCAGGCATTCATCGACAGCATGTCCATCAACATGTCTTTAGGACTGCTTTCAGCAAACTGGTGGGTAAAGCTCTGAAGTCTGTGAAGCTTGAGGTACTGTGGCATGAATGTTACCCTGCTAGTTAGAGGTATACAGGATAGTAGGAATATTAAGAGGCTATTTTTAGTTCTTTTGTTCCTTTTTTGTGTTTAGAAAAAAGAGAATATTGAATTATTGTTCAAATGAAAGTCCTCAAATAAAAACCATTGGATCTGTTTGAAATGTTTCTCTTTGTTACTGTTCTGCAAGGTTTGGATTTATGTGTTCCTACTTTGCTGCACACTCAAACAATTGTACCTACATGACAATTTGAAAAGCTATTTTGTATATATTTGAAAGCTTTAAGTCTATGTATTACAAAACCTTAAATATTTAGTCAAATGCTCTTCTGTCTTTAGTAGATGTGGGCGACTGTTTGGGAACCAGTACAAAGCTATTTAGGCTGCAAAAACAAAGCCTGTAAGATACTGAATGAATACATCTTGTTATTTTTTCAATTGCCATGTTCAATGTATGGAAGCCTGGAGGCGATGCCATGTGGGGTTCAAATCATTGCACCGCTCTCTTCTGCACGTACCTACATTATTTTGTGATCATATTTGCCAGACAAGTCAAATATAAGCAGTCGTTATTACTCCAGAAGGCAAGGCAAGTTTATTAATATAGCACTTTTCAACACAAGGCAATTCAAAGTGCTTTACAAAAATGAAAGACATTAAGAAAACATGAATAACAGGGTACATGAATACAAGTTGCAGTGTAAGATGTGAATAGTTCAATTAAAAGCCTGGATGATTAAAAGTAGTCCGAGTTGCAGCTTTCTGGGAGTTTGTTCCAGATATTTGGCAATATCTAAAACACAATTCTCACATTCCTCTACCCCTAGTCTTCCTGTGAAATTATAATCTTTTGACACTTTTCTAAGAGAGGATGCCAACTTCTTCATGACCGTTATCGACTCTTACAGGTGATGGTGGAAGCCTACCGTCGGGACGCCAGCTCCAAAGAACAGTTGATCAGCGAGCTGAAGTCGACCAGAAGCGGCTGCTGTCGGAGGTGAAGGAGCTGAGCAGGAGCTGCTGGGCGTTCAGGGGGAGAAGCAGCAGGCGGAGCTGGAGCAGGCGCGGCTGCAGAAGGATGGTGCTGAGGGTGGAGGAGCAGATGAACAACATGGACGCCCATCTGACCGCCATTCAGCAGGAGAGGGATCAGCTGGAGACCCAGATGCAGGTCTCTAGAGTCATGGTTCAACCGTTCTTATTCAAATGCATGTATTTATTCTAAAAGGGACAATCTACATTAATTATGTATATTTTCTACTTTTTTGTATTACGATTTTATTGCTATTGAGATGTTGACATTTTTAACCCTCCGCTTTCATTCCATTGGACGACGCAAATTAGTCATTCGGGACAAAATGTCCACTGCAAAGGACTTTGATAAAAACATTATATTAAAAGGTTTTTTTCACAACTTTTTTGGGTTCAATCCTTTAAAGCAACTTCCGCCCTAATAAAAAATATCAAAACTGTAGTCGTTTTCAGGATTTTAACCCTTTAAATGCCATTTTGAATACATGAAACCGCTGTTGTTTTCATGATTAAAAACAGAGAAAGGGAGTTATTTCCATATAATACATATCTGGGGACTCTTTTTTTATAACAGTCTTGGATATGTCACTTCCAAAAACTGCTATAAAATGATAACAGATTCATATTTTAAAACTTTTTTGGGTTAAATCTTTCAATCAACTTCAGTCCTGATCAAAAATACCAAATATTAAATTATGTTCAGGATTTTAACCCTTAACTGCCAGTTTGAAAACAATGAATTTGCGTTTTCTATGAAAAACATGCTCAAAAAGGCAGTTAATTTTCCATATGATAAATGTCGGGGAGGTCGGATCTTTGTTTTCTTATATAGTCTGGAATTGTCAAAGATTAGCTTCAACATTGATTTTTTTGCATTATCAGTTTTTGCATCAAATTAGATTAAATAAAAAACTCGGGACAAAAATGTCCTCTTCCAAAAACTGCTCTAAAAGGAAAAGATTGAACCCAAATGTGGTTAATATAATGTTTTTATCAAAGTCTTTTGCAGCGGACATTGTTGTCTCGAATGGTCAATAAGCGTAGTCGATTGTTACACCGTGAATTAAAGACCGGTTTGAGAAAATAGCCTGAGAATGGCCTGATGTTCTTTTGCACCAACACAACCAAAGTGATTGCAAAATGAAACGTGAAAAATGACCCTTACCGGAGGGTTAAATGTTTATTTCTTGTCTTTTAATTTGATTGTACAATGCCATGTCTTTTTATGCTGCTGCAACACACACATGTCCAACTTGGGATCAATAATGTACTTCTTATCTTATCTTAATTAACATTAGCACTTAGTGCATCGTGTCCAATTGCCAGATTTAGCGACATTACATTTAATGACATTTTGTATCTGCGGTTCCCGGGACCCTGATGGCATTTAACGAAAACAAGAGCACAGAAAAAAACACCTGAGCACAATAAAACACATTACCGTCTATTAAAGGGCATAAATACAAACCCATAAACAAACTGTATAAGCACAGATAAAAGCTAATTGGCACAGACAATTCAAAATGTAATAATATAACCCCTTCTCCAGTTTATGAAAGCATGTTTGATCGTCAAATTCACTTCACAAAGTACTTGTTTTGATATTTGGATATATAATAAGCAGGTGGCGGGAACACATGTGTCAGCCGTTACAGTGTGAGTCCTATCATTAGATCAGAAGCATTTAATTACAACGAGAAGACGCTTTATCCAAAGCGACTTACATACTCATTACTGTGGGCAATCCCCACAGGAGCACTTTGGGGTGAAGGGTCTCAGGGCCACAACGACATGCTGACTGCAGTGGGGTTTGAACCTGTGACCCCTGATCCCAACACCTACGGACAATCCACTGCACCACACGCCCCCCCTCCCAAAACATTCAGAATAGACAAAGACATACCAAGCATCAAGTGCAGGAAATAATTCAATTAGTAGAGTATTACAACAACTGTGAACACACACACAAACACTCACTCACACACTCACACACACACACACTGCAACCACTACTATTTAGACATACTTATGGCTATGTTACTAATACATATTTAGACTGTAAGTGTAAATATGCACATTGACATTGAAGTGAATCTCGTTGCACTGTCATCGCTACCTCACCTCACCTGCAGTGAGAGTTGCCAAAGACAGTCGTTGTACTTTGTATGATGACAATACAGAAATATTCTTCGTTCTTCTGTATAGTAAATATGTATGTGTTACTGCACCATAATGATAACCATATAATGATGACATTGTGTTTTCCTGCCGCTCCAGTCTCTGCAGTTTGACCGGAGGCCAGCTAGCAGCCGTGACGGAGGAGAACGAAGGGCTGCGGGAACAGGTGGAGCAGTTGGAGGAGAGAAGCCAAAAAGTGAGTCATGTGCTGCAAAGAGAACTGCAGAGCTAGAAGGACTTGGTCTGTGGTCTTTATCTCTGTCATCAAGTGCTGTTTATAAACTTAAATAAATGGCGTTGCTCATAGAATTCCTCATGATGAGTCAGTCAATATGGCATCAACAACATAACGCACCCTGTCATCTTTATCCATACATGTGATTTTCAGAGGTGGGAAGTAGTGGAGGACAAATACTTTGTTACTGCACTTAAGTACATTTTTCTGGTATCAGTACTTTACGACTTATTACTTAGACTTTTTACATTTCGAACACAAATACCTGTACTTTCTACTTCTCTCATTTCCCAAACAGCTGGTTCCTTTAGTCTGAATGTGTGTTTGATGCGTGATCATTATTCCTTTAGAGTCATTGCGTGCCCTATTGATTTGAACACGATCCGTGTATCCATCATTTCCTGGTCTTCTCTAAAGAAGAGGGACCAATGGAAACGTTGTCATGTTGCCGTTGTTCAGCATGGAAACATTCATTAGCTAACAATGACATTATTGTTCTATTGATATAAAGGGAGGTCAGGTGCTCTTTAAAACAGCTGCTAGTTATGGGTACTTTTTACTGAAGTACATTTCAAAGCCTCTTTACTTTTACTTGAGTAAAGAAGTTTAGTCAGTACTTCTACTTTCACCAGAGTATTTTTAAACACGAGTATCTTTACTTCTACTTGAGTGAATGATGTGTACTTTTCCATCTCTGCATGGAGTATAGATGTATAAGTCAATGATCAACCAATGCATGATATCCCAAAAGTATGTAACGTACTAATAATACTTGCACAATTATGTCGTCAATCTGCCTTGTCCTTGTCCTACATTTCAGTCTCACCTCAAATGAACATAGCTGTTTGCAAACTTCCTCTCAACTCTCAGCTCACTAAAATCTGTTTCTGAAAATATCTCATGCAGAAAATAGGTCATGCAGTTGAGTCTTGATGTCTTTTATACATAAAGCAGTTCCTTACACACTAGTAAAGAGTAAAGAAGTTTAGTACTTCTACTTTTCCCAGAGTATTTTTAAACACGAGTATATGTACTTCTACTTGAGTAAAGGACGTGTGACTTTTGCCTTCTCTGGTGATTTTAAAGATGTACAGTCTGATCTTGTAACTCTTTGTATGTATTCATCAGGGCCATCTCGGAGCAGAAGTGCGTGTGTGTGAAGCGTCTGGGGACGGATCTGACCAGCGCTCAGAAGGAGATGAAGGCCAAACACAAGGCGTACGAGAACGCTGTGAGCATCCTGAGCCGCCGGCTGCAGGAGGCTCTGATGGAGAAGGAGACCACCGAGGCAGAGCTGCTCAAACTCAAGGCCCAGGTGTCGGAGGGGGGGGACAGCCAGGCCTTCCAGGTACTGTGGAAACCCTTAACACAAGTTCAAGGTTCAAGGCTTTTATTACAGGGTTCTTACGGTCATTAAAAACTTGGAAAAGTCATGGAAATTCAAAATGCTAATTCCAGGTCCTGGAAAAGTTATGGAAATGTAACTAAAGTTGCATCAAATATAATTCATATTTTATCTAATCTCCGAAATAGTAATACTATAATGATAATAAATACTGTATCGTAATGAAACGTAAAATGGCATTTAACTGACGAGGTGTTTTGCCGGTGAGAGATGTTAGTTGCTTTAGCGTGTAGAAGCTAGTAAGCTACTATTGGATTTGTTTCAGATAGGCACAACATGTTTCAGATGCAAACCTTATTTTCCTGTTCCATGTTAAAACAAACCATTTCCAGTGGTACGCTGAGAGAGAGTCATGTTTTGGTCATGGACAATTAGGTAAAGGTCCTGGACAATTAGGTAAAGGTCCTGGATAATTAGGTAAAGGTCCTGGATAATTAGGTAAAGGTCCTGGATAATTAGGTAAAGGTCCTGGAGAAGTCATTGATAATCCTTGGTGAAAAAGTGTATGAACCCTGATAGTAATGAAACGTAAAATGGCAACTGTCGCAGTATTTCGCTGGTGAGAGATGTTTACAATCACGCCCTCTAGTCCAGTGGTTCCCAACCTGGGGGGCGCCAAAGCTCGCAGGGGGGGCGCCAGGCCTCAGATGATTTGAGGCCAAATATCATATTTAGATTTTTTTTTTTTTTTTTACTTCAAGTTAGTATTAAAGGCATAACAAGACAGAAATGTATAATTCTTTTTTTAATAGAAATGTTTCTTCGCGGTAAAGTGTCCAAACCAGGCTTTTCTGGATAAGCGCATTTTTAAAACAGTCATTGTCCATGCCGGTTTCAGTTGGATTATTTGTCACAGTTGCTCCGATCAGATCGGTCTCCTCCATTTTGTAGATTATTCACGACTTTTGAATCCACATAAACACATGCTCAAAGTAAGCCGGATTTTGCCGATGTGTTTTAAACAGTTTAATCCCTTTGTGAATTGTTTCCACTTCCGCGCCGTCCTTTAATTTCTTCATACAGCGGGAATCCAAATGAATTAATCCTGAGTCCAATAACCATCAAAGTCGCTCCAATAGTGCAATACTTCACATTCATCCAGTTTGTGACAGTAGTTGTAGCTTTCTGAGACTTTTAAACTTTAATTACCGCTGTTGCCCCCCCCCCCCTAGTTGTGTGTGGGGGGGGGCGCAACTTCCAACAGGAGTCAGTTGGGGGGGCTCTTGGAAAAAAGGTTGGGAACCCCTGCTCTAGTCGACAGTGGCTTTAGCCTGTTGGAGCTACTATTTGATGTAAGGCTGCCAAGATGCCAGGGAAGTGCAGTTTCAACAATGTATGGCTTCTAAAGGATAAGTACCAATTGTGGTTACAAAAGACATTGACCCAAGACGTGCTAAATGCAAACTGTGTTGTAAAATATTTGATATTTCGAATATGGGCGAGGCAGCGCTTGCTTGAAAGAAAGAGTCATTTTTTTTTGGTCATGGAAAATGAGGTAAAGGTCATGGAGAAGTCATTAGTGTCTGAACCCTGTTATTAGCCATGTGTGCATAGCTACAGTGGAGTTAAATCTTAGGTCCCAGGCTCCTCCAACAGAGCAACACAATAAAACAGATCAAACTGAAAAATAGTGAAATAGTGCTACATTCACAGTGTATTGATAAATTCACAGCTACAATCAATCTCAATCTTTATTTATTTAATAGCACATTTTAAAAACGACCTCGGTTGACCAAAGTGCTGTACAGGGAATACATACAATATAAAATAACACAATGGGAGAAAATTATAAAAGCACAATAACTAGAAACATACAAATGTAAAAACGTTATGTTCAACTAGTGTTAGCTACGACATATAGTTTGCAGTGGATTCTCCGTTTTAGTGTTGGGGAAAGCACCAGTAGAGAATTATACAGAGTGCAGGCTCTTATCTATTTACACTTCTTAGCCGTTTAAAATATTGTGTGGATCTGTCTGCGCACTAAACGAACATTAGGAGGCCTAAGGTAGTAGGTTACAAAGTTTATGAAGCCTGTTTTTCTTCTTTGCACTTAATAAAATCATTAGATATTATTCTGGCCAACATCGAGCAAAACTAAGTGTTAATTATGGAAAACATGGAAAAATCGAGGACAATTTTGACGATGATTGTCGTTGTCTTTATAAAGGAATAGTTTCTTAAGCATCCTGTCAAGTAGTGATGGAGATAGTGGATAGTGAGGTGGGCTGAAGATCGGAAGGTTGTGAGTTCAAATCCCGCCAGGAACACCACCAGTAGTGTGCCCTTGAGTAAGGCACTTACTCCTTAGTTACTCCAGGGAGAATGGCCCTGTAATTGGTCATTGTAAGTCGCTTTGGATAAAAAGCGTCAGCTAAATGAAATGTAATGTAAGTAATGTAGCATTACACCCAATACATTAACTGAAGCTGTTGATGTTGTTCTTGCAAATCTATTTTTTATTGAAAAAATTAGAATGATTTGACTGAGCCTGTAGTTTCAAGTGTTTGAATTGAACATAACCAACTAGTGGAGATTGAAAAACATAATTCTGGTGCAATGGTTACAAATGTATTTATTAGGGCTGTCAAGTTAACGTGTTAATAACGAGTTAATGCAATTTTCTTTTTTAACGCCACTAATTTTCATTAAAGAAAACTAAATGAAAATTGTCTACAGACACAAGGACAGCATGTAAAAGGAAACAGCCCTCGACTCATATTTATTTATCATTAACATATGGGGGTCATTCCAGAATTGGAGGACATTTAAAAAATCTAATATCCATGCCCAAAATGCTAAAACATGCACTTGTTGTGTTAAACATACTTGTCTTGAGACAACATTTATATAAAGTTGTAGAAAAAGTGGTTTCAAAATATTATTTAAATGATCAAATAGCTCTCGAACATCCCCTAAAATGGCCTTTTTCTTGTCTCCGCTTCTTGGTGACCAACTTGCATCAAATATAACATTTAAAATAGGGATTTTAATGGTATTATTCTATTGATATATGTCTCTTGTAATGGTAAAATACATTTGTTAAATCATATTTAGATAACAGTAATGTTGCACAGAAGGTGTGTCCCTCAACATGTGTTCAACCCTGTTACCCAAACCTTTTTAGATCGGCACAGGAAGTGAACAAACTGTAAGTCAGATGACACAGTGGAAGTGACATCAGCAAGCCATGTGCTAGTGCCATGGGTAGACCACAACTAAGTCCTCTCTTTATTTTTCATATTTTTACAATCTTTTCAGTCTTAAAAGAGTGTGGCACTCCGACCCACTCAACCCTGTTACTGATATGATCAGAATAAAGCATATTCATTTCAAAGTTATCTTATCCAAGTGTGTCCTTGCCTTGAAAGTAGCATTACATGCTACATCTAGCATCCTGAGGTTAAAGCTCAAATTAGCATTGATTTTCAACCCTGTTACTATAAGAGAGTAACGGGTAATTCTTCATTGGAAATATACATTTGATGCCTAGCTAGCAAATCACTTTTTTGATGGTTTATTATCTGTTTTTCCTAAATACATAACAAATTAAATAAAAGGTCTAAATTGTCCTCCAATTCTGGACTGACCCGGGTGTGATTTCATTGTGATTTATCCTCGATAACTGCAGCTGTAACTGAAACATATTGAAATAGTGTTTTGTTGGTCCTGCAGGAGAAGATCAAGGCTCTGCAGGCTGAGCTGAGGTCTGTGTCGCACAGCAAGACGATGCTGGAGAAGGAGCTGCAGGAAGTGATCAACCTCACCTCCACCGAGCTGGAGGAGTACCAGGAGAAGGTGATGGAGCTCGAGGACGAGGTAAACAACCATCATGTTGTGTCGTTATGTCGAACAGGAAATGATAATAATATGAATCTTTATTTGTAAAGCTACAGTGTATTTATGATAATGAAAATCTTAGAGGTCTCAGGCTCCTCCAACAGTGCAACACAATAACACAGATCAAATAGACTATAATAGAAAACCGTGCAGAACAAGTGCTTCACACAGAATACAGATACCAGTAAAAGACATAAAACAAAATAGCATAGAGTAGTGTTACAACCCGGCTCGTGGGCTGTAACGTAAAACAGGGAGGGGAGAGGTAAGAATAATATAGTTTATTGTTTAAACACAACCAACGAAATATACACCAGCAACAGGCCCCGAAACTGGCACAGAGAAAGTGCCCAGAGAAGTGAGAGCGACGCACCCGGCTGGGCTCCTCCTTTATCCCGCTCCATCAGGTGTAGCTCATCAGGTAGGCGTCCGCCCACAGGTGCGGCTCATCAGCACCTGAACCTGCGAACACCCACAAACCACACACACACACACACACACACACACACAAACAGACGGCACCCCACGTGGTGTGGAGGGGTCGTCACAAGTAGACATATATAAAAAAACACATTTAGATTAAAGGTACAATGATTCGAGGATGCAAATTCAACACACAATCAGGTGACGGGTTAAAATGCATCGCAGTGGATTGAGAAAGTGCAGCAGACAGAGAGCAGGAGTTTGCCTCCTAAAAGGCTCAATTGTACAAATGTGTTTGAGGTTCTTTTAAAAAGACTTCCACCGAGCCGTTGTCTATCGGTGTTTTGTTCCAAAGGATTGGATCCTGTATGGTTCCCTGTATGAGCAGCATGTTTACACCTCTGTCATAGTTCATTTTGTATTAACCACATGAACTGACCCTGCCTCCACTGGACTGGGACTTTAAGACCCCCCCCCCCCACACACACAGACACAACAAATCCAGCACCAGTCACTTTTACGCTGCTATGGACATTTTTCACTCTCATTTGCACTATGCACATCTTTTTATATATAGGACTGTAATTACACAGCGCTTTATCCAGTCTTTGGAAGTCCCCTCAAAGCGCTTTACATACTACATGTCATTCCCCCATTCACCCCCATTCATACAGAGCAATACTCTAGGACGGTGTTTCTCAAACTTTTTCACACCAAGGACCACTTAACCAATAAAAAAACACTCGCGGACCACCTAACTCTACAAATATCCAAAATCACATCGTTTTCTTGAACAGATTACAAATCGCCTGAAAATGGTACAAACAAGTGGCAACTTTGAACACACTTCTATGACGTCACAGAAGTGGCGTGCGGCTATTGGGCTAACTCCACCAATCAGGAGGAGACAGCCATGGACATTGCCGTTCGAAAGCGCTGGAGACGCTGTAGTACATATGCCAGGCCTGTAGATGGTGCTGTTCTCACAGAATCAGCCCATGCAAAGTCAGTGCTAAATTGAGCGAAATGAGGAATGGCTAAAATGCATGATCTGTTTGGTATTTTGAAAAATAAAAAGTATAAATATGCCTTATATAGGTATGGTCCTACACTATATTATTCAAAATAGCATGATAGGTCCACTTTAAGCTCGCTCCATTGCAGAGATATTCCCGTGAGAGTGCGGAAAACTCTAATTAATTAATTTATTTCAAATGTGAAATGCTCACGGACCACCATTGGTCCACGGACCACACTTTGAGAAGCACTGCTTTAGAACCTAACATTCACACACATTCACACACCGTTGGCCATCGGGAGCAACTCGGGGTTAAGTATCTTGCCCAAGGATACATCGACATGTTGGCTGCATAGGCTGGGATTGAACCCACAACCTTCTGGTTGAAAGACGACCGCACTCATTCGCAGCCACAGTCGCCCTAAATATATATATCCTGCTTTACTTGAAGTAAACGGTTATTTTTTTTGTAAATAGTGAGTGGTTTTTTATACCTCGGGACTGTGGGAAACAGTATTTCGATCATTCTGTGTGTCCAAACATATTTTGAGATTGACAATAAAGTTGACTTTGACTTGATTCCACAGCTTCAAGAGGCCCGCTGCTTCAAGAAGAGGATTCGGAAGTTGGAAGATGCCAACAAGAAGCTGGCACTGGAGCTGGAGCATGAGAAAGGGAAACTGGCGGGATTGGCTCAGTCTCACAACACACTGGGGAGCACTCCAACATTTTGGAGTCTGCCTTAGCTAAGAGAGAGGCCGATCTGGTCCAGCTCAACTTACAGGTGAGAAAATATCCAACATTTTTAATAATTGTTATCCCAGGGTTGTGGTCCGCGAAGCTATTTCCGTTGAAGCAAACCCATCTCTTCACATCTGTCGTCACCTAGTTTCCATCTTCATTAGCATCACTTCAGTCACATGCTTTTATCACATGGCAATACTTATGATGTTGTATAATGTTTTTATAATTGTTATGCTATGACGTTTGTATTATTTTTTTGTCTTTACTTTTGTTAGCTTGTACAGCCAGTGATTTGGGGCTATAATAAATGTTGATTTGATTTGTAACGTGTTGCAAAAGTAGAAACCTTTGGTTAAGAAACGATATTGTTTTCAGGTTCAAGCTGTTCTGAAACGTAAAGAGGAGGAGGACCAGCAGACGAAGCAGGTCGTACAAACTCTACAGCTCGCCTTGGAAAAAGAGAAAACCAAAGTCAAAGACCTGAAGGAACAGGTGAGAGCTCTAAGCATCCTTCTTAAGATGAAATGCCTACTGCCTTCATTTTGCCTGTCAAGTGATTACAAACAGTCTGTGATTTGGATATATTTGAGGTCATTTGCTTGGTAGAGTGGTGCAGGAACGAGTCCTAAAACCTGGAAGTGAGTAAGCATTTTACCGCTTCCAGGTCCCTCGTCTCAGAAGCAACTGGTTTTTTGAACTACTTTTTGGAAAACAGCTGGAAATAAGATCTGTGGTTGAGACACATTGAAGAGACGGATCACGTTTTGTTCTCAGAATCAGAAACAGGTTTATTACCAGGTAGGTTTACACATACGAGGAATTTGACTTGACGTCATGATGCATACATAAAAATAAAACGTGAATTAAAACACAGGTAGGGAACTAGAAAATATTCGCTGATCGGCACAGTGCTTCTACGACATTAAATACATCAGCAGCACTGGTGATTTTTCTGAGTTTACGTGTCTGAAAAATGATGGTTGTTACCAAGTGGCTGAATATGACTACAGAAGTTGTCGAGGACGTAAAGCAAGTAACTGCCTCCTGCAAACTGTTCAAACAAACGCTTCAACTTGTACCATTTAGAATCTGTATTTTTGAATATTGATCTTAAAGTGGACCTATCATGCTATTTGAATAATATAGTGTAGGACCATACCTATATAAGACATATTTATACTTTTTATTTTTCAAAATACCAAACAGGTCATGCATTTTAGCCATTCCTCATTTCGCTCAATTTAGCACTGTCTTTGCATGGGCTGATTCTGTGAGAACAGCACCATCTACAGGCCTGGCATATGTACTACAACGTCTCCAGCGCTTCCGAACGGCAATGTCCGTGGCTGTCTCCTCCTGATTGGTGGAGCTGGCCCAATAGCCGTAGCGCCACTTCTGTGACGTCAGAGAAGTGTTCAAATCTGGATCAGTCTGTATCAGATCCCGTTCTTTAGAGATTTGGGTACGGAGGAAAAGAGAGAGGGTTGTGTTTTCTGACACTTGGTGAGTTCCCTGGAACACCGGGGACAGATATTCATGTATACAAGACGTGCATTTTGCATGATAGGTCACCTTTAAGTTGGTGTGACGTTGAAGTGGTGCTGCTGTACTCGACTGTAGTTCCTTTATAGCATAACGTTAGCAGTTTGCTTGTGGCGATTATATGGAAATGCTAAAAGTAGGGTAGACGTGTGGAGATTATCCGGCTGACAAAAAGTGCATTTATCAAACAGGTTCGTTTTCCACAGATCTTATTTTTTACAATATTCCAAAATCCTATGGAGAAATCCCGTTGCTTTTGTCGAGGGCTTACTTCGGGTCGGCCTACAAAAATACGTCATCACTGCACCGCTCTCTAAGAAGCCTCTAAGAATAGAAATGCGTAATTGTGATCTGTAGTAAGTCTGGTCCCATGTGTGGAGCATCTTGGGGGTTGACTGGATGTTTTGTCTCCTAGGTGGCAGCAGCAAAGGCGGAGGAGAAGTTGTTTCCAAAAGTGCACCAGCATTATTGTGACTGTTCAATTTTCTTAATGGAAATGGATACTAACCATTCAGGAGCAACTCAAATGGAGGGTACTCAAGAAGACCGTGTTATAAAATCCAATGGGGAAGGCGATTCACAATTGATACAACAAGGGCTGGACACACAACCAACATGAAGGGAACTACTCATAATGGTGAGTATATGTGTATGAATGAGTACATGCTGTCTCCATTAGACTTGATTAGGTTTCCCTGTTTACAGCTTATGACCTGAAGTTATCTCTTGATATGACACCTTTCTTCACTCCCATCAAGTGCATAATAAACTAGAATTGGGTAGCTATGACTTATTAGACATGTCTCACACTTGGAGAAAAACTTAAAGAAACATCAAACTAAGTTCATTTAAAAAAAAGAATGCAATTATACTTATAAACAAAAATTAGTTTTCATACAATCCAACATCAGGCTGGACATGTCCCAGTACGCAAACAGGTGGTCTTATCCGTCAGTTTATTCAATATAACAAGGATTTTAAAAGCTTGAAATCATTTTATGTTGGGCCTAATTGTAATATATACTCCTACTGGAATGATTTAACTCGTACTGTACTAAGCGTGTTTCCATCTCTGCGCTCTGATCTGCAAAGTTCTTTCCCCTGCAGGCATATTACTGGTAATACTCGAATGCCAACATGCATGACCTGTTTTAGTTGCTACTGCGAGGCTTGGGGACTTCTCCTTCTCCATGTTGCATCGTGGCTCTTGAACTGAAGTATTAAATAGATTTTAATTAGTCAGTTTCAGCGGGAAACTATGCTACGGTCTGCACTGGTTGGGTGAAGGTAATATAAGTGACTGAAAAAGTTTGAGGACAGGCAAGATGTTAAAAATTACTTTCATAAAACCCCCTCTAGAACCGCGTCAAATCAACGTCAACTTTTAAGTACCATGTTGGTTTCATTTCCTGTTTCAATTGTAGTATGAATATATTTCAAACTATCTTGCTGTAACTTGTGGGTGTGGTTTTATCATAGTTGCTTCTCTGTAACCGGACAACACGAGCAAACAATCCACCAACTGTCATCAGATTCAGTAAACTGTTGCTCAATTCTGATTGGTGCACAGACTCCAGTGACAAGCAAGCCCTTCCCATTAGAAACCAGTGAGAAGAGCACAAATAGAATGTTGTATAAAAATAAAATAATTTTAGTAGATGAGCTAAAGGGACGAATCATTATCCACGTGCTGCAAGAATGTTTCCACCCATTTTAGTTTAACCGAGTCAGACGACCAGCTGAGAGAGAGAGAGGGTGAGAGAAACAGATGAATGAGAGAGAGAGAGAGTAGAGAGAGAAGAGAGAGAGAGAGAGAGAAGAGAGAGAAGAGAGAGGAGGAGAGAAGAGAGAGGAGAGAGAGGAGAGAGGGAGAGAGAGGAGAGAGAGGAGAGAGAATATTTCCAGTAATTAGTAGTTCACTAGAACTCATCAGGACTAATTGTCACATTCCTCAGGGTTTCTCTTCCCCCGTTCTCTTTCAGGTCCGGTCAGTTCAGACGTGATGCCAAATGGAAACGGACTGGCGGAGGACTTTAATGCTGCGGGGGACACCCATATAAATGGGCCCCTGCCTCCGACTGCCCTCCCCAGAGCACCAGCTCCCCCGCCAACTCCCAGACCCAAGAGCCCTCCCCAGGTTTGGCAGATTTCCACCCATGATGCTAGAGAAGTCTGAGGGGGATAGTGCTGAGTTCACGGTTCACACGGGTGATTCATTGCAGTCGCTCAGACTCAGTATGCCTATGCAGGAGACAGAATTGTGTAAGCATAAACTTGTGTGGAGTGAATGCCCCTTTATTACCCCCCCCCCCCCCACCCCCCCCCCTGTATTTGACCTTAATTTGCTGTGGAATGACTAGCTTTCTTTGCTGCATATCCATTTTTAAACTCCTGTTTGTGTATTATTTGAACAGAAGGATTCATTGGGACTTTCTTTTAGCTGTTTGAGTCTACCCCCTTCCCTGCACTCACAGACATCTGATTGCTTGATTTGATGTTGGTGCTTCGTTTGAAAAACCGAACTAATGGCTGCGTTTTGGAACTAACCCCCCCCCAGTATGATATCGTTTTGGTGGAATTATACGTCGGGCACGGTTTCCTTGTTCACAAATATAACTCCTACACAGAATATATATATATAACAGCTGCATGCACAATCCTCTACAGCTATGTTTGCATGAGCATGACTAATCCAATGTCTGATAAAAAACACTCAATATTGGCAACTGCATTCAGGAAATGTTTATATATAGTTATACACGAACCAAGATCTATGGGTGTAGCATGTACTTGTACACCCCTCCTGTCATCTGCTCCTTAAATCCACAGTACTTGTCAGATCAATTGAAGGATGTTGTAACTGTGGATGTAATATACTAGTTAATGGCTTTGTCTTGCACCAAAACGTGTTTCCTGCCCAGTGATTTACATCGGAAACATTTGAATTATTTCTTAATCCAAGCCGCTTCACTCACGACATCGAACATCCTACTAGGGCTGTGCGATTATGGCAAAAATCATAATCACGATTATTTTGGTCAATAATTGAGATCACGATTATCCATTTACTTTGAAAACATCCATTTATTGTTTACAGTTGATTACCCTGAACTTAAAGTTAATTCAACTGAAAAACCAATAAAATAAAAATAAATAATTGTTTTTTTTCGTAATCGTCACAAGCCAAAATCGAGATTAAAATACGATTAATTGCACAGCCCTACTTCATACATTAAATCTACACATAGTGCTCATAGCTAGGACTTAACCGTACCAGTCATATAAACACCACAGCTCTCGTGCAAATCCAGAACTGTAGTGTGGTCGTTCAGTATGTGGCAATACAAAACATTCCTCTTGTTTGACCAATTTTCCATTTAGCCAACGAGAGGCCTTCATTGGAGATGGAGAACGAGGAGAAGATCCGCCTGGATGCTCGCCGGCGTCTGGAGGATCAACTCAAACAGTACAGAGTGCAGAGACATAAGGAGAGGGTGAGTGAATAACGGATGAGCTGCTCCTTCTTAGATCTGCCCTCCAGGTCCTCATGTAACCAGATTTGCCAGCTTCTGTATTTAAACGTGACACTTCAACCATTAGGCAAATATGTCCCTGGCTGGCTTGCTAGCTCGTTGGAACATAACTGATGTCTTCTAATGTGCCTGCATCTGCGCTGAGTTGCCATATTCCTTTCATGAACCACTTCATGATATCCATTGTTGCAGATAACATATAAATGATAATAGCCAAACTAACCGAGCAAGAGTAAACTGACAGGCTGTCTCACTCAAGACCCCACACCGACTCAACCCAGCGAAAAACCAGTCTTGCTCGATAGTAAACTAATCTTTCAACATAGTTTAAAACAAAATACATATTAGGACAAAGCCCTTCAAATAACCACCATATATAATAAAATAATTAAAATGTTGTATTCAGCTCTGATTAAAACAGCGGGCCCAAATCCCGCCCATGACGCCGGGTCTGTTGCTACTTCCACTGCTATTGTAATTACACTTGTTTAATGTGAACTGGATCCTTCAATACTTATATCGTTACTTATTCTTTTTACCATTGATGTGCACTTGTTAGTTACTCTTTTTACTTGCGCCTTTTATGAGCACTACCCTTCACTTTCGTAACGCTGTAAATGTCCCCGCTGCGGGTACAATAAAAAAGGGTCTTCTGATTGTGATACACTTCTGTTTTCCAGTCTCACCGCACCGCACCAAGAGCAGGCTGTTCAGCACCCTGGATCCAGAGCTCATGCTGCACCCTGAGGATCTGCCCAGGGCCAACACTTCCTCCATGACCACAGAGTAATTCCTTCATGAGGACCACTGTTCCCCGCGGGCCCAAACTGGGAAGCTTGGGAATTCCCCCCGGCAGGGAGAAAAAGTCCAGATCACCCCGAGTGAACAAGATCCACTCCCTCGCCGACTACAAGTCTCCTGAGAATGATGGAGCAGGTGACGGTGGAGGTATACAACTACTGTAGGACTATTCTGCACTATTTCTATTATGTTCTATTTTATTTACTTTCACTATTTAACAGTTTTATTGTGTTGCACTGTTTGGAGGAGCCTGAGGACCTCAGATGTTCATTGTCATAACTCCACTGTAGCTATGATCACATGACAATAAAAGCCTTGAATCTTTAGGTGGAGGAAGAACAGCAGACGGCACCATGACCTCCCTGCAGTCCACCATGAGCTCAGTGTCCACTCTCTCTGAGGTCAGCGTGATGTCAGAGGGCAGCGCCTGTGACACGGAGCCACAACCCGGCGCCTCGCTCCAAATTGGGGACAATGTGTCTGAAATTGGACGGCAGTGAATCGGAATAAGGGCCGGGGAACGATGGCAACGACAGCGACAGCCTCGTCTTACAGCAGCGTGTCGACCAGAGGGCAGTTCAGGACGCTCTCTGCCGCAAGTGGAGAGGCAGCGGGGGGGCTACACGGTGCAGGGGAGGGAGATCGCGGCTGAAGCCATGGGTCAGTTTCCCCCTCGCTGCAGGAGGTGCTGCAGGCGGCCAGCGACGAGCAGCACCTCCTGGAGCTGGAGCAGCAGCAGGGAGACGGAGCGGAGCCGCGCAGCCGCAGGGACAGCTTCTCCAGCAGGTATACGTCAACAACAAATCAAATGGGATTTATGTAGCCAAAAATCACACATTTTTCACAGGGGGGCTTTACACTGTGTACAGCAGGGGTGGCCACACTTGGTTGGCTGGTGAGCTACGACTATTCGGACTATTACTGTATGCCTTGCAACAATTTCTCAAACGCTCTTATTTAGCCATCAACCTTTAGGTTTAGCTTGAGGTTGTTTTAGGCATGTGGAAACTCGCAATGAAGACAATATGAATACTTGATTCAAAAATACATATATTATTAAATTAACTAAACACATTTTGAACAAAATTAACAGCTTTTAAATTAAATATAATAATATTTCACATCAAAAGAAACAACAATGTTTTAACAAATCGTATTAAATAATCTGATGACAGAACTGTAAACAGAATAGCTGAAACGTTAACAAACTAAATAACTCAGTTTCCTCTAATCATTAACCCATGTTTGTATAATGTAGTTAACTCTGTGTGTTGCTGCTAGCATACAGAACACCTGACGTGGAAACGTTACTCGTGGATGGGGCTACAGAGCTGCTAGAAAGACAGTGGAACCCGGTGCATTTCTCCGTCTGAATGTGGAGCACTTTTGCTAAATGTTTAGACAAATTGCTCGTGTTACCGCCCTTAGCTAAACACTCTTGGCAAGGGACCATTGTCCACATCGAGACGGGTAACATTTAACCACACCTTGGAACTCAATATTAGCACATGTATTGCCTGTAACTTAGAAAGCTTTGTATTTGTTACTGTAGATTACAGATTGAAAGTGTTTATTTTCCTGTCATTCGACTAGTTGACTTGTCTTCTGAGTACTCGTGTGTTTTATATGTGTTGCAGTGTTTCTCTGGAGAGCTCAGTGATGGGCCATGATGAGATGCTGCAGGTGTTGAAGGAGAAGATGAGGCTGGAGGGTCAGCTGGAGTCTCTGTCATCTGAGGCCAATCAGGTACAATCACTGATTGATTTCTCTACCAATATTTTCCATATTCTTGCACCAATTACCTATCCACACATATAATGTCCAGGATTGGACAAATTAACTTTGAAACCATGACATTTGATTATTCTGTGACAAATTGGATGCAATAAAACATAATTTAGCTGCACAATCTGGTAGTAAAAAGCTACTTTAAGCTTTCTGGTATGCCTATATTTGGATGGTAAATTGATTAATACAAACTATATTTACAGTTCTTGACCCTGCACGCCATCATTTTCTAATCCAATTTCTTTTCTATGTAAATGCTTACCCTTGATTGTGGAAAACAAATCAAATCTTGTTTACTGTAAAATTCGAAACTAAAAAGAAATCTAAGGAAACCCCATTAACTATAACAATAATGTTATATATTAATAATGGATACATGAATGTTCACCTTTCTATAATTTATTTCTAGTATATGTTGTTTCATACATTAAAGTCTCTTACGTTAGCATTTGCATAAACACTGCTGATGACTAGGTTAATGTTGTAATGTATTGTGTACCATGCTCGACTGCGCTTCTAAATTCTCATTGCTGATACTAAATGGGAAGTCGCTGTCTTTTTGCTCCAGGCTCTCAAGGAGAAGACGGAGCTTCAGGCTCAGCTGGCTACGGTGAACGCTCAGCTGCAGGCGAAGAAGGCGGAGTCTCAGCTCAGCCAGGAGAAGCAGAGCACCCTCACTGCCGAGGTCAGCACACTGAGGCAGAACTCCACCCAGCTGGAAAGGGCCATGGTGGAGCTCCAGGGAAGTCTGGAGGGCAAGAACGCCAGCCTGACGTCTCTCAGCAACGACCTGAAGGTGGCTGAAGACCAATACAACCGGCTGATGGGGAAGGTGGAGGAGATGCAAAACACTGTGACCTCAAGAGACAACACAGGTGAGTGACGGAGACCCAGAGAACTGAGGGTAACAATGAGTGAGCTCTAAAGGCCAGTGTCCACATAGCGCCCAATGAGAGTATGTGGCGTCATCAGGTAAAGCACTTCACCCAGGAGCTGTTTCTGAGGGCTTGAAGTAGAAAACGCTTTGGCTTTTCAGGAAAGCGCCAATAAGGACTCTTTTTAGCCGTGTCTTTTTGACAGAAATTGCCGTAACAAAGACCGGAAAGCCCATTTCTTTGAGTATATTTACTGGCAACTGTGAAGTGAAGCTCATCAGACAAAGTGTGAGAGCAAGCAGTTTTCATGATGAGAAAACAATGTCAAACAAATATACAGTAGCAAAAACACATAATAAAATCCAATGAAGCTAACACACACACACACACACACACACACACACACACACACACACACACACACACACACCACACACACACACACCACAACACACACACCACAACACACACACCACAACACACACCACCACAACACAGACTATATCACCCCTTGCTGCTAAATGCAGAGATATGTTAGACAACTTTAGATAGCCATTTGCATATCCACACTGGTGGTTTTAAACAAGATTTGTTTCTTCTTCTTTGCAGTCCATGAGTTGCGTCAGCAGATGGGGGGTCTCCAGAGCCAGCTCCAGCAGGTGCAGCTGGAGCGCAGCACCATGCAGAGCCGCATGAAGACCTCCCAGGCAGAGATAGGACTCCCTCCAGCAGCTCAGACAGTGGTACCAGCAGCAGCTCGCCATGGCCCAGGAGGCCAGAGTACGGCTGCAGAGCGAAATGGCCAACATGCAGGTAAGGTTGAAGCTGTTGGGATTGGTTTTTCATATAGCTTTGACATGAGTTGACATGACACCCTGTTGTGTTATCTCTCGCAGGCCGGACAGATGACTCAGATTGGTGTGCTGGAACATCTGAAGCTGGAGAATGTGACTCTGTCCCACCAGCTCACTGAGACCCAACACCGCTCTATTAAGGATAAAGAGCGTATTGCTGTTCAGCTGCAGAGCATTGAGGTATACTCTCCAACATCTTTTTAAGTCTACGTATCAACGTCATCCCAAACCTGAAGACCATTATGCAATCAAGGATCAGGGGGTGTCAAACTCAAGGCCCGGGGGCCAAATCCGGCCCGTGACTTAATTTCATGTGGCCCCACAATAGCTTGCAAATAGTATAATATGTTTATTATTCGGTTACATGTCGCTTTACAGAAGCACGTTGCCCATAAACTACATGTCCCACAATGCATCTCAAATTTGACTTTTCTTTTCAGAATTTGGCTTTTCTTTATAAATCATGTTGTGACATTCTCACTGAAGAGACTTGCAATTATTGGCCCGAGACTTCTGCTTTCAGACGTAGTTAAATATTAAGTTATCACCCTATCCGATAATAATCCAATGCAGAGGCAATAATGTAATATAATACATTATTTTATATATACACTATATTTATATATGTATAGTCTTATATATAAAACTGGCCCTTTGAACCGTGATGCTTATGTGGCCCGAGAGGAAATTGAGTTTGACCCCCCGGCCTTAGATCAAAGCACACGTTTCTAAATGACCAGGACTAAAATGTTTTTTCATTGTTTTTTTGATAAATCTTGAGTAAAACCTTTTTGCTGTCTGTGACGTAGTCCGACATGATGAGCCAGGAATCTGCTTATAAGCAAATCCAGGATGCAAAGAACATGGTGGAAGATGATTTGCAGCACAAACTGGAGGAGTTTGAGGATGAGCGAGACCACTTAACTAAACTGGCCAACACCGCCAGCAGCCTGGAGAGGGAGCTGGAGCAGGTAATCATTCCTTTCCCACGTCGTCGTAAGTCGGGCTGTGCGATTATGGCAAAAATCATAATCACGATTATTTTGGTCAATAATTCATATTACGATTATTTAAAAAATCGATTACGTTGTTTTCGTAATCGTTGCAAGCCAAAATCGAGATTAAAATAAGATTAATTGCACAGCCATAGTCTTATGTCCTGCTCTAAACTGGCACTCTATCCCTCTTAGGCGAAGTTGATCCTTTCCCAGAAGGACGTGCAGCTGCATTCGCTCCAGAAAGAACATCTGGATCTGATGCGCCAGCTGACCTGCACTCAGGAAGACCTGCAGACCAAAGAGCAGTCCATCAACCAGCTGGAGGCTCGCTTCCTGGAGCTTGAGGCCCAGCTGGCCGAGCTGCAGACGGACGGCAGCGCCAAGGACGACAACATCCAGTTCCTCCAGAACGAGAAGATCGTCCTGGAGGTGGCGCTGCAGGCCGCCCGGGCCGAAAAGAGCCAACTGGACGAGGGGGCTGAGCGTCTGGGAGAGGATGTTCTGGTGGCTTCAGACGTCTTGGATCAGCTCAGACAGGAAGTCCAGGTCAAAACCAGTCAGGTACGATACAGTGGGGAGGAGAAACTATTAAAAAACGTGCATAGAAAGTAGGGGTGCAACAACTAATCGACTTAATCGATTAAAATCGATTACCAAATTAGTTGGCAACTAATTCAGTCGTCGATTCGTTGGTGACGTCATCACATGTGTTCTACACCCCGTTAAGCTCCAACGTTATCGCTCATTTTTATCGGAACAGGAGACATTTAAAACATATGTCATATGTATTATTGCTACATAAACATTATATCGCAGTCTTAGTGTCGCCAACTCCGTTTCTAATATGCAATAAGACTACAAAATGCGTCTATAATGTATTTTCGATCTTCCCAATTCAGACGAGAGATCTCTCCCCCGCCTGCTTGCGAGGGGGCGGGGCAGTTTACACACACACACGCAGCTGCTACATGCATGCAACACACACACGGAGGAGATGGCGGAGAGAACGCGCTCTGAGGTGGTTAAATGTTACCCGTCTCGATGTGGAGAATGCTCGTTGCCCAAAGTGCAATAAGAGTTTAGCATGTGAGGGCGGTAACACGAGCAATTTGTCTAAACATTTAGCAAAAGTGCTCCACATCCAGACGGAGAAATGCACCGGGTTCCACTGTCTTTCTATCAATCAATCAATCAATGTTTATTTATATAGCCCAATATCACAAATGTTACATTTGTCTCAGTGGACTTCACAGTTTGTACAAAATATCAGTATGACAATAAGACACCCTCTGTCCTTAGACCCTCACATCGTACAAGGAAAAACTTCCGAAGAAAACCCACAGTTTAAAGGGAAAAATGGGAGAAACCTCAGGGAGAGCAACAGAGGAGGGATCCCTCTCCCAGGACGGACAGTCGTGCAATAGATGCCGTGTGTAAATTGAAAAGATAATACATTTGCAACATAGGTAGTCCAAATGTTTGGAAATGCATGTGTGTGTAATAGGAAGATGGATCCACGAGGATATCCATCCAGGACCTATGATCCAGGACCACAGCCACGACTCAAGATCCAGGGCTCGTGATGCCGGACACAGGACCGCAGGATCATCCATGACTCCGGATCCCAGCGTATATAGACACCAAAAAGAAAGAAATTTGGGGAAGCTTGGTTAATCGGAACATGGGAGTACACAGGTATAGACAGAGAGAAGGAAGAAGTAAGATGTCCCCCGACAAACTAAGCCTATATCAGCAAAACTAGGGGCTGAATCTAATCAGCCCTAACTATAAGCTTTATCAAAAAGGAAGGTCTTAAGCGCACTCTTAAAAACGGATAGGGTGTCTGCCGCCCGAACACAAAACTGGAAGCTGATTCCACAAATGTGGAGCTTGATAAGAAAAGGCTCTGGCTCCCATTGTACTTTTAGAGACTCTAGGAACAACCAACAACCCTGCATTCTTGGAACGCAATGCCCTAGTAGGACAATAGGGTATAATGAGTTCTTTAAGGTAAGATGGCGCCTGCCCATTAAGGGCTTTGTAGGCGAGAAGAAGAATTTTAAATTCTATCCTGTGTTCTATAGGGAGCCAGTGTAAGGCAGCCAGAACAGGAGTAATGTGGTCCCTTTTCCTAACTCTGGTTAGGACACGAGCTGCAGCATTTTGAATTAGCTGAAGCGACTTGACTGACTTCTTGGTACACCCTGATAATAAAGAGTTACAATAATCCAGCCTTGAAGTAACAAATGCATGGACTAGTTTCTCTGCATCGTTTTGAGGCAAGATATGCCTGATTTTTGCAATGTTACGTAGATGGAAGTAGGCGGTCCTTGAAATTGATTTTATGTGGGCGTTAAAGGATAAATCCTGATCAAATATAACACCAAGATTCATTACAGTCTCACTGGAGGCCAAATTAATGCCATCCATAGTTAGTATATCTTTAGATAATTTGTTTCGTAGATTCTTCGGGCCAAGTACAATAACTTCAGTTTTGGTCGTGTTTAACATCAAAAAGTTTAAGGTCATCCACGTTTTTAAGTCCTTGAGGCAGTCTTGAATTTTATTTAGATGATTAATTTCATCAGGCTTGATTGATAAATATAGTTGAGTATCATCCGCATAACAATGAAAATTTACAGAATGATTCCTTATAATATTGCCTAACGGAAGCATATATAATGTGAACAAAATAGGTCCGAGCACTGAGCCCTGTGGCACTCCGTGGCTAACTTTGGTTTGCGTGGAAGATTCATCATTGACACGTACAAACTGAGAGCGTTCAGATAAATAGGACCTAAACCAGCCTAAGGCAGTTCCCTGTATGCCAACTAAGTGCTCTAGTCTTTGCAATAAGATATCATGATCGATAGTATCAAATGCAGCACTGAGATCGAGCAAAACAAGAATAGAGACAAGTCCTTTGTCAGAGGCTATTAGAATGTCATTTGTGACTTTGACCAGAGCTGTCTCTGTGCTATGATGTGTTCTAAAGCCAGACTGAAAATCTTCAAATAAATCATTGTTTTTTAAGTAATCACACAGCTGTTTTGCGACTGCTTTCTCAAGAATTTTTGAGAGGAACGGAAGATCTAGCAGCTCTGTAGCCCCATCCACGAGGAACGGTTCCACGTCAGGTGTTCTGTATGCTAGCAGCAACACACGGAGTTAACTACATGATACAAACATGGGCTAATGATTAGAGGAAACCGAGTTATTTATGTTGTTAAAGTTTCAGCTATTCTGTTTACAGTTCTGTCATCAGATTATTTAATACGATTTGTTAAAACACTGTTTCTTTTGATGTGAAATATTATGCATTTAATTAAAAATAAAAAGCAATGTTAGTTTTGTTCACAATTTGTTTAGTTAGTTTACCTTATTTCTTGTCAAAAGAACCGTTAATACTATCGTTAAAAGGACCGGATCGATAAGCAGTATCGATATAAGTAGTAGTACAGTTAAAACCTTAACGATCCGAATAATCGATTAATTGTTTCATTAATCGATTATCAAATTAGTCGTTTGTTGCAGCCCTAATAGAAAGTATGATTTAAGCAATAACTGTTTGACTTTACAACAAATATTTAAATTCCATGTGTGTATTTGGTCATGTTTATCTCCCCAAATACTTCTTTAGTGACAGTGAGTTACATAACAGGTTAAAATACTTCCTTAGGCACGTTTAGCAGTAATTATCTTGTGTAAAGCACTGCAGGTATTACTGAGCTATAGTTACTTGGCATTGTATCTCTCAGAATTGAAAACTCACAACTTCATCGAAGAGGTGACATTTGAAAAGAGCACTGCTTTTACTTTCAAAGCAAACCAAGGAAAAGTATGTGCATCAAAATGACTCAAAATAATGTTCAGCTGAATTTATTGCATTTCTATTTTTTCATCATGTTTTCTATGAGCACATGTATGCATCTTAAACGTCAATATCGCAGCCATGTTATGCTAAATGAACTGTGGTAAGCTAAAAACCTGTGACCTAACATCCAATTAATTATGCAGCCCTGAGTTAACCCTTAGAGGGACCGGACCCTACGCTCTTCCATAAGTGGGTCAAAAACGACCCGTATTAGAATAATATGTGTTTTTATGCAATTTTTGTAATTTTGGTTAAGAAAAATCACTTGTATAATACTTAGTGTTATATTTTGGCTCACACTAGAAATATTTGATATTTAATTTTTCACTATTTATAATTTTAGACAATTTTTTTACATTTTGAAAAAAAACGTTTTGAACATATCGATATTGATCCGCTATCCTGAGACCCTCACAGTATTCCAGTCCCTTTTCAAAACTCATATCTTCTCCTCTTGTCTACTCATAGCCCCCCCCCCCATCAATCCATGCCGGTTGATCAAGTTTGATAGTCCGATACCCCCCACCCTAACCTTCCCTTATATTGTAAAGCGATGTTGAGTCCTTGAAAAGCCCTATACAAATATAATGTATTATTATTATACTGACAGGTTTCAGATCTTGCTGTGTGAAATAATCTTCCTGAGAGGTGTCACGTGTGATGTTGTCTGTGTGGTCTACAGTGAATGTATTCCTGACAGCAACAGGTGATAAGAATCAAAGGTTCCCAGAGGATCACACAGGAAATACACGCGGGTCATTTTTGACTCACTTATGGAAGCTTGGGGTAGAAATACAAAAACTACAATTTCTTAAAATGTAAATTTAAAATGTGAATGGCATAATATCCAAAACATGTTTTTTGAAGAATAGCTGGAATATGAAATAATAAAAAAAATGTAATTGCAAAGATACTTCAAGAAAACCGGGTCCAAAAAGACCCACTTGTGCGTCTAAGGGTTGCGTCTCCAGCCAGATGTAGTGAGTAATTATTGTCCCTTGCTTTGTTACAGATTGAAACTCTCCAACAACAAAATGGTTCCCTGAAGAAACAAGCTCAGAAACTGAAGGAGCAGTATCAACAACAGAAGGTAAGTCCTCCCTTTTCTCTGACGGTACATGAAGCTCTGTATTTCTAGGTAAAGCTCGTAGAATCCAGAGTATTTCTTTATTTCACACTAAAATGTTATAAATAAGGCTGTTGTGGGAGGATGTATTGTGGAGGCAGATGGCTGTCATCTCAGCAGAGCGCTAGTTGACACGCCTCAGTGGATGGGGCTCATTGTGCACCGACAGGCTGTCAGAAAGAGGGTGGGGTTTACTGACAGAAATGGGAATTGGATTGTGTTTATCTCAAGGCTTGAGTTTTTGAATGCCATTCAGACTCATCAGGCATTCATCGACAGCATGTCCATCAACATGTCTTTAGGACTGCTTTCAGCAAACTGGTGGTAAAGCTCTGAAGTCTGTGAAGCTTGAGGTACTGTGGCATGAATGTTACCCTGCTAGTTAGAGGTATACAGGATAGTAGGAATATTAAGAGGCTATTTTTAGTTCTTTTGTTCCTTTTTTGTGTTTAGAAAAAAGAGAATATTGAATTATTGTTCAAATGAAAGTCCTCAAATAAAAACCATTGGATCTGTTTGAAATGTTTCTCTTTGTTACTGTTCTGCAAGGTTTGGATTTATGTGTTCCTACTTTGCTGCACACTCAAACAATTGTACCTACATGACAATTTGAAAAGCTATTTTGTATATATTTGAAAGCTTTAAGTCTATGTATTAACAAAACCTTAAATATTTAGTCAAATGCTCTTCTGTCTTTAGTAGATGTGGGCGACTGTTGGGAACCAGTACAAAGCTATTTAGGCTGCAAAAACAAAGCCTGTAAGATACTGAATGAATACATCTTGTTATTTTTTCAATTGCCATGTTCAATGTATGGAAGCCTGGAGGCGATGCCATGTGGGGTTCAAATCATTGCACCGCTCTCTTCTGCACGTACCTACATTATTTTGTGATCATATTTTGCCAGACAAGTCAAATATAAGCAGTCGTTATTACTCCAGAAGGCAAGGCAAGTTTATTAATATAGCACTTTTCAACACAAGGCAATTCAAAGTGCTTTACAAAAATGAAAGACATTAAGAAAACATGAATAACAGGGTACATGAATACAAGTTGCAGTGTAAGATGTGAATAGTTCAATTAAAAGCCTGGATTTAAAAGTAGTCCGAGTTGCAGCTTTCTGGGAGTTTGTTCCAGATATTTGGCAATATCTAAAACACAATTCTCACATTCCTCTACCCCTAGTCTTCCTGTGAAATTATAATCTTTTGACACTTTTCTAAGAGAGGATGCCAACTTCTTCATGACCGTTATCGACTCTTACAGGTGATGGTGGAAGCCTACCGTCGGGACGCCAGCTCCAAAGAACAGTTGATCAGCGAGCTGAAGTCGACCAAGAAGCGGCTGCTGTCGGAGGTGAAGGAGCTGAAGCAGGAGCTGCTGGGCGTTCAGGGGGAGAAGCAGCAGGCGGAGCTGGAGCAGGCGCGGCTGCAGAAGGAGGTGCTGAGGGTGGAGGAGCAGATGAACAACATGGACGCCCATCTGACCGCCATTCAGCAGGAGAGGGATCAGCTGGAGACCCAGATGCAGGTCTCTAGAGTCATGGTTCAACCGTTCTTATCAAATGCATGTATTTATTCTAAAAGGGACAATCTACATTAATTATGTATATTTTCTACTTTTTTGTATTACGATTTTATTGCTATTGAGATGTTGACATTTTTAACCCTCCGCTTTCATTCCATTGGACGACGCAAATTAGTCATTCGGGACAAAAATGTCCACTGCAAAGGACTTTGATAAAAACATTATATTAAAAGGTTTTTTTCACAACTTTTTTGGGTTCAATCCTTAAAGCAACTTCCGCCCTAATAAAAAATATCAAAACTGTAGTCGTTTTCAGGATTTTAACCCTTTAAATGCCATTTTGAATACATGAAACCGCTGTTGTTTTTCATGATTAAAAACAGAGAAAGGGAGTTATTTTCCATATAATACATATCTGGGGACTCTTTTTTTATAACAGTCTTGGATATGTCACTTCCAAAAACTGCTATAAAATGATAACAGATTCATATTTTTAAAACTTTTTTGGGTTAAATCTTTCAATCAACTTCAGTCCTGATCAAAAATACCAAATATTAAATTATGTTCAGGATTTTAACCCTTTAACTGCCAGTTTGAAAACAATGAATTTGCGTTTTCTATGAAAAACATGCTCAAAAAGGCAGTTATTTTCCATATGATAAATGTCGGGGAGGTCGGATCTTTGTTTTCTTATAATAGTCTTGGATATGTCAAAGATTAGCTTCAACATTGATTTTTTTGCATTATCAGTTTTTGCACAAAATTAGATTAAATAAAAAACTCGGGACAAAAATGTCCTCTTCCAAAAACTGCTCTAAAAGGAAAAGATTGAACCCAAAATGTGGTTAATATAATGTTTTTATCAAAGTCTTTTGCAGCGGACATTGTTGTCTCGAATGGTCAATAAGCGTAGTCGATTTGTTACACCGTGAATTAAAGACCGGTTTGAGAAAATAGCCTGAGAATGGCCTGATGTTCTTTGCACCAACACAACCAAAGTGATTGCAAAATGAAACGTGAAAAATGACCCTTACCGGAGGGTTAAATGTTTATTTCTTGTCTTTTAATTTGATTGTACAATGCCATGTCTTTTTATGCTGCTGCAACACACACATGTCCAACTTGGGATCAATAATGTACTTCTTATCTTATCTTAATTAACATTAGCACTTAGTGCATCGTGTCCAATTTGCCAGATTTAGCGACATTACATTTAATGACATTTTGTATCTGCGGTTCCCGGGACCCTGATGGCATTTAACGAAAACAAGAGCACAGAAAAAAACACCTGAGCACAATAAAACACATACCGTCTATTAAAGGGCATAAATACAAACCCATAAACAAACTGTATAAGCACAGATAAAAGCTAATTGGCACAGACAATTCAAAATGTAATAATATAACCCCTTCTCCAGTTTATGAAAGCATGTTTGATCGTCAAATTCACTTCACAAAGTACTTGTTTTGATATTTGGATATATAATAAGCAGGTGGCGGGAACACATGTGTCAGCCGTTACAGTGTGAGTCCTATCATTAGATCAGAAGCATTTAATTACAACGAGAAGACGCTTTTATCCAAAGCGACTTACATACTCATTACTGTGGGCAATCCCCACAGGAGCAATTTGGGGTGAAGTGTCTCAGGGACACAACGACATGCTGACTGCAGTGGGGTTTGAACCTGTGACCCCTTGATCCCAACACCAACGCACAACCCACTGCGCCACACGCCCCCCCTCCCAAAACATTCAGAATAGACAAAGACATACCAAGCATCAAGTGCAGGAAATAATTCAATTAGTAGAGTATTTACAACAACTGTGAACACACACACAAACACTCACTCACACACTCACACACACACACACTGCAACCACTACTATTTAGACATACTTATGGCTATGTTACTAATACATATTTAGACTGTAAGTGTAAATATGCACATTGACATTGAAGTGAATCTCGTTGCACTGTCATCGCTACCTCACCTCACCTGCAGTGAGAGTTGCCAAAGACAGTCGTTGTACTTTGTATGATGACAATACAGAAATATTCTTCGTTCTTCTGTATAGTAAATATGTATGTGTTACTGCACCATAATGATAACCATATAATGATGACATTGTGTTTTCCTGCCGCTCCAGTCTCTGCAGTTTGACCGGAGCCAGCTAGCAGCCGTGACGGAGGAGAACGAAGGGCTGCGGAAACAGGTGGAGCAGTTGGAGGGAGAAGCCAAAAAGTGAGTCATGTGCTGCAAAGAGAACTGCAGAGCTAGAAGGACTTGGTCTGTGGTCTTTATCTCTGTCATCAAGTGCTGTTTATAAACTTAAATAAATGGCGTTGCTCATAGAATTCCTCATGATGAGTCAGTCAATATGGCATCAACAACATAACGCACCCTGTCATCTTTATCCATACATGTGATTTTCAGAGGTGGGAAGTAGTGGAGGACAAATACTTTGTTACTGCACTTAAGTACATTTTTCTGGTATCAGTACTTTACGACTTATTACTTAGACTTTTTACATTTCGAACACAAATACCTGTACTTTCTACTTCTCTCATTTCCCAAACAGCTGGTTCCTTTAGTCTGAATGTGTGTTTGATGCGTGATCATTATTCTTTAGAGTCATTGCGTGCCTATTGATTTGAACACGATCCGTGTATCCATCATTTCCTGGTCTTCTCTAAAGAAGAGGGACCAATGGAAACGTTGTCATGTTGCCGTTGTTCAGCATGGAAACATTCATTAGCTAACAATGACATTATTGTTCTATTGATATAAAGGGAGGTCAGGTGCTCTTTAAAACAGCTGCTAGTTATGGGTACTTTTTACTGAAGTACATTTCAAAGCCTCTTTACTTTTACTTGAGTAAAGAAGTTTAGTCAGTACTTCTACTTTCACCAGAGTATTTTTAAACACGAGTATCTTTACTTCTACTTGAGTGAATGATGTGTACTTTTTCCATCTCTGCATGGAGTATAGATGTATAAGTCAATGATCAACCAATGCATGATATCCCAAAAGTATGTAACGTACTAATAATACTTGCACAATTATGTCGTCAATCTGCCTTGTCCTTGTCCTACATTTCAGTCTCACCTCAAATGAACATAGCTGTTTGCAAACTTCCTCTCAACTCTCAGCTCACTAAAATCTGTTTCTGAAAATATCTCATGCAGAAAATAGGTCATGCAGTTGAGTCTTGATGTCTTTTATACATAAAGCAGTTCCTTACACACTAGTAAAGAGTAAAGAAGTTTAGTACTTCTACTTTTCCCAGAGTATTTTTTAAACACGAGTATCTGTACTTCTACTTGAGTAAAGGACGTGTGTACTTTTGCCTTCTCTGGTGATTTTAAAGATGTACAGTCTGATCTTGTAACTCTTTGTATGTATTCATCAGGGCCATCTCGGAGCAGAAGGTGCGTGTGAAGCGTCTGGGGACGGATCTGACCAGCGCTCAGAAGGAGATGAAGGCCAAACACAAGGCGTACGAGAACGCTGTGAGCATCCTGAGCCGCCGGCTGCAGGAGGCTCTGATGGAGAAGGAGACCACCGAGGCAGAGCTGCTCAAACTCAAGGCCCAGGTGTCGGAGGGGGGGGACAGCCAGGCCTTCCAGGTACTGTGGAAACCCTTAACACAAGTTCAAGGTTCAAGGCTTTTATTACAGGGTTCTTACGGTCATTAAAAACTTGGAAAAGTCATGGAAATTCAAAATGCTAATTCCAGGTCCTGGAAAAGTTATGGAAATGTAACTAAAGTTGCATCAAATATAATTCATATTTTATCTAATCTCCGAAATAGTAATACTATAATGATAATAAATACTGTATCGTAATGAAACGTAAAATGGCATTTAACTGACGAGGTGTTTTTGCCGGTGAGAGATGTTAGTTGCTTTAGCGTGTAGAAGCTAGTAAGCTACTATTGGATTTGTTTCAGATAGGCACAACATGTTTCAGATGCAAACCTTATTTTCCTGTTCCATGTTAAAACAAACCATTTCCAGTGGTACGCTGAGAGAGAGTCATGTTTTTGGTCATGGACAATTAGGTAAAGGTCCTGGACAATTAGGTAAAGGTCCTGGATAATTAGGTAAAGGTCCTGGATAATTAGGTAAAGGTCCTGGATAATTAGGTAAAGGTCCTGGAGAAGTCATTGATAATCCTTGGTGAAAAAGTGTATGAACCCTGATAGTAATGAAACGTAAAATGGCAACTGTCGCAGTATTTCGCTGGTGAGAGATGTTTACAATCACGCCCTCTAGTCCAGTGGTTCCCAACCTGGGGGGCGCCAAAGCTCGCAGGGGGGGCGCCAGGCCTCAGATGATTTGAGGCCAAATATCATATTTAGACTTTTTTTTTTTTTTTTTTACTTCAAGTTAGTATTAAAGGCATAACAAGACAGAAATGTATAATTCTTTTTTTAATAGAAATGTTTCTTCTGCGCGTAAAGTGTCCAAACCAGGCTTTTCTGGATAAGCGCATTTTTAAAACAGTCATTGTCCATGCCGGTTTCAGTTGGATTATTTGTCACAGTTGCTCCGATCAGATCGGTCTCCTCCATTTTGTAGATTACTTTTGAATCCACATAAACACATGCTCAAAGTAAGCCGGATTTTGCCGATGTGTTTAAACAGTTTAATCCCTTTGCAAATTGCTTCCACTTCCGTGCCGTCCTTTAATTTCTTCATACAGCGGGAATCCAAATGAATTAATCCTGAGTCCAATAACCATCAAAGTCGCTCCAATAGTGCTCCTTAAATACTTCACATTCATCCAGTTTGTGACAGTAGTTGTAGCATTTTTGAGACTTTTAAACTTTAATTACCGCTGTTGCCCCCCCCCCCCCCCCTCGTTGTGTGTGGGGGGGGGCGCAACTTCCAACAGGAGTCAGTTGGGGGGGCTCTTGGGAAAAAAGGTTGGGAACCCCTGCTCTAGTCGACAGTGGCTTTAGCCTGTTGGAGCTACTATTTGATGTAAGGCTGCCAAGATGCCAGGGAAGTGCAGTTTCAACAATGTATGGCTTCTAAAGGATAAGTACCAATTGTGGTTATCAAAAGACATTGACCCAAGACGTGCTAAATGCAAACTGTGTTGTAAAATATTTGATATTTCGAATATGGGCGAGGCAGCGCTTGCTTGAAAGAAAGAGTCATTTTTTTTTGGTCATGGAAAATGAGGTAAAGGTCATGGAGAAGTCATTAGTGTCTGAACCCTGTTATTAGCCATGTGTGCATAGCTACAGTGGAGTTAAATCTTAGGTCCCAGGCTCCTCCAACAGAGCAACACAATAAAACAGATCAAACTGAAAAATAGTGAAATAGTGCTACATTCACAGTGTATTGATAAATTCACAGCTACAATCAATCTCAATCTTTATTTATTTATATAGCACATTTTAAAAACGACCTCGGTTGACCAAAGTGCTGTACAGGGAATACATACAATATAAAATAACACAATGGGAGTAAAATTATAAAAGCACAATAACTAGAAACATACAAATGTAAAAACGTTATGTTCAACTAGTGTTAGCTACGACATATAGTTTGCAGTGGATTCTCCGTTTTAGTGTTGGGGAAAGCACCAGTAGAGAATTATACAGAGTGCAGGCTCTTATCTATTTACACTTCTTAGCCGTTTAAAATATTGTGTGGATCTGTCTGCGCACTAAACGAACATTAGGAGGCCTAAGGTAGTAGGTTACAAAGTTTATGAAGCCTGTTTTTCTTCTTTGCACTTAATAAAATCATTAGATATTATTCTGGCCAACATCGAGCAAAACTAAGTGTTAATTATGGAAAACATGGAAAAAATCGAGGACAATTTTGACGATGATTGTCGTTGTCTTTATAAAGGAATAGTTTCTTAAGCATCCTGTCAAGTAGTGATGGAGATAGTGGATAGTGAGGTGGGCTGAAGATCGGAAGGTTGTGAGTTCAAATCCCGCCAGGAACACCACCAGTAGTGTGCCCTTGAGTAAGGCACTTACTCCTTAGTTACTCCAGGGAGAATGGCCCTGTAATTGGTCATTGTAAGTCGCTTTGGATAAAAAGCGTCAGCTAAATGAAATGTAATGTAAGTAATGTAGCATTACACCCAATACATTAACTGAAGCTGTTGATGTTGTTCTTGCAAATCTATTTTTTATTGAAAAAATTAGAATGATTTGACTGAGCCTGTAGTTTCAAGTGTTTGAATTGAACATAACCAACTAGTGGAGATTGAAAAACATAATTCTGGTGCAATGGTTACAAATGTATTTATTAGGGCTGTCAAGTTAACGTGTTAATAACGAGTTAATGCAATTTTCTTTTTTAACGCCACTAATTTTCATTAAAGAAAACTAAATGAAAATTGTCTACAGACACAAGGACAGCATGTAAAAGGAAACAGCCCTCGACTCATATTTATTTATCATTAACATATGGGGGTCATTCCAGAATTGGAGGACATTTAAAAAATCTAATATCCATGCCCAAAATGCTAAAACATGCACTTGTTGTGTTAAACATACTTGTCTTGAGACAACATTTATATAAAGTTGTAGAAAAAGTGGTTTCAAAATATTATTTAAATGATCAAATAGCTCTCGAACATCCCCTAAAATGGCCTTTTTCTCTTGTCTCCGCTTCTTGGTGACCAACTTGCATCAAATATAACATTTAAAATAGGGATTTTAATGGTATTATTCTATTGATATATGTCTCTTGTAATGGTAAAATACATTTGTTAAATCATATTTAGATAACAGTAATGTTGCACAGAAGGTGTGTCCCTCAACATGTGTTCAACCCTGTTACCCAAACCTTTTTAGATCGGCACAGGAAGTGAACAAACTGTAAGTCAGATGACACAGTGGAAGTGACATCAGCAAGCCATGTGCTAGTGCCATGGGTAGACCACAACTAAGTCCTCTCTTTTATTTTTCATATTTTTACAATCTTTTCAGTCTTAAAAGAGTGTGGCACTCCGACCCACTCAACCCTGTTACTGATATGATCAGAATAAAGCATATTCATTTCAAAGTTATCTTATCCAAGTGTGTCCTTGCCTTGAAAGTAGCATTACATGCTACATCTAGCATCCTGAGGTTAAAGCTCAAATTAGCATTGATTTTCAACCCTGTTACTATAATTAGAGTAACGGGTAATTCTTCATTGGAAAATATACATTTGATGCCTAGCTAGCAAATCACTTTTTTTGATGGTTTATTATCTGTTTTTCCTAAATACATAACAAATTAAATAAAAGGTCTAAATTGTCCTCCAATTCTGGACTGACCCGGGTGTGATTTCATTGTGATTTATCCTCGATAACTGCAGCTGTAACTGAAACATATTGAAATAGTGTTTTGTTGGTCCTGCAGGAGAAGATCAAGGCTCTGCAGGCTGAGCTGAGGTCTGTGTCGCACAGCAAGACGATGCTGGAGAAGGAGCTGCAGGAAGTGATCAACCTCACCTCCACCGAGCTGGAGGAGTACCAGGAGAAGGTGATGGAGCTCGAGGACGAGGTAAACAACCATCATGTTGTGTCGTTATGTCGAACAGGAAATGATAATAATATGAATCTTTATTTGTAAAGCTACAGTGTATTTATGATAATGAAAATCTTAGAGGTCTCAGGCTCCTCCAACAGTGCAACACAATAACACAGATCAAATAGACTATAATAGAAACCGTGCAGAACAAGTGCTTCACACAGAATACAGATACCAGTAAAAGACATAAAAACAAAATAGCATAGAGTAGTGTTACAACCCGGCTCGTGGGCTGTAACGTAAAACAGGGAGGGGAGAGGTAAGAATAATATAGTTTATTGTTTAAACACAACCAACGAAATATACACCAGCAACAGGCCCCGAAACTGGCACAGAGAAAGTGCCCAGAGAAGTGAGAGCGACGCACCCGGCTGGGCTCCTCCTTTATCCCGCTCCATCAGGTGTAGCTCATCAGGTAGGCGTCCGCCCACAGGTGCGGCTCATCAGCACCTGAACCTGCGAACACCCACAAACCACACACACACACACACACACACACACACAAACAGACGGCACCCCACGTGGTGTGGAGGGGTCGTCACAAGTAGACATATATAAAAAAACACATTTAGATTAAAGGTACAATGATTCGAGGATGCAAATTCAACACACAATCAGGTGACGGGTTAAAATGCATCGCAGTGGATTGAGAAAGTGCAGCAGACAGAGAGCAGGAGTTTGCCTCCTAAAAGGCTCAATTGTACAAATGTGTTTGAGGTTTCTTTTAAAAAGACTTCCACCGAGCCGTTGTCTATCGGTGTTTTGTTCCAAAGGATTGGATCCTGTATGGTTCCCTGTATGAGCAGCATGTTTACACCTCTGTCATAGTTCATTTTGTATTAACCACATGAACTGACCCTGCCTCCACTGGACTGGGACTTTAAGACCCCCCCCCCCCCACACACACAGACACAACAAATCCAGCACCAGTCACTTTTACGCTGCTATGGACATTTTTTCACTCTCATTTGCACTATGCACATCTTTTTATATATATGGACTGTAATTACACAGCGCTTTATCCAGTCTTTGGAAGTCCCCTCAAAGCGCTTTACATACTACATGTCATTCCCCCATTCACCCCCATTCATACAGAGCAATACTCTAGGACGGTGTTTCTCAAACTTTTTCACACCAAGGACCACTTAACCAATAAAAAAACACTCGCGGACCACCTAACTCTACAAATATCCAAAATCACATCGTTTTTCTTGAACAGATTACAAATCGCCTGAAAATGGTACAAACAAGTGGCAACTTTGAACACACTTCTATGACGTCACAGAAGTGGCGCTGCGGCTATTGGGCTAACTCCACCAATCAGGAGGAGACAGCCATGGACATTGCCGTTCGAAAGCGCTGGAGACGCTGTAGTACATATGCCAGGCCTGTAGATGGTGCTGTTCTCACAGAATCAGCCCATGCAAAGTCAGTGCTAAATTGAGCGAAATGAGGAATGGCTAAAATGCATGATCTGTTTGGTATTTTGAAAAATAAAAAGTATAAATATGCCTTATATAGGTATGGTCCTACACTATATTATTCAAATATAGCATGATAGGTCCACTTTAAGCTCGCTCCATTGCAGAGATATTCCCGTGAGAGTGCGGAAAACTCTAATTAATTAATTTATTTCAAATGTGAAATGCTCACGGACCACCATTGGTCCACGGACCACACTTTGAGAAGCACTGCTTTAGAACCTAACATTCACACACATTCACACACCGTTGGCCATCGGGAGCAACTCGGGGTTAAGTATCTTGCCCAAGGATACATCGACATGTTGGCTGCATAGGCTGGGATTGAACCCACAACCTTCTGGTTGAAAGACGACCGCACTCATTCGCAGCCACAGTCGCCCTAAATATATATATCCTGCTTTACTTGAAGTAAACGGTTATTTTTTTTGTAAATAGTGAGTGGTTTTTTTATACCTCGGGACTGTGGGAAACAGTATTTCGATCATTCTGTGTGTCCAAACATATTTTGAGATTGACAATAAAGTTGACTTTGACTTGATTCCACAGCTTCAAGAGGCCCGCTGCTTCAAGAAGAGGATTCGGAAGTTGGAAGATGCCAACAAGAAGCTGGCACTGGAGCTGGAGCATGAGAAAGGGAAACTGGCGGGATTGGCTCAGTCTCACAACACACTGCGGGAGCACTCCAACATTTTGGAGTCTGCCTTAGCTAAGAGAGAGGCCGATCTGGTCCAGCTCAACTTACAGGTGAGAAAATATCCAACATTTTTAATAATTGTTATCCCAGGGTTGTGGTCCGCGAAGCTATTTCCGTTGAAGCAAACCCATCTCTTCACATCTGTCGTCACCTAGTTTCCATCTTCATTAGCATCACTTCAGTCACATGCTTTTATCACATGGCAATACTTATGATGTTGTATAATGTTTTTATAATTGTTATGCTATGACGTTTGTATTATTTTTTGTCTTTACTTTTGTTAGCTTTGTACAGCCAGTGATTTGGGGCTATAATAAATGTTGATTTGATTTGTAACGTGTTGCAAAAGTAGAAACCTTTGGTTAAGAAACGATATTGTTTTCAGGTTCAAGCTGTTCTGAAGCGTAAAGAGGAGGAGGACCAGCAGACGAAGCAGGTCGTACAAACTCTACAGCTCGCCTTGGAAAAAGAGAAAACCAAAGTCAAAGACCTGAAGGAACAGGTGAGAACTCTAAGCATCCTTCTTAAGATGAAATGCCTACTGCCTTCATTTTGCCTGTCAAGTGATTACAAACAGTCTGTGATTTGGATATATTTGAGGTCATTTGCTTGGTAGTGTGGTGCAGGAACGAGTCCTAAAACCTGGAAGTGAGTAAGCATTTTACCACTTCCAGGTCCCTCGTCTCAGAAGCAACTGGTTTTTTGAACTACTTTTTGGAAAACAGCTGGAAATAAGGTCTGTGGTTGAGACACATTGAAGAGACGGATCACGTTTTGTTCTCAGAATCAGAAACAGGTTTATTACCAGGTAGGTTTACACATACGAGGAATTTGACTTGACGTCATGATGCATACATAAAAATAAAACGTGAATTAAAACACAGGTAGGGAACTAGAAAATATTCGCTGATCGGCACAGTGCTTCTACGACATTAAATACATCAGCAGCACTGGTGATTTTTCTGAGTTTACGTGTCTGAAAAATGATGGTTGTTACCAAGTGGCTGAATATGACTACAGAAGTTGTCGAGGACGTAAAGCAAGTAACTGCCTCCTGCAAACTGTTCAAACAAACGCTTCAACTTGTACCATTTAGAATCTGTATTTTTGAATATTGATCTTAAAGTGGACCTATCATGCTATATTTGAATAATATAGTGTAGGACCATACCTATATAAGACATATTTATACTTTTTATTTTTCAAAATACCAAACAGGTCATGCATTTTAGCCATTCCTCATTTCGCTCAATTTAGCACTGTCTTTGCATGGGCTGATTCTGTGAGAACAGCACCATCTACAGGCCTGGCATATGTACTACAGCGTCTCCAGCGCTTTCGAACGGCAATGTCCGTGGCTGTCTCCTCCTGATTGGTGGAGTTAGCCCAATAGCCGTAGCGCCACTTCTGTGACGTCAGAGAAGTGTTCAAATCTGGATCAGTCTGTATCAGATCCGTTGCAGCCCCTTTTTCTAGAGATTTGGGTATGGAGGAAAATAGAGAGGGTTGTGTTTTCTGACACTTGGTGAGTTCCCTGGAACACCGGGGACACATATTCATGTATAAAGGACGTGCATTTTGCATGATAGGTCACCTTTAAGTTGGTGTGACGTTGAAGTGGTGCTGCTGTACTCGACTGTAGTTCCTTTATAGCATAACGTTAGCAGTTTGCTTGTGGCGATTATATGGAAATGCTAAAAGTAGGGTAGACGTGTGGAGATTATCCGGCTGAACAAAAAGTGCATTTATCAAACAGGTTCGTTTTCCACAGATCTTATTTTTTACAATATTCCAAAATCCTATGGAGAAATCCCGTTGCTTTTGTCGAGGGCTTACTTCCGGGTCGGCCTACAAAAATACGTCATCACTGCACCGCTCTCTAAGAAGCCTCTAAGAATAGAAATGCGTAATTGTGATCTGTAGTAAGTCTGGTCCCATGTGTGGAGCATCTTGGGGGTTGACTGGATGTTTTGTCTCCTAGGTGGCAGCAGCAAAGGCGGAGGCGGCTCACAACAGACGGCACTACAGGGCGGCCATGTTGGAGCTGTCAGAGATCAAGAAGGACCTGCAGGCCAAAGAGGACCTGGTGAAAGCTCTGCAGAGGGAATCCCACAAACTACAGTAAGTGCATCTGACAACATTTAAGAATACAGTCACTTTTTGTAGATACTTTGAAAAACAAAAATCGGTTGGTGTTTTGCAAAAATCTGTCAAATGAATCAGAAACAGGTTTATTACCAGGTAGGTTAACACGTAGGAGGACTTTGACTTGGTGTCGTGGTGCATACTAAAAAGTAGAACAAAAATGTAAAACACACATAGCAAACTATTTTAAGAAAACTATAATAACATTAAAAATATATAGTTAAATAAAGCAATATTTACATTGAAATAGAATGGAATAAAATATGTGCAATAATTAATATTGTGTGCATTAATGTAATGCATAGAGCAGCGGTTCCCAACCTGTGGCCACGGCAAATGATTTGCAAAACATTCTAGTTTGTGTGAAAATATTTTTTTTATTTGAACCTCCTTTCCTTTCTCTTTCTCGATCCTCCTTAGCAACGGTCATTACAGTCCTTCACAGCGGTCTGTTCTACTGGATTAACAACGTGTCACATGTTCTGAATTGACCAGTCAGAACTGTATTTAGCCTCCGTATTGTTTACGGTTGAAAGTGGGTCACGAAAACGAAAATGTCGATTCTTAAGTGGGCCCCGAGTTGAAAAAGGTTGGGAACCGCTGGCATAGAGTCTAAAATGGGGCTCAGGTTCGGATATGTGTGATTGAATATGTGTTTCTCTGCAGGTCTCAGGATGAGCAGCATTCTCAGGAGGTCTCCAGGTTCCAGGAGGAGCTTTCTGAAGCCCACTCCCAGCTGCAGATCCTGCAGAAACAGCTGGACGAAGAGCTGTCCAAGCAGCCGCTCACCAACCAAGAGGTAAGAGACTTTGTTTATTGGGTTTTTTCAACAGCATACAGTTATTGTATCGGAGAATGTATCAAAAGTAGGTAAACAAATCTTCACTTTATAGAAAAATAGGTAGAGTAACAATGTGAATACAGAGACTTTAAATGATATATTAATGATCGCCTTTATTGAAATATCTCAACACTTGATGTGATAAGCACAATGCAGATTTGATTTAGGATAGCTAAGTATTAAACCTGTTTAGACGTCAATGACAAAGTGGTTGTGCGTGACCTTGCCTTGTCATAGTAGAACAATACTTAACACAACATGCAATACATCTTGACTACAAGGACAACAACACAAAAGGTCAGTTTGATCATATTTCACATCTCACAAAAAACATTAGACCTCACCCTTTAGGTCAGAATAAAAAAAACAATAAATAAAAAAGT
>CADEHL010001293.1:338888-455637 GCA_902827135.1 Harpagifer antarcticus
TGAGTAATCCTAACCATCTCCTCTGACTTAAAGGTCACTTATTATGCAAAATCCTTGTCATAACGATGTGTTGTCTTGTGTAACCATTAGCCAATCAGCAACCAAGGTAACCCCCCCCCCCCCCCTTATCACCTGAATCTCCTCCTAGAGCACCATTGAGTTCTTTATAACCAAATGTCTCTCAGAGGGGCGTGGGGAGGGGCTCCTTATTTTCATCTAAACAGACAGAGAATCAGCACTTTGGAAACAGGGCTGAAACAGGGGATTATGGGTAATGCTGCAATGACCTGTTTGGTGTTTGGAGCCAAACACTTCAGAGACATGTTCTGTATATATCTGAGACCTGTGATATATTGATGATAACAGTATAATAGGGGACCTTTAAAGGCCAGTGGTGTAAGTGTATTTCCAAATAAGAAATGCCTGCAGTAGATAAATGAATGAATGCATCTCTGTGATTTGTTTTTGTTTGGAGCAGCAGCGCATGGAGCTGAAGAGCGACGGGAGCCCATCGAACCCAGTGACACCGGTTAAGATCCCAGACTGCCCAGTGCCAGCCTCTCTGTTGGATGAGTTGTTAAAACCATCGACTTCTGTCAACAAAGAGCCACTCAACAACCTGCACAACTGTCTACGGCACCTCAAGTAAGCCTCCGATTCTACTTTATTGTAAATCAAAAACAGAATCAAATGTATTACCATGTAGGTTTACACATACAAGGAATTTGGTGTATGATGGTGCAGACATAAAGTGTGGTGGGTAGGTAGGTAGGTGGGTGGGTAGGTGGGTAGATAGTTAGGTGGGTGGATAGGTAGGTGGGTAGGTAGGTAGGTGGATAGGTAGGTGGGTAGGTAGGTAGGTAGGTGGATGGGTAGGTGGGTGGATAGGTAGATAGGTGGGTGGATGGGTGGATAGGTAGGTGGGTGGGTAGGTAGGTGGGTGGGTAGGTAGATGCTTTATTGATCGCAATTTGGGAAATGTTTGCGTTGCAGCAGCAAAATAAGGCAATGTACATAAAAGAAACTAAGACACAGAAATAAACAGTCCAATATATTTCAGAAATAAAATAGCATTAAAAAGATAAAAAAAATATATACATGTGGAAATACAAATCTCCAGTAACAAATATAATGCAGGATATTATTGTGTATTCAATATTAAATAGAATATGAATGTAAAATGACAAAAGTAGTGCTAAGGAACTATGAAAATGAATCTGTTTATTTCCCCCAGGGAGGAGATGGACATTCTCCAAAAGCAGATGGAAGAGCACACGGTGACAGTACATGAGTCCATGAGCTCGTGGACAAACGCAGAGGAGGCTCAACTGGAGCTGGAAAACAACGTCTCCAAATCACCAGCGCCGTTAAACAACATGCTGGTGGATAATAGCAATGAAGCCGAGCCGCAGCAGTGATGACAGAGGAACTTTTCTCAGGCCATTAGAGGAAGCGTGGAGTTTTATCCACAAAGGCACTTTTGAAGATTCTCTTTTCTTAACAATTGCTGCCAACATTTGGCGTTCTCCCATCAGCACAGAAGTGCTCTCGCAAAGTAATACTTCATATACCATAGCTTTATTCTTTCCTTTTTATTTGACAGTTATTATTATATTTTTTATTCTTATCGTCACATTTATTTATTTCGAGTAGAGAAATCATCTGACAGCCTCTCCGAGAGGATCATTTATCTTAAGTTGTGTTATGATGGATACCAAAATGGTCTAGTAAAGACTGTTAAAGTATTCATTCTTCCTCGTGAGTCTGCATTTTGGTTCCACGGTATTTAGTCGTCATCCTCCTGGTAATGTTACATCAGTGGCTTTGAATGCTGCTTAATGACAGCTGACATTATTTGAAAGTGTTTTTGGTGACAGAAACAACCCGTGAGTCTGTCTCCAGATTGGCTGTGAACTGTTCTTCCATTTCTGTGTGCCTGTGTGAGTGAAGTCGGTCATCTATGATTTAACCGACACGGTTAAACATCGAGGGTTTCTACGCTTAAACATCACGAAGTCATGCAAAACTGTGGTTTGTTCTTTTGTATTTCCGCTTGTTCTAATGCAGTGTTTCTCATACATTTGTTGCCATATCACCTTGGGTTCTTCAACTCTAAAACCATTTATCTCAGTTATATATGGGGGTGTTTTGTTTAGCATGGACTGCAGTCATTTGTACGAAGAAAAAAAAGCCTTAAGCGATCTGTAATATGCTGTAAAGGACTAAGTGGGTTTGACTGAGCATAAGACTGCTGAGGGTGTGTGCAAGATGTAATGTTAACGTGTATATGTGTGCAAACCCCTTACTGAAGAATTGTAAAATAAGTTGATCTCAAACTGACGTGGAGAGAAAGTTGTACGACGAAGCAGAAACGCTGTGCAATCAGACGTGTTCATTTTCTGTTACATAATGTATTTACACAAAGGAAAAGACAACCCCTTAATCGGATGTTATACTTGTTGTATGGCTGTTTCATGGGTATTTGGGCTAAGTTAATTGTTTCCAGAGGTTAATATATGAATACATTCTTCTTTTTTGTATGATTGTAAATCCATAATTGTTTAATAGTGTAACTAAGATGAAATATAAAACTGTACAGCTGCACTATTATGTGAATGCAGAGAGGCCATTGGATGGTGCACAAGCTTTCTGCATGCAACTGTGCTGCAGCTGCTCATTCCCACACTTAAAACACTTCTTTTTTTACCACCATTGTATGCTTATACATTTCCAAAAGGGACAATAAATATTTTAAAGAGAATGCTTACTAAGGCAACTAATATATCTTGGAAAAACTGTGTTCTGATAAAAAAAGATTGGACTCTATCTTCCAGACTACCTTTCACTGTAACGTTGGGTAGTGTGTAATAACACCTGCGCTCATGCTGCTGTATTTGCTTTTTTTTCTTTAAAGATTGGAATTGATTCATTCGTTTTTAACATGTGTGTTGGGAGATGTGATTGTATTTATCATAAAATTGCACTATTCATCCTTAATTATAGTTTGTTCTGATTATTTCCAGTTGTTGAAAGTAACTAAGGATTTTTATTTCATTTCATTTAAAGGTGGGGTAAGTTTGAGACACCGGCTCGAGATACACTTTTTGTTATATTCCATGGAATGCTCTTAACATCCAGATAGCAATGAATATCTGAAATGCTTTGACAAAAAATCCATAACAAAGTGTCATCAGTGGAAGCCGTAGTTCTGTAAAAAGCACGACCAATCATCTGAGCCGGCCCGGCTAAAGTAACTGGATGGCCTACCTGCCTGTCAGCCTTCCATCTGTGCACTAATTTATCTCGTGCCCTCATTGGTCATGTGCGCGTTCGTGTGTGTTGGAGGAGGGGCTCTGTGAGGAAGTGGCAGATTTGTTCCGGCTGTGTATTTTCAAATTCTCGCGCACTCGAGCTGGTTCCTCCAAAATGACCTACCCCACCTTTAAAGGTAGGGTAGGTAAGAATGTTATGGAGATGTTACAGGGTGGTTTAGGCTAGGTTGCAGCGCATTATATATATATATATATATATATATATCTGCCTCACTTGAATATACCTCAGTTGTATGATTACCTGCTCAATGTGAATACACGGCGTTGAGACATTGATTGATTGATTGATTGAAAAGTGTATTAACAGCTTGTATATTGGGTACAGTACAGTACAGCTCAAAACATACAATTGTTAAGGGGATGCAGACCAGAGAAAGACTTTCATCTTGTTTACATCAGGGTCCCCCATTTCCAATTCATCATATCATTTAAGACATGTAAGACATATTTGACAAACAGATGGGTTATTTACAATTTACATACAGGTGGTTTTTTACATACAGATTTCTTATTTACAATTTTCGTTTTTGATTTCGTTCTAATACATCCTAACCGGACATTTGAGACATACCAAGTCTACAGATATACAGTTAGTAACAGAGTCTAAAATGCGAGTATATACATAGATGGGGGGGGGGGGGGGGGGGAAGCTGTCCATTGTACGACAGGTTGAGATTTGTACCATTACCGGGGCCAGTTTTGCAATGCTCTCCCCCGAAGGTGCTCTTTAAGAGAGGCTTTGAAGGTAAGTACAGTTTTACTTTCCTTTACAGTTGTGGGAAGAGCGTTCCACCTTGATGTGGCATAACTGCGAAACGTGTATTCCCCCTTTTTTGTGCCAAATCTGGGTTTCACATGATTTGTGGAGCTCCCTCTGGTGTTATGATCATGGTATTCACTGACCTTTGGGAAGAACTTTGACATGTACATGGGTACCATAGAGGTGTAGTGGATCTTGTAGACCAGGCCCATTGCAAGTAGCTGTACTCTGTCGTCTACTCTAAGCCATCCTAGGTTGTCAAAGTGGGCAGAGGTGAGGTGGGTTCTAGATGAAAGGTCAAGCAGTAGTCTGACCAGTTTATTTTGCGATGTTTGAAGTTTTATTTTTAGCACCTTGGAGGTGCTATGGTACCATGACGTGCAAGCATAGTCATAGTACCCTTGAATGAGGGCTCCTGCCAGAGTCTTCAGGGTGTTGTTGTTTACCAGAGAGGAGATCCGGTATAGGAATCTAGTTCTTTGATTGACTTTTTTTATTACATTGGATGCCATTTTGTCACAGGAGAGGTTTGCCTCAAGAATAGATCCTAGGTATGTAATTTCCTTCTTACTTGTGACAATAATGTCACCCACTGCAACTGAGAAGTCGTCGGATTTGCTGAGATTATGTTTTGAACCGAAGAGAATGGACTCTGTTTTACCCAGGTGTAATGATAATTTATTATCGGCGAGCCAGGTGCAGATTCTGCCGAGCTCGGAGCTGAGGGTTTTTTCAACCTGCAATCTGCTCCTGTCCGAGACCAGCAGGGCTGAGTCGTCCGCGAACAGGAACAAGTTGCAGTCACATGCTGATGACATGTCATTTGCATAAATTAGGAACAGTAACGGACCTAATATGCTTCCTTGTGGAACACCACAGCTCACTGGGAGGGGGGGGGACAGAGTACCGTTTACCTCCACCATCTGTTCTCTCCCCTCCAGGTAGGATTGCATCCAGCTCACCGATAGTTTATCAAAACCAATTGCTTTTAGCTTGTCAATCAGAATGGGGTGTCAGACACAGCCTGACTTGCCTTGTTTATTAATACACATACATCTATCCTCACACCTCTTCCATGTACGCCCTATACGATCATTTTCTGATAATGATGAGGCAATAGCCCCGCCTCTCCCCACCTCTGCTGCTCACCCCCGCGTCAAAGTAAACTGCACACTGAATTCAGATTATTTATCTTTCTCTCGATATGGACGTAAACGTGAGTGAAGTCTAATCTGACAGGACGGAGACACGCTGTGCAGCGGTGAACGGAGCAAAACACACACTTCAAGTCAGATCATGGTGTGGACAGACACTATCCGGTGAATATTGCATGTGGACGGAAGCTTTTTTCCGATTGCGTTTGCGTTAATCCTATGCGTTTAGCCGTTTTCGTCCTCGTGTGGCCGGGGCCTCTGAAGTGAATTACCTACCCTACCTTTAATCGTTTATTTGGGACAATGCACATTGATGAACATTGAAGACAAATAATGCTTTAAATGTAAATATACCGGATTTTAGCTTTGAGCTCATTTCCATCCGTAGTTCCTCTCATACAACATATAAGAACATGACATTTATAATACATGATATGCAGAAGGAGCAAGAGAGCAAGAGCAGCATACACAAGCATTAACCACATGGCAGTACAATATAGCAGCTACGATATATAAAGTGCAAGAGAAGATACAAGAGCTACCTAAAGTGCAAGAGATGATACCCCTGTATTAAAGTGCATTTAGCGGTGATTGCATGTCTGTTTGTTTCTCAACCATTGTTTGAGTTGACCTTTGAAGCCATTGAGAGTGGGACAATCCCATATCTCAGTTGGGAGGCTATTCCACAATGAGCTGCTTTTAATGGAAAGGACATTTTGTCCAAAAGTGGTCTGTCTGCGGTGGACCTCACAGTCTCCTCTGGTTTCTGACCAAGTGCAGTGTCCAGTGTGTTTTACTCAATTCTACTTAAGTATTAGGTATTTGAGGTACTTGTACCCGACTATTTTCATTGTATACTACTTTATACTTCTACTCTACTACATTTTGGAAGCCAATTATGTAGTTTTTATTCATTTATTTTACATATCTATTTACTAGTTTCTTTATAAACTCAGATTTTGACACATTTGGAACAACTTTTTAAATGTGATTATTTGGTATAGATTAAACCATCCAACATTATATTTAGGTAACTAAAACCATGAGTTGTTTAATAGAATTTAATTGTTTTACTCACAGTTCCAGCTTCTTTAATGTGAAGATGTATTGCTTTAAAATGTTTAGTTATTATAGTATTTTAACAAAGTGGTATTAGTACTTTTACTCAAGTAAAGAATATGGATATTTTTTCTACCACTGATTATTTCCAGAGATGGGAAGTAACGAAGTACATTTACTCAAGAATTATACTTTAGTACAATTTCGAGGTACTTAACATGAGTATCTCCATTTTCAGCTACTTTGTACTTCTACCCCACTACAATTTAGAGGGATATGGTGTATTTTTACCACATGTATTTAATACTTTTAGGTACTTCAATATATATATATAATAGATATGGACTAATGATATGAAATATACACAACACTTAAATAAGATTTTAGTTTCACCTAATATAATATGTTTATGTAAATCCACATAAACATATTAATGCATCAATGATTATAATCATATCATATATATTATTCTGAAATGGGCCAATCTGCCGAATGACTACTTTTACTTTTGCTACTTTAACTATATTTTGATGATAATATTTTTATACTTTTACTTGAGTAACAGGACTTTTACTGTAACAGAGTATTCCTACACTCTGGTACTTCTACCTTTACTCAAGTACAAGCTTGAAGAAGATTGAAGATTGTACTATGTAACGAAATGGTTTCTCTGCATTTGACCCATCCTAGTGTTAGGAGCAGTGGGCTTCCATTATGTACGGCGCCCAGGGAGCCGTGTAGGGAACGGTGCCTTGCTCAGGGACACCTCGGTAGCACTTGGTCTTTCCGGGACTTGAACTGGTGGCCTTCCAGTTGCCAAGCCAAGTCCCTATGGACTTCGCCACCACCGCCCTAAGATCTGACTACTTTTACTTTTCCTCAAGCACAAGATCTGAGTACTTCTACTTTTACTCAAGTACAAGATCTGAGTACTTCTACTTTTACTCAAGTACAATATCTGAGTACTTCTACTTGTACTCAAGTACAAGATCTGAGTACTTCTACTTTTACTCAAGTACAAGACCTGAGTACTTCTACTTTTACTCAAGTACAATACCTGAGTACTTCTCCCACCTCTGTTCTGTAGTATTGCTAGTACTTTTACTTAAGTGAGTAATCTGAATACTTGTTCCACTACTGATGATTCATCCTCTTCTTCAGCATTACTTGCACACTTGCAACCTAATCTGCATTATTGTATTCTACTCTGTTTCTTCTTGCACTATTTTAATTTTCTTGAGACTTTGTCAAATCTATACTGTAGCTAATGTGCTTGGCAACAAAGCCTTTGAATTTGAATTGAATTAAGTTGTAATCGTTGTTTTGATCAGGCACTCCGTTAGCCACAACGGGGTCCAAACTGTCTGCATTTTGAAACCGTTAGCGGTGAGAGAGCAGAAGACACCTAGCAACAGTTACCGGGAGGAGAGGTGGAGGTGGGCATGTCACTGTTACAAATTACAATATGTTCAACTAACATTACACTACAGTTAACTGTGAAACATGTTTAAGCGTATGTGCTCGTGAGGGACACTAAAAACTGTTCTTACTGTAGGTATTTCATGTATGCTAATGCTAACCGGTGGCTTGACTGATTAGCTTCTGTCCTTGCTAAGTGGCTAGTAAGCCTGCTTGTCAAACTCAGCTTCCTTAATCGGATTGTGAATCCAACACACGTCATGCTTAATGTCTTTGCTTGCAACCTTAAACGAGCAAGTGTCTATTCCGGGTAGCGATGTTATTGTTCTATTAATATCGTATGTCTTGCCTCGTACAAGTTGGCCTGCAAACGTGGGGATTGTGCCAACATGATTATACTCTAATATGGTGTTTATCCCGGCACTTAATTGTCACTATTTCGGTTTTTGCATTTATTATAAACAATGTGAATTCGTTGTTAACCAGAAATACCTGCACATGAGTTTGCTAGGTTATCGTTTCTTTGGATTTGTCACGTCTGCTATGGGAGAGTATGATGCAACGTTCAGGTGTACATGCAAGACACGCCCGCCAGAAGCAACTTAAAGTAGCTTTCTGTTTTGTTTGTAATCGTCCACCAGCGATATTAATGATTTAAAGACATGAAAAAACATACAATTAAATGGGATTATAGTAGAGTTAAAGGGATTTAGATCGTGTATATCTCAGCTGAGTTAAGTGTGAATAATATTATTTCTCGTGGCACGGCAAAACAACTTTTTTTGAACACTAATTCCGTATATGTTACAAAAAAGCCACTGTTTGGAGTGAGTAAAGTGGTGACATGATCCGTCAGTGCAATGCCACATGCCGGTTGCAAATGATCTCCGCTCGCCTGTCACCCTCAGGTCATTCAGAACTTAATTTTCCCACAGCACTGGAATGCACCGTGCTCCCTCCCTTGTAACTGAGCATGCGCAGGACATGTTGTAAACAATGAGAGCAGACCGTCTCCAGCTTTGTGTCTGTCCAACAGTTTATCTTTGCAAAACTAACAGCGGTTTCTAACAGCTCTGCGTGTATTACATAAAAATGTTCTTTGGTAAGTATAGGGACACTTTTGTTATTAGATGTCATCACCTAAACTTAGATTTGTATCGCCATCTTCACATATGTGTTGCGTTCATGGTTGCGTTACATCCACCTCGAAGACACTTGGGCGTGACAGCGTGCGAAAGAACCGATTGATATTGTCATTGTTTATCCATTTTTTATATATTTGTGATCGTTATAATTCCAGGTCAAAGTGTGTGTGTGTTTAATCTTCCATTGTCGATCTTCATCTGAGCAGTTTCCCTCCTGCTAGCTTTGCCAGTCTCACTCCCGGCTGCTAAAGCGGACTTGTTGATTAGCATCCTAGCTAACGGATGCTACTCGCATAACAGTGTGGATTGTTTTGATAACAAATAACTAGCAATGCGAGTGCTTAGAACTTCAGTATTACCTGCTTTATTGCATTTCAGGGACTAATGTTTGTAGTTGTTGAGCATACACACACGCTATCTTATATACGTGTGCACCCTACCTGGACATACTTTGCACTGAAGGGGGTTTGTTGTTGGTAAAATAAGTTTAAATGTAACAAAGAGTGGCACCTTTCTGTATTTTAAAAAGCATGAATGGCATTTAATAATGATGGTATGCAGTGCACACAGAGCTGTCGCAGGCTATAGGATTGCTCATTATATTGAATATAGTGGACGGTAAACATCTATTTAGCTCACTTTGTCATTTAATTGAGTCATACCAATGTGTTATGTGCTCATTTTAATTGTATGATTTTTGAATTAGCTATAGTGTACTCCAATCCAAATACAATTATGTTTTTCTGTTTATGGACAAATGAAATGTGTTTCCTTCTAGTTTATTTATTATTACAGACTACCTGGATCTGTTCTAGTGTTGTAGAAATCCTTCTTGAATCATTTTTGACTTTGTTACTCCTGAAGTAAAACTTGAAACAACAGTATTATAATTAATCATATTTGGTATTAAAAATAACATTCTGAATCCCTAAAAAAAAAAAAAAGATCAATGCTACGTATCAAATTCCCCTACATGCTTTTTTAATTTTGTTGGTCACGATTGCTTAAATGTATTTCATTTATTTTGCATCTTAAATATTTGTTATGCATGCTTCTTAGGTAACATTAAGCTGTCTTTGGCTCTTTTCTGCTGTAACAATGTACATGTCTCCTCTGGTGGACTAATAAAGGTATTGTGTTGTGTTGTAGGGAGCTGAAGCATGGAGGCGGTTCTGAGCAGGCTGAGGGGGCTGAGTGCGGATGAACTTCGAGGAGAGTTTGCCCGAGCGGGCGTCAAGTGCGGTCCGATCACAGCCACCACCCGAGCCACCTTTGAGAGGAAGTTAGCCCGAGTGCTAGCCGGTCCAGAGACCAGCACCACGGACACGGACAGCAGCTCTTCCGCCGCCAGTGGAGCCAGTGGAGAAGCTGTACTAACCTCCGCTTCAACAAAATGCAAACCCACTGAGGCGGCCAGTGAAGAGTTGGACTTTGGCTACGGAGTAGGTCTCAACCCTCCTGAGGAAGACGAGATCTTCTCAAAGACGACCTCAAACTGTTCTGCAGAAGGCAGTCACTCTCAGTCCCAAACGGAAACCCCTTCAAAGTCGGCACAAGTGTCCCCAACCTGTTATTATGGAGTATGTCCAATGTGGGAGGATGTGTTGTCTAGAAATGGTAAGGCAGACACAGCTTTTTACTTCATGTGGTGCAGATTTCAGTTTTATAGATTAAGAGCTGGCAAAAGTTATAGATGATTTGCATTGTAATCTTTATGTTAGCAGTTTAGATTAGTGTGGGGGAAAACCACCATGATGTACTTCATGTGTATTTGGAAAGCCAGCACCATTTCACACAATCATAATTGTATCAGTAAGAGACGTCACTAAACAATGTATTGATAATCAGCCTTAAATAGATCTTAACTAACTTTCTGATATCAAATGACAGTGATTCTGTTTTCTGATCAAGTTGTGTCTTTTCCCCGGAGCTAAAGACCAGCTTAAAAGATTGTTTCTTATTTGTTTATTCGCACTGCATTTTTTATTCGTTTAGGACTTGCTGATGTTTTAGTAGGTCACCCAAAAATGGATTAATTTGTTTAAGTGGTTGAAAACATTTCTTGTTATTTCTTTTTTGGTAAGCAGCAAGAAAGTAGGATTGCCTGAACTTTCTAGATTAGAGTATTATAAATTATTCCTAATCTACAACAAAAATCAAAGCTGGGTTAACCTGTTAGGGTGGCTTTTATTCTAACTGCTTTTATTCTAACTGCTTTTATTGTGGTGGCACTGGATTCTCATCAGAATATGACTTTACTGGCTGACAGGAAAAAAAACTTCAACCACCAGTTAGGAAATCACACCGTAATACATTTAACAAGAAGTTAAGCCCTCAGCCTGTTTTCCAGGTCTCAGGCTTGAAAATGACATTCCCAGAACAAATGGCCATATCTTCTAAAAGGGGTAAATTAATCATTTTCTCAAAGCAACGATAAACCTGTGAGTTGGATGTAGAAAAGTCAGAATCAATATTTTTATTTTTATTTTAAAGTAAATTCCGATTGAACACAGTAAAAAAACTTAAATTATAGTGTCCGTCCAACATTTTTTACTTATAGTAAAAACCACCCTTGAATGATGGGATGTAGACTAAAAGCTTTAGGAATCCAAACTATAACATATAATAAGCACCCTGTATCAAGATTGATGCAAAACAAGTGACATTTGACCTTTTTGGAGAGATTTAGAAAAAGAAACCCACTTCTGGGGTCATTTGGGTGCATTTTCCATATCTCTGGCCCCCCCCCAATCGATTTTGATGATTGACATCTCTTTTTAACCGTTAGAGCCAATAGAATCGAGGGGAAGTTCGACACACACACACGTTACCAAATAAGGAGTGAGAGTGAAGCATAGCCAGAATACCCAAAACAGGAAGTTGTCATACACTGGTGCTTATCGTAGCAGCTAATATGAAAACTCAGTTTTTGTCATAAAAATTGAATGATGGATTATCAGTAATCATTTCAAAGTGACACAGACACATTGGATTAACCTTCAGCCACGTTTTTATCGTTTTAATGCCATTGAACACAACCTTTGATCAGAAACAGCAAAGGGAAGACATATCTTCTTTGTGCAGATCCGATAAGTAATACAATATTTATACCTAGAGTTCTGTGCTAAGTGCGTTAGCATCTTTTCGCTCAGGGCTAATTTAGACGCTTCTTGTGAGACATGTGTTTTGTTTCGGTAAAAATGGTTCGTATCGTCAGATAGCCGAGTTTCTTCCCGTTAAGTGAGTATGACACATTCATAGTTTATTCAATGTTAAGAAGCCCTGAGACACAGTTTGTGCCAGCGGGGGCTTTGGGGCTTAATAGGTTATTAAGGTCACATTGAAACATTTAAAATGCTTATTTGTTTCTCTGTAGAGAGAGCACATGTATACACGGATAAGAAGGATGCCCTTCAAGCTGTTAAGATGATGAAGGGCGCCCGCTTCAACCGCTTCGCCAACCGTGAGGATGCTGAGAAGTTTGCCAAGGGGATCTGTGACTATTTCGCCTCGCCCAACAAATCCACACCCTGTGTGTCTCCGGCCAAACCAGGTCTGCTCCTCAGTAAAGGTAAACCCCTCTGTGTGTGAAAAGAAATGCTATAACAATACTGTTTGTTGTATATTGGTACATTTAGGTTTTTTATCGGTAGAAGAGAGAAGAAGAGTTAACACTGAAGAGAACTGTTTCCTGTCCTCTGTATTATAAAAGGAATCATTATAAGGCTATAATATTGCATGTGTTGCTTTCAGGGATTATTTGTTCTTTATACATTATTTAAATGGGAGTGCCCTCTTTAACTTAATTATAGATTATTTAGGAAAATGCAGATTTAGTGCTAAGAGCCTTTGTCAATTGTGTCTGAAGCAAACAGAAATACAAACCTTGAACAATGTCTTGAGTTAAACGTCTTCTCCCTCTCCACCCAGACCACCTGGAGGTTGACAGCATCAACCGGGAGCGGGCCAACAGCTTCAAGAGCCCGCGCACGCAGGACCTGACGGCCAAACTGAGGAAAGCCGTGGAGAAAGGAGACGAGGCGGCCTTCAGCGAGCTGGTCTGGGACAACCCGCGCTATCTCATCGGCTCAGGGGATAATCCCACCATAGTGCAGGTAGACACAGCATCTCTTGTTTAACTAAATAAAACCTGGACTTAATAAGGAAGCAGAATTAGTTTAGGCTTGTCGATGTATTTCTTAAACTCTGTGTGCTTTTAATAGAGATTCTTTAGCTTTACTGGTCATTTGTTGAGACATAAAACACTTTTCTACATCAGTGCCAACTTGTAAGCTAATGCTTTTGTGAAGTAAAAAAATAAAATACATTTTAAGCAAAGATTAGATTTGCTAAATATCGAGTCGAAGATAAAACCTTGTGATTGTGTGTATACAAATAACTTGAATGATGTCATCGAAATTGGTACTTTAAACCTGCAAATGTGATGCGAGTTCATTTTAAGGATCGTGTATTGTCATTAAATGATTCAGTGATAAATCCCTGACATCAGCAAGTTAAGGTCAGATGCTGCTTTTGGACACAATGAAGCATCCTTCCTGTTTCCAGGAGATTAGATTAAAATGATTAAATCCTGATCCATAACTGTGTTCCTCTGTAAAGGAGGGCTGCCGGTACAACGTGATGCACTCGGCAGCGAAGGAGAACCAGGCGGGAATCGCTCAGCTGCTGCTGGACACTTTGGAAAACCCCACATTTATGCGCCTCATGTATCCAGACGACCAGGAGGCCATGCTGCAGAAACGCATCCGCTACATCGTAGATCTTTACCTCAACACTCCAGATAAGGCTGTACGTTGATGACACCCAGTTTGATCTATTTTTAAGCAAGATCCTTTACACAATTTACAAATGAAAGAAAAACACCACTTTGTTGAAGGCAAAAAGCAATCAAAATGCTGTAAGCAGGGTTCTTACGGTCATTGAAAACCTGGAAAAGTCATGGAAATTCAAAATGCTAATTCCAGGTCCTGGAAAAGTTATGGAAAGCAATATTTTTCCCAAAGTTTTGGAAAAATCATGGAAATGTAACTAAAGTTGCATCAAATATTTGTTTCAGAGGCACAACATGTTTCAGATGCAGACCTTATTTTCCTGTTCCATGTTAAAATAAAGCATTTCCAGTGGTACGCTGAGAGAGAGAGTCATGTTTTTGGTCATGGACAATTAGGTAAAGGTCCTGGACAATTAGGTAAAGGTCCTGGATAATTAGGTAAAGGTCCTGGAGAAGTCATTGAAAATCCTTGGTGAAAAAGTATGAACCCTGAATATGTCATATGAATTTGCACGCTTGATGCAATTACGTGTAACATCCCAGAAAACATCTGTACTCTCACCTAGTTACCTGTTAGCAACTGGCTATTTTCTACCCCACGTACAATCTTTCAATTGCACAAAAAACACATGTACTTTGTGATGAGAGAACGTGAACATATTCTTCTGAGGAACACGGCACATAGAACTTTGCTGCTGAACATTTACCTTCATGAATTTAGGATTTGTTGAAAGACTGTTGTCCTAGACTGCCCATTGGTTTAAGTAAGATTTCGAAGAAACCCAACTAAGTATAATTTATTACAGCTCCACTTCTTTGATTTAGTACCTCTAACACATTTGAACTACATAACATATAAACGTTCTTGGAGGAAGGCATCACGTTACTTAGTACGGTCTATATTCCATAATAGAGTAGTTGTGTGTTATTAACATGTTTCTCTTTATGCCGCAGGGCTTTGAAACCCCTCTCCACTTTGCCTGTAAGTTCGGATGCCCTGACGTGGTCAACGTCCTGTGTTCGCATCCCGACTGCGATAAGAGCTGCAAGAACAAGGACGGCCAGAAGCCTTGTGATGTGAGGACACTTATCTGTAACCCTTATTGAACTTTGGGGTTATTTATTACACAGGCAGTTTGGCAGAAGGCTGTACACTTCCAGCAGCTTCTCAGCTTCACAGTGCTGCTGAGGGAGGTTATGCTCACTCTGATTTTGAAGACCTGACCTTTAAAATCTTTTGGCAACAATCACTCGCCGCACATTGAAGGCTAAAGTTAGACACGTTCTTTCCCCAGCTAATCCAGCAACAGTTGCATGCACTCAGCGATACTTATAAGCCCATTTCTCATTTGTTTTCTCCTTTTCACAGCTTACTTGTAGCAGGAAAAATAATACCCAGGAAGTGAAGCAGAAGATAAGCGACTATTTGGAGGGTAAGGACACGCACACTTGGTCTTAAGATGTTTTTTGTTTCTATTCTCCTCTGCTTCCTGAAGGACACGGGTTATTAAGTGTACTTCCACTCAGAAAGAAGCCTGATTTAAGGTGCAGACAGATTATAATCCAATACACTCTTTATCAAATGTAGCCAACCTATTTGGCTGTGTGTGAGGAGAGCAGACGTCTCGTGTTCAGCTCTGGTTCTGTAAATGGTGAACAGATAAAGTACCACACTAAAGTAATCCAGCCAAACAGCTACAGGGGGCGTTGCCGCTCGTGCACAGGATGTATAAAGAGAGGGTAGTGGGAGGGAGAGGGACCATACATCTATTATTAGTATTTGTTTGGGTGGTTGGTTCAAATATAAACATCTCACTGTTCTATTGATGAAACGTAACATCAACGCTCTTTCTAAGGTGTCGAATAAGACCCTCATTGAAAATAAATGCAATCCATGATCTGAAGTAAGGTGAATAAAGGTCCATGATTGAACATGTTATCTAAACTAGGGCTGCACAGTTATTGCAATATTTTATAAATCTCAGGAAGAACAATATTTTTTAAAGGCTTAATATGAATTTTGAATGACGTATTGAAAAGCTGTAGAGATATCTTAGCCTACAAATCATGTCCTACATCCCTATAGACAAAATATATTTAGTTTGGTACAGATCCTTTAATATATTTATCAATGAGAATTATGGTTTAAAATAGATCAATCCTTCCAGTATTGAGAAAAATTCAAGATCAATATTGTATTTCTAATCTAGATCGCAATATCAGTTCAAACCTAATCTCAATTTTAAAGGTCCCCTATTACACTGTTTTTCATCAATATATCACAGGTCTCAGATATATACAGAACCTGTCTCTGATTGGCTGAAACACCAAACAGATCATTGCAGCATTACCCATAATCCCCTCTGTTTCAGCCCTGTTTCAAAAGAGCTGATTCTCTGTCTGTTACTTTAGATAAAAATAAGGAGCCCCTCCCCACGCCCCTCTGAGAGACATTTGGTTAAGAAGAACTCAATGGTGCTCTAGAGGAGATTCAGGTGATAAGGTGGGGGGGGGGGGGTTACCTTGGTTGCTGATTGGCTAATGGTTACACAAGACAACACATCGTTATGACATCATAAAGTGGCCAAAATCTGATCACCTCATTTTCAGACAGGTTTTTATAGAAATGGATCAAAAAGAGAGAAAATCTTTGTTCCTGAAACTTTCAGAGTCTCTTTCCACAGAGGGGACACATGTTGATGTAGAAGAGACATGGAGAAAGAGGGGACACATGTTGATGGTAGAAGAGACATGAAGAAGAGGGGACACATGTTGATGTAGAAGAGACATGAAGAAGAGGGGACACATGTTGATGTAGAAGGACATGAAGAAGAGGGGACACATGTTGATGTAGAAGAGACATGAAGAAGAGGGACACATGTTGATGTAGAGAGACATGAAGAAGAGGGGACACATGTTGATGTAGAAGAGACATGAAGAAGAGGGGACACATGTTGATGTAGAAGAGACATGAAGAAGAGGGGACACATGTGATGTAGAAGAGACATGAAGAAGAGGGGACACATGTTGATGTAGAAGGAGACATGAAGAAGAGGGAGACACATGTTGATGTAGAAGAGACATGGAGAAGAGGGGACACATGTTGATGTAGAAGAGACATGAAGAAGAGGGGACACATGTTGATGTAGAAGAGACATGAAGAAGAGGGGACACATGTGATGTAGAAGAGGACATGGAAGAAGAGGGGACACATGTTTGATGAGAGAGACATGAAGAAGAAGAGGGGACACATGTTGATGTAGAAGAGACATGAAGAAGAGGGGACACATGTTGATTGTGAAGAAGAGACATGGAGAAGGAGGGGACACATGTTTGATGTAGAAGAGACATGAAGAAGAGGGGGACACATGTTGATGTAGGAAGAGACATGAAGAAGAGGGGACCACATGTTGATGTAGAAGAGGACATGAGAAGAGGGGACACATGTTGATGTAGATAGACTGACGTAGAAGATGACAGAAGGAGGGGAGACACATGTTGATGTAGAAGAGACATGAAGAAGAGGGGACACATGTTGAGTAGAAGAGACATTGAAGAAGGGGGACACATGTTGAGGTAGAAGAGACATGAAGAAGAGGGGACACATGTTTGATGTAAGAAGAGACATGAAGAAGAGGGGACACATGTTGATGTAGAAGAAACATGGAGAAGAGGGGACACATGTTGATGTAGAAGAGACATGAAGAAGAGGGGACACATGTTGATGTAGAAGAGACAATGGAAGAAGAGGGGACACATGTTGATGTAGAAGAGACATGGAAGAAGAGGGGACACATGTTGATGTAGAAGAGACATGAAGAAGAGGGGACACATGTTGATGTAGAAGAGACATGAAGAAGAGGGGACACATGTTGATGTAGAAGAGACATGAAGAAGAGGGGACACATGTTGATGTAGAAGAGACATGAAGAAGAGGGGACACATGTTGATGTAGAAAGAGACATGAAGAAGAGGGGACACATGTTGATGTAGAAGAGACATGAAGAAGAGGGGACACATGTTGATGTAGAAGAGACATGAAGAAGAGGGGACACATGTTGATGTAGAAGAGAACATGAGAAGAGGGGACCACATGTTGATGTAGAAAGAGACATGAAGAAGAGGGGACACATGTTGATGTAGAAGAGACATGAAGAAGAGGGGACACATGTTGATGTAGAAGAGACATGAAGAAGAGGGGGACACATGTTGATGTAGAAGAGACATGAAGAAGAGGGGACACATGTTGATGTAGAAGAGACATGAAGAAGAGGGACACATGTTGATGTAGAAGAGACATGAAGAAGAGGGGACACATGTTGATGTAGAAGAGACATGAAGAAGAGGGGACACATGTTGATGTAGAAGAGACATGAAGAAGAGGGGACACATGTTGATGTAGAAGAGACATGAAGAAGAGGGGACACATGTTGATGTAGAAGAGACATGAAGAAGAGGGGACACATGTTGATGTAGAAGAGACATGAAGAAGAGGGGACACATGTTGATGTAGAAGAGACATGAAGAAGAGGGGACACATGTTGATGTAGAAGAGACATGAGAAGAGGGGACACATGTTGATGTAGAAGAGACATGAAGAAGAGGGGACACATGTTGATGTAGAAGAGACATGAGAAGAGGGGACACATGTTGATGTAGAAGAGACATGAAGAAGAGGGGACACATGTTGATGTAGAAGAGACATGAAGAAGAGGGGACACATGTTGATGTAGAAGAGACATGAAGAAGAGGGGACACATGTTGATGTAGAAGAGACATGAAGAAGAGGGGACACATGTTGATGTAGAAGAGACATGAGAAGAGGGGACACATGTTGATGTAGAAGAGACATGAAGAAGAGGGGGACACATGTTTGATGTAGAAGAGACATGAAGAAGAGGGGACACATGTTGATGTAGAAGAGACATGAAGAAGAGGGGACACATGTTGATGTAGAAGAGACATGAGAAGAGGGGACACATGTTGATGTAGAAGAGACATGAAGAAGAGGGGACACATGTTGATGTAGAAGAGACATGGAGAAGAGGGGACACATGTTGATGTAGAAGAGACATGGAAGAAGAGGGGACACATGTTGATGTAGAAGAGACATGAAGAAGAGGGGACACATGTGATGTAGAAGAGACATGGAAGAAGAGGGGACACATGTTGATGTAGAAGAGACATGAGAAGAGGGGACACATGTTGATGTAGAAGAGACATGAAGAAGAGGGGGACACATGTTGATGTAGAAGAGACATGAAGAAGAGGGGACACATGTTGATGTGAAGAGACATGAGAAGAGGGGACACATGTTGATGTAGAAGAGACATGAAGAAGAGGGGACACATGTGAGTTGTAGAAGAGACATGAAGAAGAGGGGACACATGTTGATGTAGAAGAGCATGAAAGAGAGGGGGACACATGTTGATGTAGAAGAGACATGGACGAAGAGGGGACACATGTTGATGTAGAAGAGACATGAAGAAGAGGGGACACATGTTGATGTAAGAAGAGAGACATGGAAGAAGAGGGGACACATGTTGATGTAGAAGAGACATGAGAAGAGGGGACACATGTTGATGTAGAAGAGACATGAAGAAGAGGGGGACACATGTGATGTAGAAGAGACATGGAGAAGAGGGGACACATGTTGATGTGAAGAGACATGAGAACGAGGGGACACATGTTTGATGTAGAAGAGACATGAAGAAGAGGGGACACATGTTGATGTAGAAGAGACATGAAGAAGAGGGGACACATGTTGATGTAGAAGAGACATGAAGAAGAGGGGACACATGTTGATGTAGAAGAGACATGAAGAAGAGGGGACACATGTTGATGTAGAAGAGACCTGGAGAAGAGGGGACACATGTGATGTAAGAAGAGACATGAAGACGAGGGGACACATGTTGATGTAGAAGAGACATGAAGAGAGGGGACACATGTTGATGTAGAAGAGACATGAGAAGAGGGGAACACATGTTGATGTAGAAGAGACATGAAGAAGAGGGGACACATGTTGATGTAGAAGAGACATGAGAAGAGGGGACACATGTTGATGTAGAAGACAGAAGAAGAAGAGGGGACACATGTTGATGTAGAAGAGACATGAAGAAGAGGGGACACATGTTGATGTAGAAGAGACATGAGAAGAGGGGACACATGTGATGTAGAAGAGACATGAAGAAGAGGGGACACATGTTGATGTAGAAGAGACATGAAGAAGAGGGGACACATGTTGATGTAGAAGAGACATGAAGAAGAGGACACATGTTGATGTAGAAGAGACATGAAGAAGAGGGGACACATGTTGATGTAGAAGAGCATGAAGAAGATGGGACCATGTTGATGTAGAAGAGACATGAGAAGAGGGACACATGTTGATGTAGAAGAGACATGAAGACGAGGGACACATGTTGATGTAGAAGAGACATGAAGAAGAGGGACACATGTTGATGTAGAAGAGACATGAAGAAGAGGGGACACGTGTTGATGTAGAAGAGACATGAAAAGAGGGGACACATGTTGATGTAGAAGAGACATGAAGAAGAGGGGACACATGTTGATGTAGAAGAGACATAAGTGCATTTTGCATAATAGGTGACCTTTAATGTCTGTTGCATCACAGACCGCTGCTTCATCCCGTTGCTGAGGGCAGTGGATAACACCTCTCAGCCCATCATCGGGGGTCTCTGGTCCCCCGAGTCCTCAGAGAGTTTCTCTATGATCCATCCGCACCCCAGAAGCCCGATGGACCCCGTCATGACGGTCACAGCCTACGCCGGCCCGCTGAGTCCCTCTAAAGCAAGTTCACCTCCTGATTACCTGCTTACCTTTACTATAATACATCTATTGTGATTTTAAGGGTGTCCATTATCATCTGGACGGGACAACAGCTGGGAGTGAGCCATGGTGGCTAAAGCTGCCCCTATTTAGTGTTTGTTGAGACAGTTGATCAAAGGGGACTGTCCACGACACTATAAACAAACTACACTAAATCTATGACCCTATCAGTGCAACCTTTCTGTTCAACAACTCCCCTCTGGCTGGCAGAGAACTCACTGATACATAGCTTCTCCTTGGATAACTCCACCCACTGTACATTTCACATTTATATTCAACTTAACACGCTTAAAGTAAATAATATCCTGCTTCATGTTGGGTCTAAATCCCTTCAATAGTGTTTGATGGTCAGAGTTTGTAGATTTGTTATCTTCAGTCTACTTCTTAATGCTGTTTTAATTCTATTTTGAGATGTTTAAATTCTTGTATTGTTTATTTCTACCAACTTGTTTAGTTTTGTATGCTGCTGCAACGCATCAATGTCCCAACTGGGCATGAATAAAGTACCTCTTATCTTAATCTTATTTATTGAGCAGCAAATGTTCTTCCCTCCTGCAGGCAGATGATTTCCGTCGCTCCTGGAAGACGCCGCCCAGAGACCGGGGCGACCTTTTCCACAACATCCTGAAGTCTGATCCCGACCGCGGGGCAGAGAGAGTGGGCAGGTACGTCCAACACCTTACTCTGCTTAAGATGTCTTTGTGTTTTCTTAAACATACTGTGAGACACTGGAGTAGATACAAATAGTTTGGACGACAGAAACTCATATTATTGTCAATATGAGTCATAGTCATTTAGAGGTAGCAAAGCCAAACACACGTTGGGATTGATCGTGCTACAAACACATTAGAGCATCTTTCCTGAACCCTCCAAAATCATTTTACTCTCAAAAGTAGATCTAAAAAGATACACACAATTATCAATAACAAACGTTTCTAATGGAGCTTTGTGACAAGGTTCTGGGTCCTGAGGAAGAACACGGACCATGGCTCGAAAGCCTCACATTAGTCCTGAAACTGACTCAAAGGCACCTGCACTGTGACTGCAGGGTATTATCATAATGAATACAGGGACATCGCTGTATTGTATGTGTCATCTAAATGATAATAATACTTTTTTTCTCTACAGAGATCTGGCTCATGAGATGGGCCACCCGTGGGCTGAGTACTGGGACTTTCTGGACAGTTTTGTGGACCTGTCATCTGCTGAGGGGCTGCTGAAGCTGAACGAGTATCTCAGCAAGAGGGACTTCAGCCCCCAGGGTCACGAGGAGGCCGGGGAGAACGAGACCAGCAACAAGTTCAAAACCCCGTCTCCAGGTATTACTACAGTGTAGTTCTGTCCATGAACATCTTAGGTCCCAGGCTCCTCCAACAATGCAACACAATAAAACTGATAACATAGTGCAAGTAAATACAAATGGAAACGGATCAAATGGATAGAAATAGTGCAAACAGGTGAATGTTATAAAGCCTTGCGGTTGAGGTCGGTGCAGCTGCCGTAGCAGGCCGTGATGCAGCCAGTCAGGATCCTCTCTGTGGTGCACCTGTAGAAGCTGCAGAGTATCCTGGAGTCCATGTTGAACCTCCTCAGCCTGCGGAGGAAGAAGAGCCGCCGGCTTTTATAAGCTGCATATCCAGAAAAAGTGTAAACGACTGGAAAAGAAACACATTGTTTTGGTCATTCGTCATTTAGCTGCAAAGTCAAAAAGAAATAAAACAGAAGATTAACTCAAAAATAAAAGTGACGCTGAGGGACCAGTTAGCATATCCTACGCAGGGGAAATGATCCAAGTCCAGGTAAGAGTATCCGTCTCGTACATTTATTTCCATGATCCAATATCATCAGCGGGACAGTGAACAGGTTTCCCTAACGGTGTTACAGCTAAATAAAGATCAATAATAGCTCCGACACATCGTCCCTTTTCTTTGCAGGAAAGCTCAACAAGTTCTGCAACTCCATCTCCGTGGGCGCCTTCCTGGACGAGGGCGACGACATGAGCCTGGAGGAGATGAAGAACCGTCAGAACGCGGCGCTCACCAGCATCACGTCCTGCGCCGCGTCCGGCCTGAAGGGGGCGACGGGGGGCCGCGAGTTCCACATCCTGCCCATCGCCATGCTGCACCACCGCGGGGCCGACCTCATCGAGACGGCAGCCGAGCAGGAGCTGCTGTGTTGCTGTGACGACGGACTCCTGTCGCCGGGGGTTTCCTGCAAAAACAGGCTGTGCTCCTCCTCCTCCTCCTCCTCCTCCTCCTCCTCCTCCTCTTCCTCCTCCAGAGACAGGACTCACAACGGGGACAAAGTGGCCCCTCGCACCTCCCCCTCCTCCATGCTGTCGCCCATCTCCAACCTCATGGTGGAGTTTGAGCGCATGTCTCTGCAGGAGGAGCACAGGAACTCCTCCATCTCCTCTATCTTCTCCTCCCCCCCCCTCCTCAGCCTCGGACCTCAGCACCGGGCTGACCCGCCTCTCTCTGGGTCACATTGGGCAGGAGGGGGGGGATCCCGCAGAGGGAGGAGAGGAGGAGGAGAGCAGGAGCAGCGGCAGCTCGGAGGAGTTCTTTGAAGCCCAGGAGAGTGTGGAGGGGCTGGGCAGGACTAGGGGGGGGGCACTGGGGGGGGGGGAGGAACCTCTGTGCCAGGTCCAAGTCGTGGGACCATGGGGGGAGAGACCTGAGCAGCTCGGGGTCCTCAGGGTCCTCCTACAAGTCCTTAGATAACTCCAACGAGTTCCTGCCCAGGACCCCGCCCAAGATCAGGAGAGGACTGTTCATCGAAGGGTGAGTAACACTAGCTCAAAAGGAATAGCGTTTAAAACTGTAGAATTAATAATACACAGGAACAAGTATATTTATGCAAGTTTTTATTTTTGTATTCCTTTGAATTCCATTTATTTACTTAGTTTATATAATTCTTAAGATCGATGATGTTTTTTCTTTAGGATTTATTTACTTGTTTTCTTTTAAAAATGTCTGCTAACAGCATCATTATGATCATTTATTGAATAAGATATATTAATATTTATTTTGGTGATGTGTTTACATTTTTTTTAAACAGCATCATTGTGATTTTTTAAATGTAATTTATCAACAGAATTGTTTTGGAAGTGGGCGGGCTTTATTTGTGTGTATCTTTCTGAGAGATATACAGTAAGTTAGGGGGTGTAGCCTCTAGAGCCAACGTACTTTGCAACAGCATAAGACAACGTTTTGACCCAAAAATGACACGCTATGATTTTAAAAACAGTTTATTCATTCTGCGGTTTTGCAGGGAGTCACCGTCCAAGTTGGACAGACAGGTTTTCTCAGCGATACAAGGCTTGGATGTCGACGTCCTGAAGTATCCCAGCATTCACAAGTGGAAGAGCACAATGACCTCATACTCGACTTCCGACATGCAGAGGTGAGTCGCTGCTCGCATCCTTTCTCTATTAGAGTTCTGCTGCTTTTACTCCTCTGCTGTTGGAACATCATCTCATTGACTACATTTGCAGTCTTAAATATATGTTAAAGCATTTGACCGTGAAATTTTTTACTTATTATAGATTTCAACAGTCTTTAATACAAAAAGTGATTTGGTGGATGCCTCAAATTAAACCAAAGGGCGGATGATTCATGGCTATTACAGCAGAAATGTAGCAGCCTTTGTTTCAGAAAGGGCTGTTCAGCTCTTGCAGCCTGAACGTGTTGCTATCACAGTCACACCTTCACACAATTACTGACATGTTTAGGAATAAGTAGCGAGGTGACTTGCCTCAACTTATTCTAATGAGCTACCAAAAGGTTACAGCGACCCTCTCTTGCACACACACACACCTCACACAGATGAACAGGTGATTTATATTTTCTATGAGTGCCGCCCACATCCATGTGACCCAACGAATCCAACCCATAATTGATCTCAAGATAATAAACTAATATTAGACAAATAGCTTAATGTACAACAAAACATTTGTATTTTGTTCTATGAGACAAGAAACTGAAGAAATGTGACTTTTTGTTAACATTAGCAGCATAGTTAAATAGTTACAACCACTAACTATTGATGTGTTGAGGCGGCAGTGGCTCAGTCAACAAGTTCAGTCCTGTGAGGGATTAATAAAGTATGTATTCTTCGTCTGTCCTCCAGCTGGCCCAGCCCTGCGGTGGTGAAACCAGGCCTCAGGATGCCTCAGACCCCCGGCTCCCCGGCACGCTTCAGCCCCGCCCGGCACACCGCCTCTCCAGACTTCAGCCCCAGCCGCTACAGCCCTGCCAACGCCAGCTTCATCCAGCGCATCCGCCTCAAGCACTTAAACGAGCCATCGGTCTAACTGCCCCCCCCCCCCTCTACGGCCATACCCTCCTCCCCCGCCCCCTCCCTTTACAAATCCAGCTGCAACAAGGTGGCTACACCCGAGCTCAGAAAACACAACAGAAATATGCACAAGCGTCTGGATTTGTATTTACGATGTATGGTACTACTCTAATGTCAAACAGGAATTGTCATCACGTTGGGTTGTGATGTCCACTGAAGACTTTAAAAAAGAAAAAAAAAGAAAATTGATGTTATGGGTGTGGACAATGTTGAATTGACGGTAATGTTATTTGTGGCAAGTGTGAAGCACCTGTATCATAGCCTGAGTCAACTTCTTTTATGAAAACAAGCCGCACTCCCCAAAGTTAGTTCATCAGAGGAATCCTCAACAGGATCGGCCCACTGAGGATGTTCTTTAAACAAAAAAAAGAAAGTAAAAATGTTAATATTTTAAAAGTTATTTTTTGTATGTTGGTCAGTAGCACAAAATGTAAGTGTTTTTATTAATGGTGTTAAAACCGACTGCCATTTCCTATGTTTTCCTCAGTTCAGGAATTGCCTTAATTTTCTGACGTCTGGACACTCCCTCTCGAGGTCACACGTGAACAGATGGCTACGACAAACATGGGAAAAACCCCATTAGACGGAGATGTTTTTTATTTGTTTTCTTCAATAAATGCATACATTTTCCATCTTTTCTCGGTGGTTCCTGAACATGTCTTGACTTTTCCTTTCTGGAAATGGAATTTATTTTTCTGTGAAATAACTTTCATTCACATCTCGTGTGTGTGCGTGTGTGTGTCACCCATTGGTATCTTCAAACGTGTCTCACCTAGGCTTTACCTTTAAATTAAATAAATAGGCCAGTTTGATGCTAACTTTAAGTGATTTTTTAACCACTACGAGACGGCAACTGCTAAAGTACTTATTAGTTTGTTATAGACATCTTGTTAACAAAAATGTGCCTTACACTTAAATAATGAGCTGCATCGAGTCGGATGTTGATTCCCATTGGGATTGTGAGTAATTGCAACCCTTTTCACATTACAAAAAGTAGGACAATTCAATGTTTATTTAAAAACTAGTGCTTAATAGAGCTTAAACTCAGTGGTTGAAATGAGCTCACAGTGAACTCACGTCAACAACACAGGCTCTCAAACTTCTCCAAAACATCTGTAAAGCGTCTTTGAGCACCTGTAAAAGCGCTAACAAATTAAATCTATTATTATTATTATTATTATTATTAAAACATGTTTAATGGTCAAATGTAAACCAAAACAGTTGTAATCCAGCCTCATTTTCTCCATTTGTTTCTATTCACCACTAGCGGGCAGTGTTTCCTTGTCGGAACTCTTCACTGAAACGTTGTCTAAAAGAAAAACGGTACTCCCATGATGCATCGCGCGACAGTCCGTTGCCAGGATACATACATCCATGGGATACAGCCTCCAGAAGCTAGACATTGCTAACGGGCTTTGAAGCAGATTATTCGACAGTTTACAACTAATTTAATGTGTTTTAGAGACCGTTAAAACACATATATAGAGCTAGTCTATTGTTATGTTATTTTATCCGTTATTTTATCAGTTAAACCGTTTTTGTTGACTCGGACGGATTTAGAGCCGCCCGTGGTTCGGTTTGTTTTTAGCTTTTGATGCTTAGTGGCTAAACGGTAAACTAAATAAACGTTCTTTCCGGGACTAAAACGCCTGGGAGATTAATGTGTGTAACGGCAGGCTGTTAGCGGCACATGGAGCGGGGAGAGAAAGACAGCAGACTGCTGAAGAACCAGCCGTACGACGAGAGCCTGGAGGTGGTGGACTCCGAGGAGAGTGTTTACAGCCCGACTCCCGGGAAACAGGTAACATCCGCCGGGATTCAGCGGCCACACACACCGGGGAAGGAGCTCCAGCAGCCCTTTAGTGTGTGTGTGTGTGTGTGTGTGTGTGTGTGTGTGTGTGTGTGTGTGTGTGTGTGGTGTGTGTGTGGTGTGTGTGTGTGTGTGTGTGTGTGTGTGTGTGTGTGTGTGTGTGTGTGTGTGTGTGTGTGTGTGTGTGTGTGTGTGTGTGTGTGTGTGTGTGTGTGTGTGTGTGTGTGTGTGTGTGTGTGTGGTGTGGGTGGGTGGGTGGGTGGGTGGGTGGTGTGTGTGGCTTTAAAAGTACACAGCTATAGTGAACTCAAGGCATGTCAAGTATAAGCAGTAACAGACACCAGTAGTATCAGCTCCATGTAAGATTATCAGAAAAAGTGCTTAAGTAATTTCATTTTATCAAAAGTATAAGCAGTAAAAGTACAACAGTATTATCACTGTGTTAAAGTCAAGGCAGTACAATTCAACAGTATCAGCTTTATATATAAGTTTGATTTGTAAAAGCCCACAAGCATTATCCACTTGAGGTTAAAGTATCAGTAGCAAGTATGCACACTTATTATCCATTACTTAGTGCATCAAAGGTAAAAGTACACATTTATTTATTTTCTTCTTCATGTCAAAGTATCTGCAGTGCAAGTATTACCAGCTTCATGTAGTAAAAGCATCAGCATTGAAAGTACACAACCATTAGTAGCTTGGTGTAAAGTATGCATAGTAATAGTACACAGGTATTACACGTATAAGCTTTATCATAGTGTAAAGCTTCATGTTTGAGTATAAGCAGTTAAAAGACAAGTATTAACATCTTCATGATAAGATAATCAATGGTAAAAGTACATCAATATAATCATCTCAATGTAGTAAGAGTATCAACAGTTAGTTAACATGAGTATTATCAGCTCCATGTTAAAGTATAAGCAGTAAAAGTACACACAGTACTGCTCTCTCCTCTGACTCTGATAATTTTCTGTGTTTTCAGTCAGAGTCCCAGCCCAGCAGAAGGGGGCGGGGCTTAATGTCGGCCAACAGCGACGAGTTTGACGAGGACGAGGCGAGGGGGGCGCAATCAGGTGTCAGTCCAAACGAGGAGGAGGAGGAGGAAGAAGAGGAAGAGGAGGAGGAGGACTCTGATGAAGAGGAGTCTGAGGATGACGAGGAGTCTGGGAAGCCTCCGGAGGGAGCGTACGACCCGGCGGACTACGCGAACCTGCCCGTCACCACGGAGATCAGAGAGCTGTTCCAGTACATCACCCGGTCAGTACACAAACACACACCTCATGTTGTACTACCGCAGAGTATTTACTACCTGCATATCTGAGAGAAGTACTGCAGAAACACACACCTCATGTTGTACTACCGCAGAGTATTTACTACCTGCATCTCTGAGAGAAGTACTGCAGAAACAACACACCTCATGTTGTACTACCGCAGAGTATTTACTACCTGCATCTCTGAGAGAAGTACTGCAGAAACACACACCTCATGTTGTACTACCGCAGAGTATTTACTACCTGCATCTCTGAGAGAAGTACTGCAGAAACACACACCTCATGTTGTACTACCGCAGAGTATTTACTACCTGCATATCTGAGTGAAGTACTGCAGAAACACACACCTCATGTTGTACTACCGCAGAGTATTTACTACCTGCATATCTGAGAGAAGTACTGCAGAAACACACACCTCATGTTGTACTACCGCAGAGTATTTACTACCTGCATATCTGAGAGAAGTACTGCAGAAACACACACCTCATGTTGTACTACCGCAGAGTATTTACTACCTGCATATCTGAGAGAAGTACTGCAGAAACACACACCTCATGTTGTACTACCGCAGAGTATTTACTACCTGCATATCTGAGAGAAGTACTGCAGAAACACACACCTCATGTTGTACTACCGCAGAGTATTTACTACCTGCATCTCTGAGAGGAACATTCACATAAATACTTCAGAATCACATCACAATTTAAATGATTTCTTTTTAAGTCACAAGTATTTCTTCCATTTTCTGCAAAAATCTGCTTCACTAAAATTCAACATTTCTTCAACACGTTTTTTAACTCTCAGGGGCCTCACAGTTTTATCGCTAAAAGACAAAATACTCTCCTGCACTCTCTGCATATGACATCATATACACAACACATGTCATATTTGACATGTCAGCGATAAAGGAAGAGAATAATCTGATGTGTTTTGTGCTCTCAGGTACAGTCCTCAGTGCATAGAGTTGGAACACAGCCTGAAGCCCTTCATCCCCGACTTCATCCCCGCAGTGGGAGACATCGACGCCTTCCTCAAGGTAGCTGTCGGTTTTCAAAACATCTGGCCACCGCTATTGTTTTCAAAAGTTACTTTTAATTACGTTTAATCCTGTTATTGTTGTGAACAAAATTACAAAAATTAATTTAGAGGTCATCGAAATGTCCCCTTATCGGTGACCCCTGACCTCTGTGTGACCCCTGAGCTCTGTCTGTAACCGTGGTGCGTTCAGGTGCCGCGGCCGGATGGGAAAGAGGACAGCCTGGGTCTGCTGTTTCTGGACGAGCCCAGCGTGAAGCAGTCGGACCCCACGGTGCTGTCGCTGTGGCTCTCAGAGGAGAGCAAACAGCACGGGGCCACCGAGGTACACACACCTGTATCACACACACGTATCACAGAATCACACACTCATACCTGTATCACAGAATCACACACTCATACCTGTATCACAGAATCACACACTCATACCTGTATCACAGAATCACACACTCATACCTGTATCACAGAATCACACACACATACCTGTATCACAGAATCACACACACATACCTGTATCACAGAATCACACACTCATACCTGTATCACAGAATCACACACACATACCTGTATCACAGAATCACACACACATACCTGTATCACACACACACACACACACACACACACACACACACACACACACACACACCTGTATCACAGAATCACACCTGTATCACAGGATCACACACTCATACCTGTATCACACACACACACACACACACACACCTGTATCACAGAATCACACACTCATACCTGTATCACAGAATCACACACTCATACCTGTATCACACACACACACACACACCTGTATCACAGAATCACACACTCATACCTGTATCACGGAATCACACACACATACCTGTATCACAGAATCACACACTCATACCTGTATCACAGAATCACACACACATACCTGTATCACAGAATCACACACACATACCTGTATCACACACACACACACACACACACACCTGTATCACAGAATCACACCTGTATCACAGGATCACACACTCATACCTGTATCACACACACACACACACACACACACCTGTATCACAGAATCACACACTCATACCTGTATCACAGAATCACACACTCATACCTGTATCACACACACACACACACACCTGTATCACAGAATCACACACTCATACCTGTATCACGGAATCACACACACATACCTGTATCACAGAATCACACACTCATACCTGTATCACACACACACACACACACACCTGTATCACAGAATCACACACTCATACCTGTATCACAGAATCACACACGCATACCTGTATCACACACACACACACACCTGTATCACAGAATCACACACTCATACCTGTATCACAGAATCACACACTCATACCTGTATCACACACACACACACACACACACACACACCTGTATCACAGAATCACACACTCATACCTGTATCACAGAATCACACACACACACCTGTATCACAGAATCACACACTCATACCTGTATCACAGAATCACACACACACACACACGTACTCTTTCCTGAGATCATCTGGTAAACTTGAAAAAAAACATATATGTTAAAAAACATATGTTGAAAAAACATTCTTTTAATACTATTAAATTCATATTATAAGGGCTAATTAGAAAAGTGACGAGTGAAATATATATAAGACATAAAACAAATAAAATATTGCAAAATAATGTTGCTTTCAATTTCTTAATATTAAAAGCGTCATCTTAATAAAACGTAATACATGCTTTAAACACCTCTCTGTGCTCGCTGTATCAGTGTCCAGTCAAATAAATCTGTAGATACATCTGTAGATACATCTGTAGACACATCTGTAGACACATCTGTAGATACATCTGTAGATGACTCCTTCTCTCCCTGCAGCTGAAGAAGGTGACCAGTGTGTTGAGTCCGCTCTCTAACCCTCGCGCCGTGGACAGCTGGATGGACAGCATCAGCGCGTTGCATCGATCCAAACCGCCCGCCAGCGTGCACTACGGCCGCAGCATGCCGGACATCGACAGCCTGATGCAGGAGTGGGCCCCCGAGCTGGAGGAGCTGCTGGGCCGCCTGCACCCCCCCCCGCCCGCCTGGCCTGCAGCCTGGACCAGTACAGCGACGCCGTCTGCGCCCTGCTGGACGTCCCGGTGCACCACGGCTGCAGAATCCAGGCTCTGCACCTCCTGTTCAGCCTCTACCTCGAGTTCAGAGACTCACAGCACTTCACCCGCAGAGCGTAGTGCGGAGGGAGGACGGAACTGTCCAGATTAACGGATTTAAAGTGTGTGTGTGCTGGTTAAAAGTGTGTCCCAGGCACAAGTGAGAAAATATTCCGGATTTTTATTCAGTCCTTTTGTATTAAATACTCAAATAAAATCAATAAAGCCTTTAAAACAGACTCACGTTCCTGCATAGTGTTTGTGTTTTACAGCAGATTACAGATTATGTCATTCCCTTTTTATAATTAATAAAATAGATTATTGATCCCGAATTGGAAAATGTTTTGTTACAGCAGCAGTGTGTTCAGGCGTTACATACAAAATAAAAAGGTGGAATAAACCTGTTACACTTAGAGAAATTGTTCACAATAACCTCAAAGCTTTTATTTTTAATGAATTTTTGTTTGACTATTTCTCGTTTGTTTTTTTAAATGAAAGAAAATAGGATCAAATTGAATCAAGTGTGATTTGGTCGTATAAAATCAAATGGGCTTGTTGTCATGTTTTTAGGTCTCTGCACGACTACCTCTCACTGGCACCTTGTCTCTCCGTATATTTTAGAAATGGAGTAAAGAAAGCAAACCTCACATCTGGGACCAGTTTAACGAGTCCTTCTCAACATCCTAATAGTTTAAAGATTCATCAACGTATTCACACTGGAGAGAAACTGCACAGCTGTGACTAATCTGGGAAATCTTTCACTCAATCAGGCGACCTTCAGACACATCGTATTCACACTGGAGAAAATCTACTCATGTGACCAGTGTGGGAAAGCCTATCCTCGGAGTATTAACCTTAATCTGTGCGTTCACGCTGGAAAGAAACCAAACAGCTGTGACCAGTGTGGGAAAACCTTTTCTTTGGGTAATGCCCTGAAAGTCCACCAACGCACTCACACTGGAGAGAAACGGTACAGCTGTGACCAATGTGGCAAATCTGTCAATACAGTAGATGAACTTCAGGCATATTATCGCATTCACACTGGAGTTGTAATTCACCGCCGTGTTCACACTGAAGAGAAACTATACTGGTGTGTGACCATTGTGGGAAAGCCTTTTCCCAGAGTGGTGCCCTTAAACTTCACCAGCGCAGTGTCATCCTTCTTTTCACCCTCTGCCTGAAACCAGAGACCAGTCTGCTCTGATTGGTTAGCTGGTCGGCTCAGTTGCGCTTAGATATGTCGAGCCCCCGTAGCCATTCAAGTATTAGAGAGCTAGCCAGTAGAAAATCCTTCTGGAGGGAACTTTTGGATTTGAGCGTTTGCAGACCATTTACAGCAGGGGTGTCCAAACTTTTTTCACAGAGGGCCACATACAGAAAATATACGAAGGGCTGGGCCACTCACTAGAGGTTTATCGCCTCGTAAGTTCAGTTATAAGTTAGTAAACTTTAATCTTTAATCGACTGAATTTATTTGAAAAGTGGTCGTGAATACTACTGTGTAATATAGGTTTAAATGTATATTTAAGAAGTACAATATAAGACAAGCACAAGTTTAATTTGTGGGCCATATTCCATTGTGCTTTTGGAATTTGCTGAGGGCCGATTCAAAATGGTCCACGGGCCGCATTTGGACACCCCTGATTTACATGAACATATCACACTACAGGAAAAAACATAATCGGGCCTCTTTAAGAAATGTGACAAACTGAGGTATTCATCATTTAACTTTATTTACTACAGCTGCACCAACAACACATGAATCCACACTCCAGCATACAGTGACAGCTGTAAAGCTAAGAGCAGGGTTTGCATTTACAACAGCTATACCAATACAACTTTTTTTTTGGTTTAAAAATCAGTCACTTGTGTAAAAATCCTCAGTTACATTCAGGCGCAGCCGTTTGATCGCTTCTGCTGGCGTTCTATGGCACGGAGTAATCACGACCACAGAGTGTCATTACATGATGGTAGTTCACTTACAAAACAATAACATCAAAAGCAATTTTCAAGACACTTAAGGAGAGAACTGAGCTTTGACCCTGCAACCAACCGACTGAGATCAGAGTCCCAGAGACGTGCGTGAGGCCGTCAGGTGCGAGTCAGTTTGTCGGGGGGCATGAACCCCGAGTCCCCCAGAGTCCTGAGGGCCACCCTGCCGCTGGGCCGGATGGTGAGCCACGTGATGCTGCCGTTGTTCAAACCCATCCGCAACCAGCCTTCAGGGGGAAACTGCAGAGCCCTGAGACAACGAGAGGAAGGGTTCTATTATAGTACAGATCGTGGGTTAATCGGTGCAGTAAGTAGTCATTTGAACGATATAGAGCGGTGCAGGAATGAGTCCTAAAATCCAGAAATTAGTTTACCGCTTCTGATTCCCTCGTCTGAACAGATTACAGAAGATACGTACGGTAATGACTTCATTGGTGAATATCTGAAGCTTTTATTCATGAACTAAATACGGCGGTTGCTAACAAGTTTCTGAATGAGACTAAATGTCATCACGGTGAGCATTAGCCACCTTTAGCTTAGCAGTGGTGATGCGGCTCATCAAAATGTTAACTTTTTACTTGCATTTACGCTTTAAAATGTATAAAAGTGGTGTCAATATGTGAAGATTATTGCAATATTCCCAAATCTACAGAAACATCCCATCTGCTTTCGGTCTTCAAAAGTCTCTGGACCACTCTATTAAACCCTTGGCATAACAAACTAGATATACTAAATAAACTATTTCAACCAGACGCAGAGGAACCCAATAAAAACAAAAGGGCTAATATATTAAGGTTAAACTGGACATTTCTATTTTCTTAAGAGTTTAACGGGACAAGTTCAGCACATAATCAAAAAGATATTGCTTAATAGTTTAAACTAGTTTTGCAAGATTTAAAAAAAACGTAAAAGTCATTGTGATTATTTTGAGTGATATTGCAATTGCGACATAATTTACGATTTAAGTGTGAACGACCCTTTTTGAACAATATTCAGATTATCATTCAAATGGTCATGTTTGGAAATCATTTGTGAGCTGGGCCTCAATTCTTCATTTAGATATTTTGCCTTTACCAAATATACCTCACTGCGATTTGGTTGTTGCACTGGTCCATCATGCTATTTGATTAGCTCTAGTTTAAACACATAGTGAGCGAAGCAGGAAGACCACATTCTAGTCTTTGCCGAGCGACATGCGCAGAGTTCGGCTGAGAGACCAACCTGCAGACGAAGTATCGGATGACGTTGGCGTGGCACACGATGATCTCGTAGCTGTCCTCCTTCTGCTTGGTGTCGGCGCGATGGATGTAGCGCCGGAAGGCTGCCTCGATACGAGCTCCATCTTCGTGGTACTGCTGGAGGAGGGTAGAGAGGTTGAAAGCTGTCCTTGTCACATGACGGGGTTAATGTATGATGCTGCAGTGCATTGTGGGTAGAGTTGGGTATCGTTTGAATTTCCACGATTCTGATTCCGATTCTACTTTTCGATTCCGGTTCTTAACGGTTCTCAATTGAAGCACTGACACAGCGCTCTACAAAGTGCGGCGAGTGGATAGACCGATTCACGGACTTTCCACATGGTAGAAGTGGGGGGGTCTAAACTAATCGTTTTAAAAAGTGGGGGGGACTTGTCCCACCCTCATATAATGGCTGCGATGCCTGAGACACTTCACCCCAAATGTCTCCTGTGGGGATTGTCCACAGTGCTGAATGTATGTTAGTCGCTTTGGATAAAAGCGTCTAACAAGTGACGTGTCATCTAATGAGTTGTTTGATAATAGAATAGTAATATATTACAACACTCTGAATCTAAATTGAGCTAAACTGAAATATAAATATTTTCTCCTGCCTAGCAAAAATTAAATAAATTCCGATGAGCCTCTCGATAATAAATCAGTAGAGCATTTATTTTACTAGCATTCAAAAAATATTATTTAAGAAATGTTATGACTACATTTCATAAAATTGAAAATAAGAGTGAGTGTTGTCTGTCTGTCTCTGTCTGTCTCTGTGTGTGTGTGTGTGCTATATGTGTGTGTGTGTGTGTTCTCTCACCACAGCGTCAGGCTTCCAGTGAGTGACGGGTGGAACCGGCTCGATAGGAGCTCCCTCTCGCAGCAGATCACAGCTCACCAGGTCCACTCCTACACCCGTAACACAGAGGGAGCGAGGAGGAATGTTAGCACACGTTTGGGAAGGGACAAACCCACAGGGAGAAGCCTTGGTGTTTGTCAGCGCCGCCCTTTCCACTACCTTCAAGGTGTTTGCTGATAATATTGGCCGTCTCCGTGGCTCTGGACATGCTGGAGTGGATCAGAACGTCATACTTGATTCCCAACGCCGCCAACCTGGAGCCCGTCAGCTCCGCCTGCTCACGACCTGGACGTGGAGACACAATATCTGTTATAACAAATGGCCAGGAACCATTTGTGTTCGACAGCTGACTTGCAAACAGAGATCACAGTGCTTAGTACAAATGGACTAATCGCTTTTCAAAATGGTTCATCCCCTCTGCACTCAAACTTTAAATTCTTGAAAGGCTTTTTAACTTGATTAGTTATTGATTAACTATGGTGATGCTATGAACTATTTATCGTGTAAATTGGAATGCTCCACATCCAGGTGTGCTTTCTTCCTGTATGTTCCTGCCTGTGTGCACGACATGAGCTGCTTGATTGGTAGTGTGCTACATGCTGTTAGACTATCAGAGACAGAATACCTCTAAACATCACAAGGACCGATACAGGAACACATTCCTGCCGACTGAGAGCTCACTTGATTACAAATCTCCTCTGGCTGGAAGAGAACTCTCTGCTGAGGGGCCTCAGGTCTTCTGGGTCTGCTATCGGTCCCGAGAGTCACAACAAAACATGGAGAGGCAGCATTCAGCTGTTATTCCCGACACTCTGGAACAAACGACCCAAATCGTGCACGACCGCAGACACGCTTACTATTTTTAAATCGAGACAAAAAACACATCTCGTTGCCGCTGCTTTGAAATGAGATGCTCATATTCAAACTACAGTATGCCTTTTAAACATGTTGTATACCTGTGGTGTTTACTTCTATTATTTGATTATCTTTGTTTGTAATGTCTGTTGTAAAACTGTAGAATGTGTTTTTACTGTATGTATTCCTAAAAGTCTTTTCATTTGTTTTATAAAGCACTTTGAACTGTCGCGTACAGAAAAGTGCTTTATAAACGTGCTCCATCGCTTCTCTTGATAACTGGACTCAAGCTCCCAATGTACATTTTACATCTAATATGTAATCATCTATTCCTGTGTTTATAATATCCTGCTTTATATGTCGTTACTGTAAATGTATATTTCCACATATTTGAAATTATGCTTTTTTATTTCTATTTGAGATATCTACATTTTGGATTGTTTATTTCTAGTTTTTTTATTTCTCTTATTCACAATGCCTTGTCTTTTTATGCCGCTGCAAAGCAAACGTGTCCCAATGTGGGATGAATAAAGTGCTTCTTATCTTCTCTTGTTAACTACTGAAGACCTCGTTACATTACATTACATTACATCACATGTTAGACGCTTTTCTCCAAAGCGACTACATACTCAATACTGTGGACAATCCCCACAGGAGACATTTGGGGAGAAGTGTCTCAGGGACACAACGACATGCTGACTGCAGTGGGGTTTGAACTTGCTGTCCCTGTGATTCCAAGTTCAGCGCACTATCCACTGAGCCACAGCCTACATTGGCTTTTGTTTCTACTTGAAATGTGTGTGTTCTGTTCTCATGTGTGTTCCTCTCAGGACTCCACGACTCATGTTTCTGTGGTCTTAATTTGAACTTTTGTTCTTTCTTGTGAAGCACTTCTGTGAAAGGTGCTATAATAAATAAACGTATTATTATCATCTTATCCAAAGGTGAAGAACGAGCACCTAAAGGAGTGAGGATCCTCTCCTTGTCGCTGAGGCCGCTCAGGTTGTACTGTGAGTGTCGGATGAGGAGGATGTTCCTCGTGGCTTTGGGTTTCCCGTTGTCCTGCTCGGAGCTGGGGTCTTCAGTGGAGCTCTCCTTCTTCTTCCCATTGGTCAGTGAAGACGGGTCTCTCCTGCAGAGGAGAGAGGAGGTCATCCTGGGATTAAAGAGGCTTTGTCGGACGTGGTTAACTTGATGGATTGTGAACTGTGATGGGTTGTGAACTGTGTTGAGCAGTAGGACACTGAGCATTTCCAAACATGGCACTTTGAGAAGGCGATAAGCAGAACCCATTTGGAAAACGAGTTATTCACAGTTGACTAATAAGGAATCACTCTCAGCCTCTCACTATCCTAAATGTCAGAGGTGTAAAGTAACTAAGTAGATTAATCAAAGTACTATATTTAAATACAGCTTTAAGGTACTTGTACTTTACTTGAGTATTTACATGTTTGGCTACGTTTTCCTTCTTCTTCCCACTACTACTTTGACTTCCGTACATTTATTTACTCCAAATAAAGAACTAGTATGAATTAAAGTAACTAACTACATGCATTTATTGACTTTTTTAAACCAGATTTTCCCCCCGGTGTACTATTTCGTTTTCGTTACAGGTCGTATTTTAAAGTCCCAGGTGTGTCCTGTTGGGTTTGGCTGTGGCTGGCAGGTGTCCTCTTCAATCAAGTCAAATTACTTTTGGTTCTTTAAAGTAACTTGTTCAGTTTCTATTTACTTTATTTGCTCTCTTTTTTGGTCACTAAAATGATTAAGTATCCGTCACTCAAACTGTATTAGAGAATACTATGTGACTCCAAACAAAGAATTAATATGAATTCAAGTAAGCCCTAGAGTTACATTAAGTACATGCATGTGTTGACTTGTTTAAACCAGATGACTTGTTCTTGTGTAATATGTAGTTCTTGTTTCATTTTCTGTTTCATCTCTCTTCGTTTATAATGTTGATGATTTGCCAATGAGACTGAATTATCAATACTATGTGACTCCAAATAAAGAACTATTGAATAAGCCTTATTTAAACCAGATTCATTTTTCCTGTGTACAATTTCTTTCTTGTTTCAGTTTCTATTTCCTTTCTCTTTATCATTATAATGTTGAGTATCTGTCAAAGAAACTGAATTATCAATACTATGTGAAAAATACACAGCAAATAAAGCACCACGTACTTATCCCAGTTAAAGTCCCAGGAGTGTCCGGTGGGGCTCGGCGTGTGGTTGGTAGGAGTCCACGCCGGTTGCGCAGCTCTCAGGACGGACAGTCTGGACCAGCGACCCGCCTCTCCTCCCCGGAGATCACCGAACAATCCCCGGGAGTCTGCGGCGGCTGCAGCGAACACCAAGGCGGCAGATCCTCCAGCCAGCCCGCACACAAGTTTTAAAGTCTTCCTGTAAGACATCCCGAGAGAATAGAGCAAACTGTTGCTAGCTGATTAGCTTAATCTGCGTTACCGTTACAGAAAGGTAACGCAGTCTTCTCCCTCGCTTTTGATTATTTTGTGTTTTATTTGGTCATTCCAATCCAGCAACTGAAACAAAACGCCCTTTCTGTGCCACAGTTTTAATCAGATGGCAGTTTTTTAAGCTATTAAACTAAAAATGATGCTGTCAGCAGCTCAAGAGAAAAGCTAATCTAGACAGTCCAACAAGCTTCTTCTTCGTTGGTTTTATGACGGCAGCAACCAGACTTAAGGTGCATTACCGCCACCTACTGTGCTGGAGTGTGGAGAATAATTATCTGTCCCTTTATCAATTCATAATAATAAATTAACACAAATTAATATAAACAAAGTGATAAACAAATAATACACTTTCTCTGAAAATACAATTAATAGATTCTTCTTGTTATTGTCATGTTTCTGTAGTATATTTCTATACATATGTGGTGCTTAGTTCAAGTGTCTATTGTAGAGAATTCAAATATCTATCTATCTATCTTTATTTCTTCTTCTGCCCCTATTTCACCTTTGAGCTTCAATTACAGTTTATATTAAAGTTGGAATAACAGTACCAGTCTATGAACAGTACATTAAAAAAAAGTTGCCTCTTTCCGCAATGATGACGACTTCCGCTTTATCTTCTCCATCCAAAACAGTGGCATAAATCCCAACATCTGCCACTTGATGGCGCTCTTATCCCTACATCCACAAAGCTAACTGCAGCGGAGTAATAGTAACCCTGATTATTCTATAAACTTCATACAAGATGCAACAATCAATTGGGGCAAAATTAACGAGCTTCTGAAGAAAAGATTCTAACAAAACAACAGACATCCTAATTTCTGTACAATCTCAACTCATGCAAAAGCTTTATAGTGGCCCTGTTTTCTAACACCCGTGTTAGTGATAGGCGACTCTGGCATGTGTTAAGTCATACAGTTTGCAACTTAAAATATCACTTAAATACATTACTTTTAGTATATAATAACTACACCGAACTTAAGAGTGGAAGTCGTCTCTTTGTAAAAGCAATTATTCCTGGGTGGCATGTGTTTGTATGCGTGGGTGTAAACCAATTAAAATTAAACTGCGAGTTTCTAAATGAAGTTTGGTGTAGCTCTCTTCCAATAAAAACAATATTTGCAGAGCAGCTCCACTGACACTAAAATGTGAGTCTTGTTAAACGTGCAGAGCTTTTTTATAATTAATTAATTAATGTGCTGCAAGATTTAAAGAGCCGATGAGCTGCGTGAATAGTATTTTTTTAAATCTGCAAAAATAATTGGGTGGACAGTGACTGTGCATTAGTACGAAGTGCATGCTAATCAACATCATTGTCCGGATTTATTTTCTTGTGAGGAGTGAGGACACTTGCAGGGTTTGCACAGAGGCTCCACCTTTCCAAGCGGTTCAGTGACCTCACCAGGGGGCTGGATTGTGAGGGTGGGATTTCCAGGCTTTCAGTGAGCTCTCTGTATATTCCTGCCTCTCTATCGGAGGATCTATGCGGCTTCACCGACAGCAAACACGGACCGGTTGTACCTTTTATTAGCCTCAGAAAAGCCCCACACACTGCACACTGGATCTTATTTCTCTACATGCGACTCCAATCGGAATAAATAATTGAGGAATGTGGAAATTACAGAATGCCCAACAGCGCTGGAAAGAGATTTAAACCCACCAAATACATCCCAGTATCCACTGCTGCCACTCTCCTGGTGGGATCGACCACTTTATTCTTCGTTTTCACGTAAGTTTGCATCGCTTCTTCTTCCCATTCGTTGCATGCCGGAGATTTTCCCTTACTGTGTGTGGGTGCCACCCACATTACACAGAAAAGAGTGGATTTGCTGCTCGAAGTTGGGTGGATTCAGTCACTTGTGTAGAAGAAGTGATTTTATAGGAGTGTGTCTATTCCAATGGGGGTATCTGGAACTGGTTTGCAAAGAACAGCCTTCTCTGTGCAGCCTCAGTCAGACTATTCACCCAAAGCCTTCCCTAATACCTGCAAGGCGAACTTCCAATAAGCCATGCAAGTTTAACAACGCTATAATCGTGCAGGAGACCACAGTTTAGGCCGCAGACACACACCACACACTTTCCATTCAAGATATGCCGCAGGCGGTTGTTGATACAATTAACATGGTTGCATTTCGGCCAGCAGGCGGTTGTGTTTAATTCATGCTCACTCAGCTGGGATATCAGCAGTGTCATACAACCTGTTAAAGGGCATTCAAATCAGTGTGAGGCTGTGGTTCCCAAAGTGGAGTCCTGCACAGCTAGGATTTCATTGCATCCACCACTATGCCTCACCTAATGATGTAGGTTTCTCTGGAGTAAACCAGGATTATGGGTAACCTATGACCAAGCCCAACAGGTCCTTACTCACTCAAAAGCTATATTGCAATACATTATATTATGCTTACACGACAAAATAACTTTGAACTGCAACCTTGAGGATGGAAACTCAAAACAGCAAAACTATTGATAGAACATAAGCTTCAAATTGACCAAGTGCTTTTTCAATTTGATTTGTTTTACCTATGTGCTCGAAATATTAGTAATCAGTCACTTTAAGTAAATATTGTGACAAGCAGGTGACATCCACACCATCTGGATGGTTACAGTCAGCCAGCATCATTGCCCCCTGCATCTGGTGAAAAGGGAAGCTAGTGTTATAATGTTAATACAGAGCGGCTATAGGCAGATGGCATCAGAGCGTGATGTGTCTGGTCTGAATCATCATTCCCACATGCATTCTCCTCCAGTGCTGCTAACCCCCAGGTGAATGCGTTACCTGTGAAATTATCAACTCAATCTCGCATCTGCAAGGAGCCCACAGGGGGTTGGGAAATCATTTTGGAAACCTCTGACCTGGACTGATGAGTGTTGAAACAGATCATCCAACCTTTAGCCTTTTGTAGAGATTGGTTGTCTGTCAAAAAACCCTTTGAAGAAACCTATATCGCTGAGGCTAATGTGGACGACGTGTCACTGTATTCACACACTAATCAACTCATTTGTACCTCATTTGTTCCCAATGAACAGCTGTTGTTGATCTGTACCATTAAATAATGTATTGCTGTTTGACAAAGATCCATATTAGATGCACAAGGATGGGATACTGAATGTCCTCTTCAATACAAAAAAGCAGGACTACGAAAATGCTTAAGCTGGTTTTGCGCACACTCAGGTCAATGACAGAGACTGAAGGAAACATATGGTGTTTGTGGGTGTAGCTTTAAAAGTGCCAGCACTCCTAGGTGTAGTGTCTGAGGCTTTGCATAAACAAATGGCCTGGTGTTCAAGTACTGGTCTCGAATATATGTAGGATATCTGCTTTCTGCTTGCAAATAGGAGAATTTGCTGCTTGGGGTTTAAAAAAGTAATAATATTAGTTGTTCTTTTGCTGGAGTTCATCCCGCCAGCAGATGGTTCAAGGGTGAGGAGTAAGACTTCACTCTGTTGCTCTTTCATTTCCCAGTAAAAGGTTTGTAGGATTGAGTCACAAATAATGGCACCTCCGGGGGGGCAGTGCACGTCCAAACTAGGCCATGTCTCGTCATTCTCAAACACACATTAGTCCATTAAGGTTAACCTTGTCTAGCCTTGTTTGTGGCTCGAGAGCAAAGCTACACTTATACGCCTTAAACCATAAAACAGTGGCATGGTATCCTAATTTAATCAACCAGAATATCAAACAACAAGGGCAAAAGTAGGACAATTTTATATGTGTATGTCGCTAAAGACTTAAAAACGAAAGAAGTATATATTCATAATACCAGGGATACACATCTTTTTTTCTTTCTGGTCGGTGTGTTACATTTCTCACTAGTCTAGTGCCTGCAGGCCGCTTGGTGTCATATGGGCAATGGAGGATGAAACTGAGGTCCAGCCATGGCACTCATAAACACAAGCGCACACACACACACACACACACACACACACACACACACACACACACACACACACACACACACACACACACACACACACACACTGTCCATGGTGTGTTACTGCGTTTGGCTTACAGTTAGTGTTTCCCACAGAGATTGAATTAGAACACATTAGTACAGATGTATTTATATCTCCACGGCATGACCAACGACTCATCACAAAATAAGATACTGATGATATATTAAGCTTTTAGTCATGGTTTAGCCATCATAATATTATCCCAGCCTTATCTGGGCCTATGACGAGACTCTATTGTACAGTAGCTTAGAGCTCTCCCTGTGTCTACATTTGTCCCAGCGCTGAATAACAACATTTTCTTTTACCTTTTTAAGTTATTCCTCACGATGGCGTTATCACTGCCTTTGAGCATATGGGCAAAACATCAGTAGACATGACTGCCAGGCTGGCCAACCTCATTTGTTGCTAAGCCTAACAGTCCATGCTAAATGTCAATTGATCATAAGAGCAATATCTTGATTGCATTCAGCAGTTTTTGCCATGTAGGGCTGGACTCTGGGTGAGGTAGTCAGTGGTTGGGTCACAATCAGCAGGCTGAGAGCGGCGCTGCACACGAGAGCAGAATCTAATCTCCAGCTTCCACATCTGTTTCCTCCTTTTCACTGTATATCCATTGACTCGGACTTCATTCAGATCCAAGTACTGAATGCATTGTGTGGCTTTTGTGCAGCACTCAGAGCTTCTTGTAGAGATTTTGAAAGCTATTTTAGTTTGGAGAGACATATTGGAAAGAGGGGGGAGTGCACTTGTTCCTGTGATCCTACATTAACCTTCCAGCTTCTATATCTTGGTACCGATATGGCATCCTAAATGGTTATTTATAGAGACATACTGCGGCGTAAATTAGTCGACAGAACTTCTGTGAAATATCTATTTTTGGAGAAAAAAGCAGGGCTATCTTATTTACACAGTACAGGAACTCGCTGCTTTCTCACAGCAGGTCTGGTAGAATAACAGAAGTGTAGCATACCTCTGGAACTCAAAAACACCTCCTATTGACCAAAGGTTATTCAACACAAGCTAGTTAACCAATATTGGTAACGCTAGCTAGCATTAACATTAGCTTAGTGATTTTCTTGAAATGCAATATCTTGAATATCTATAAAAACTGATAAAAGGCCTACTTATGGAGCTATTTATACACTTTACATACCATGTCAACCATCATGTTGAATGTACATTTATTAATACCTTTTATATAACTTAATTGTAGGCCTATTTATTATATGTTGCAGAGAACTTGACATTTTAAGATGACGGTAAAACAATTGTTAGAAGTTGGATCAATTAGCTAGCTAACAGTTCCAATCATGCACATATCTTATGTTGAAGCTAAAGAAACCGAGATGTTTAAAGTACAAGAATTAGAGTGGAAAGCCATGGTTAGCCAACATTGGGTTACTACAGACTGCCTATAGGCACAACACTGTAGCTGTACACATTAAAAAATGTTGTGGCTAATATTTCATCGATTTAGAGATAGGGTTCATTATTAAACCTTTGTATGAGTGTAAGGATTCTGATTCAAATGATTAATGTGGACTATGATAAGTCCCTTTAGCTTTATTTGGCCTATTCATTTACTTTCACACGTCCCCTTCTAACTCTGCTGTGTTTTTCATGTTATATTAATGGTCTGAAAGCTTCATTGAATGTTGTTTCTTCATTGATCCTAATTCCTGTGTGATTATGTGTGCCGAGCTGCTGTTGCTTTCTGTTAAGGGCTTCAGTAAACAAGCTTGTAACCATTAACGCCTCGCTGCTTGGTATTAGTGTTCACCAGAGGCTTTCTGCTTCTTACTGTGTGGCGTTGGTGTTTGTGAGTAAATTAATTGTTGGTTTAGTCCATCCTGTATACGCTCTGTGTGGGAAACATCTTGTCTGCCTGTTTTTAAATATTGCTCACATGACATTGGGACTGATTTGAGTTGAGTTTGATTGAGGATATATTGCCAGGTTGGAGATGTGCCAAGGGCAAAGCATTTCTTAGAAGGAGGAAATTACCAATTCATAAGCGATGATTATGGATCTCATGAACCGACATCTATCAACGCTAGAAAATCTCACTCCCTGAAGTGATACTACTGAGGACTTAACAGAGCTTTTGTGACATACTTTTAAAACTTTAACCTCCAAATTAGCTTTGCAAAGATGTTCCTTGAGAGCAGGAAGCTTTATCTCCACCTCATCAGTATTCGTCTGCAACCCCTACTCAGAAACATTCGCTTATATTTTACAATTCTTCCCTCACACTGTCGCAGCATTAACTTTCCTCCCCTTCAGCTGAGGGGGATAAGGACACGATGCTGTCCTCGTGTCACACAGAGGATAACACTTGATTATCTTGACAGGACCATAAGTAGCCGATATACAGACAAGCTCACCGGGGCCAACACATATTCCCTCTGTCTGTTCAATAAATCCATGCTGTGCAGACGCCTGGTTTGTCCAGATAGCTGCTGTTTTTATTTTGTCGGGGGATAAACCCAGGAGCAGGTTGGTATGGCTAGCTGTGTCAGATTAGATAAAGACTTCCTCTGTAGGTCCTCGGCCCTCAGCACTTTGAAAGTGATGGTCTGGAGATTCAGTGAAAGGTTGTCACTTCTGCTCTCAGATACTTGAGGTGAGAGGCAATAAGAAATTAAGCAGGGTCTTATTTCTCTTTGAGCTAATGCACAAGATATCAATTGACCTGTATCTTTTGACATTATAGTCTTATTGCTTTTCACAGTATAAGGCTTAGCTAGTGTCTTACTGTGGTTTAAGGTTTACCACAAGGCCCGTGTCTACCCTGTCAGGTTTGAACAGATTGCTGACAAAGCCTTAAAAGATCATTCCTGTTTATTTCAACCTGGCGTTATTCCCATAGGTGTGGCAGTTGTGGCTCTTTGGGTTGTGCTAACTTAACACCCTTCATTTCCTTCAAGAGTTTTGGAGAAATAAGGACTGATGAAAGGATTATTCCAAATGCTTGTGTGTTTCTTTGATACCATCATGTAACTGAGATGTTAAATGCATCAGCACTGTGTACATTTGACTCAAACTAAGAACATGTGATGCATATACCACTGGTGTGGGTGTCGAGTGGTATTCAAGGTCCTCATTGGAAGAATTCAAGGAGGTCTCTAATTGGGAAAGAGTTCACTGTAACCGCATACATTTCTCCCAGTTTGTTTACTGTATGTATACGGCTCTTTTGTATGAACTCAAAGCTCCGCTGTACCTAATTACAGCCTTTTATAGAGCCGCTAGACGTAGAATCATCTAGTTTATGGTCTTTAGTGGTGGATTTAACGATTCTAGCATCCTTTTATACAGCTTTAACATTCAAAAACAAGAAAAGTTGAGTAGATTATGTGGTACGTTTCAACAGAAAGATAGAATACCACGCACGTTTGCTGTATTCAGAAACTCTTATTCACTGCATATGTAAGCAAAAGCTATTTTGGAGTGATTATCTAACAAAGTGGGAGGGAGTTTGAGGTTGTTTTAACACAGGTACTGTCTTTGATCTCGTGTGTCAGTGTTGTAAATATGCTGAAAATGTCTTATATAAAACTAAAGTCACATTTTAAACAGAAGGAGAACTCACAGCTGGAGCTCGACATGTCTAAATCTGAACTCCATCGCTCAATGTTATATTTAGCTGCCGTCTGTTTGACATTGATGTGAATAAATGTGAGTTTCAGACCAATTTCTTGATCTAATAATGACCACGCGGAGTGTTTTGTGAATCTGAATGGGACTCTTTTAGCTTGGAGCAAACAGTTACTAAGAAGATAATGCATCGAGCATACACACAAACAGTCCTGTCCGCCTTTCAAGGAGCTGCCATCTGTCGAGCAAAGGTATGTCCAGCTGTTACGTCTCCTCAGAGGAAAGCTGGTTCCCATGGGGGTCAACGAAGGTCCGTAAAAGACTCCCGGGGGGGTAGCAGAAGAGTTATCGCCATAAAATAACTAAATGTGGTCACTTGTGTGGCTAGACAAACTTCTACTCAAGACAAAGGTACAACCAACTCGTCATTCATCCATCAAAGCTCAAGTCAAAGTTTTCACGTTGAGATTTTTGATAAATAATGATCAGTAGTGCGGTATGTCTAGAAAAGTACACACGTTAGTATACTGTAAGGCAGCCCTTAAAGGTGGGGTAGGTCATTTTGGAGAAACCGGCTCGAGATCGCTAGAATTTGAAAATACACAGCCGGAAAAAATCTGCCACTTCCTCACAGAGCCCCTCCTCCAACACACACGAACACGCACATGACCAATGAGGGCACGAAACTTACCTACCCCACCTTTCAAAACAAAAATAATACGCTCATGCAATATTACGATTATAAAAATGCAAGACGCCATTTTGTCTCAAATCATGATACGGATAAAATATCAATATATATTTCCCAGCCCTATAGGCTAAAGTAGGTCTGAGCAGCTGCCAGAGTTTCATTCAGTCAGAGCAGACTGTCTCCACTGTTATTGATGAGTGAGAGAGAGAGAGAGAGAGAGAGTAAAAGGACATCTCATTCCACCCCAGTCCTCCTGTCACTTCTTAACAACTAGTTTAAGATAATACTGACAGATCCTCTTCCCTGGCTCTCCACCATGCATCTAAAAGCACTTCCTCCTCAACATGCCACAAACACAAACTAGTGCACACTTTAAAAAGCATAATTCAGTTTAAAAGGATTTACAGAAACACTTTTTTGGAAAAATATGAGAATGAAGAGAGGTGATTGAAGATGAGAAATTATTGTTGTATAAATGTAAATGTAGGAATAACTTGCATAATGATTTAAAGGACAATCATTGATCAAGTAAGGGGTGGGAATTAATAAGCATTTGCTTCCTCCTGCTCCCTTTCGGACACATATGATTTATTATTATTATGAAGACCTTTTTTTTGTTTTTTTGTTATATATAAATAAATATTACCATGAATGTGGATAAATACTGTATTATAACAATACGGTATTCTGTTTTTCACATTTGTTATGTTTTAATCTGTTCGAAATAAAGACTGAAAATGAAAAAAACAAAAAAGATGACATTATTACATGTTAGACTCTTTTATCCAAAGCGACTTACATACTCAATACTGTGGGCAATCCCCACAGGAGCAATTTGGGGTGAAGTGTCTCAGGGACACAACGACATGCTGACTGCAGTGGGGTTTGAACCTGTGACCACCTGATCGGAACACCTACGCTCTACCCACTGCGCCACACGCCCCCCAACATCAAGTTTCAGATCAAGGCACGCTCTACCCACTGCGCCACACGCCCCCCAACATCAAGTTTCAGATCAAGGCACGCTCTACCCACTGCGCCACACGCCCCCCCCACATCAAGTTTCAGATCAAGGCACGCTCTACCCACTGCGCCACACGCCCCCCACATCAAGTTTCAGATCAAGGCATGCTCTATCCACTGCGCCACACGCCCCCCCACATCAAGTTTCAGATCAAGGCACGCTCTATCCACTGCGCCACACGCCCCCCCACATCAAGTTTCAGATCAAGGCACGCTCTATCCACTGCGCCACACGCCCCCCCACATCAAGTTTCAGATCAAGGCACGCTCTATCCACTGCGCCACACGCCCCCCCCACATCAAGTTACAGGTCAAGGCACGTTTTTCTTGATTTGGTTCCCATGTCATTTTCAGCAAGATCCACGTTGCTGTCACCTGCTCTCAAGATAAACACAGTTATTACGGTGTAAACACTTTCCTACTCCATTTTAATGCCCATGTGTGACGGGAAATATGTTTTTTTAAACTGTGCTAAACATAATAGTCCTCTCTTCTTGGATATTTTTACATAAAAACATAATGAGAATCCCAAAGTGATGTTTCACTGCTGTTACTATAACAAATGCTTCACATAATTATTCACACATTGTGGTAAGATTTATAAAAGAACGCTTATTTCTAGTAAAAAAACTATTTGCATAAGACCTTATATCTTTTAATAGGGTGCGACCATTGTCTGCAGATTAGCATGATTTATCATAAATGAATAACAAATCTAGAAATCCTAATCTGCAGCAGCAGGTGATGAATAATCCAAATTGCATGGTGTTCAAGCACACGTTAAGCTTTCTAAAATGAGCCGGTCCTCTTCCAACTTTTGCACTCAAGACAAGTCAACTATATTTGAAGAACAGGGAGAACATTTCTTACATTGATCCGAATGTGACATCTCTCCTTTGGATCAATAAAGTTGGACAAATATTCGGATTAATTTAGTTTCGCACTGCAGTTTGTGACTGTGTTCCTTCCACTCTTGGCTATTTAAAGCCCCTTTTGGTTTCTCTGAAGCACTGCAATTCTGGAGCTCTGGTGCTTGCCAAAAAAGTAAATTGTGGCGCAGTGATGCCATAGCTGAGCTAAATGGATCCATGTGGATTCGGCGCACAGCAGTGTGTGGGCGAAAAGTGCGGGAAAGTGCAGCGAGGTGCTGTCGGAGTTTTCTGTTCTCCACAAACCCTCCCACCGAGCCCAAGAAGCCAGGCTGCCTGGAAAGTCTCCTCCTGGGGAACATGTGGGATTAATTTAGACCTCCAGCCTCTCCCTCCCTGGGTGTCTCCACCCTGCCTCCCCCATGTTGTTTTGCCAAAAGGAGGCCATGACTGGTAATAAGTAGAAACAGAGCTCTGTGTCTTAACACCCTCAGCTTGAGAGGCTCTGAGGGAGTCTGTTGTTTATAAGAGTGAAGTGGTGTCCATCATGCGGACGCAGAGGAAGACGGGAAGAGCTCCATGGGACCTTATTTCGGAAAAGTTATGCATTGAAGTCTTAAAATAAAAATGTGTGATAAAACTGTGAATTAACGCCTTTTTTTGTGTGAAACCGCTCAATGAACTAAATCTCCCGTCTCACACCACACACCCAGACGGCCGTCACGTTGAAACATTTCACTTCTTTCTTTCAGAATGAGGCGAAAAGTATTAAAAGAGGTGAAAATCACTCCAAGTCTGGGCACGTTGAGAGCTGTACATACACACAAGGGGAGTTAGTCGGGTCCGTAAGAGCCAGCATGCGAGACCGGGACTCTGGGATTCGTAGTCTTTCTAGTTGCGTATTTTTCATAGTCTTATATTTCAACAGTTTTACGACAAACTGTGACTTTTTTGACGTGGAAATTATTTTTTTAAATTGACAAACATCATATGTGTAATTCGTGGCACAATTCAAACGGGATCGAAGGATAATCTTTCTCTCTCCATTGACTTCAATGCATACTTTTTCCGAAATAAGGTCCCATGAGTCCCACCGGAAGGGGAGGGACTTCACCTCTCTCTATAGACTCTGTGATTATGAGGGCAGGTCTTCCGCATCAACATGAAGAGTGTGGAGAAGAGTGAGAAAAGCAAACCAAGCCACTTCCCATTCTTCTGTGTAGTAAAGTTCAACCATTGAGCTACTCTTGGCCTATTCAGATATCAAAATGATTAACCTAAATTGAATGATTTTGTTGACATTTGAATTCCTTTGTAGGAATGTGAGACAACATTTGATTGATGTCAGCTAAAAGGTCTCCTTGATACTAACATATTAGGAATGTTTAACATTTATAGTGGCTTTAAAGCTGATAAAAAGGATAGTTTTACAAGAATTTCGTAGAGATAGACCTTGAGAGTATTATCATCTGAAACTGAAGCTCCCCTCGGCTTTACAAAGCTTGTTTAGATGTCTGGCCCTCAGCTTTACTGTTTTTGTGAACTCGCTGCTCTTAAAGAGTTTTTTACCACACCAGGCAGCTGTTTCCATTGTAAAAGCTCCAAAAACATACTGTACACAACAAACAGACAACGTGAGCATCTGGCTGGTGAGAGAGTGGAGCTTTTAGAAGCCAAAGAGACAGGAGCACGTGGTGGAGGACAAACACAGAGACTAGTTTCAACTGAAAAGTAATGCTAAGGTTCCTCACTGGATGTGTAAATGAGTAACGGTTAGATAATCTCAATGTTATGTTTACAGATTCCTTAAAAAATGACTAAAAACTCCTTTTCAATTTGATAATTTCACGTCAATCGTATCATGTATTCATAACCCCTCCATTTATATATTTGATTCCGATATATCCGTCTGATGTGTTCATGAGGGGTTTTATAAATAAAAGTGGTCGCCCTGGTCTTTGAAGCCACAGATCCAGCTTGGTTTGCCTCTGTAGATTTCGCCCGTCCCTTTTGAAGTTCTCTATAGAGGCGACCTTATCCTGTCATGTCGGTCACATGATATTATTATTTCACACCTCTCTGGAAAGCTTATGAATAGCCATCGGTTTAATATTAATATTTAGTAGCGCTTAACCTGGAAAATAGAAACTTATAGATAGAAATATCCTTTTGTGTTCATAAGCGTATATGCAGATATATGCAGGCCTTACCACCAGCTCCTCTAAGAATACAGATAGGTATTGTTGCTGTGACATTCAGGGAATTGTGTTTTTTGTTATCGCTTAAAAGGACAGACAACATCTGTTTTATTCATGTAGTGGCTCATCGTGTTGTGCATTAGCTGCTGTTTGCCTTCCAACTCCAAGCCTTTGCAGCTCTCACCCACTCTCCATAATTCACTCTCATATCTGAAATTGTAATCAGACTCGGCTGGCACCAAACCTCATATGGAAAGGCAAATAAAGCTCTGTGATGTATTGTTTTTTATGCTAGACTTCACAGATTTGTTTGTCTATTAAACCCCTGCCAAAATGCAAAGCTACAGTTAAAGTTGAGACGGAAAGTAAACGCCATGAAGCTTCACCATGCACCAGATTGAGGCCTCTTTTCGAACAATTAACTGTGTTATCCTTTAACACAATATCTCATTTAAAATAATGGCTTCATGCTTGGCAGTAAGGATATGTTAGAATAAGGTTTAATTCACAACATACACATCTATCTAGCCTCCTACGGATGTGAGGTTTACTTCCACCTCATATTGAGTATCTGAGGTTCACTTGAAGTGACTTTAATTGTAGCACCACGGATTGTTTTACATTCACTATTCTTGCAAACCATTAACAGGCAGCTGTGCTATTTTTATGTCACTGTTTGACAGACAATATGAATAATGTTTATTGAATCAAACACTTGATGGTGGGGAAGGAAGTCGTTGACCACATCTGTGACAGAGGCTCTGCTGGAAAGCATCACAGCAGCACAAACTGTATATTTCCTCTGTTACACTGTTGTCTTTGGCCTGGCAGTGTACAAAATGAAAAAAGCCTCCCATTTTTGTGAATGCTATCCGTGTGCAGCTGATAAAGTCATAGTTCCTTTATCTTCGACTGGAAAACAAGGACAGGAAGCTTCACTTCTCACTCATGCATCACTGCAGACAGGAACATACAGAACTAAAACTCCCTTAATTGAAAAGATAGCAAAGCTGTTCTCTGGCTGTTTAAGTGTCTTGCACACGGTTCTTTTCCAATCTTTAAATTTGATACAGGTCAGTCAGTGCAACGGTCTGGATGTTTTCATTCGGGATTGTGAAGTGTGGTTCCACAGCGATCAATTTGCTTTGGCTAAATCCTGTCTTATCTCTTCCAGGGTGAGGATGTTTTCTGTTTGTTTTGCCTCTTGTCTCTGGAAAAGGGGATTGGAAGGGGGGGGGGGGTGTTGGCTTTACTACTTACAGCAGTGACCAATTTACTGTCCATGCAAAGCTGACGTCAAGTTTGGAAGATTACATTTAGTTGTGGTTAACTTACATGTTATGTCCAAAAGTCCTGAACACATACCACATTAGCATTAAAGCTAACATTAGCTTTGTATTGGTGTTGGGGAGTTTACGCTTCTAAAATCCTAGCCAATGTTATTTCTTCTTGTGTGTCAGTCATTCACACCAATCAGAAGTGCTGTGCTCCACATGTACCAGCCATTGTTAACCAATCAGAAGTGCTGTGCTCCACATGTACCAGCCATTGTTAACCAATCAGAAGTGCTGTGCTCCACATGTACTAGCCATTGTTAACCAATCAGAAGTGCTGTGCTCCACATGTACCAGCCATTGTTAACCAATCAGAAGTGGCCCATGATAGAAGGTGATAGACAGATTGATCCAATCACCTGCCAAGTGCTTCTGAAAGTGCCTGCCCTTTCCAAATGGCTTCCAATGGAGCTTTCCTAGATGGTTTGATGAACCATCTGAGTCAGGTTAGTAATGCTCCATCACATGTTTCTATCACAGGGTGAATGTTAAACTGAAGCTTGACTTTAAAGCAACCCAACGGAAGTCTCATGTAAGTTTAGTTCTTTCACTCGTAGCTCGGGCTGCGGGGGTGCTAGAGACGGGAGCACGTTGATACGACATTCCTAGCCGGAGATATGGCCGCATTTTACAATAAACTTCCGTTGGGTCGCTTAAAAACAAATATCGCAAATCGAATCGCAATATCTGTCAGAAAAGTCGTAATTACATTATTTCCCCAAATCGTGCAGCCCTAGAAGACATCCATGTTGTTTTACCTTAGTGCACTTATAATAGGCTACTATAGCCCTAACTAGCTAACAAACACAAGGACAGTGCTAAAGCAGGACTGTTTAAAACACATCAAGCTAACTTAAGCTTAATTGACTAGTTACATCATATAACATGTGCTAGTTAGAGCTAAGAAGCCTACTCTTGTCTACCTTTTGAATAAAGTGAAATAAAGATGGTTTGAGTAATTTTCCATATTGAAAACTGCTGAGGGTGTAAAACCTGACCGGCGGAGCAACTGTAACTAATGGAGTCGAGTCTTTGTAACCGGCCTTTTTAGTGATCTGGAGGTTTTTAAAAGGTAGTGTGCAAAGTGGTTGGGCAGCCTCAAGCACTTTAAGTCCTCTTTAACTTACTTACTTAGAGTCCCAGGGAAGGAGCATCATCCTTCATGATCTGTTCCAGGCTGAGGATGTCTTCTGTCTGTCATGTCTCTACTCCTCTAATCCATCTTGAGAACTTGAACTTTTGGGTGAAAACTGTTCATTTAAGCTCAGACTCCAATTACTAATCATTCTTCACAGGCTTAATCTTTCTCTTCCTGTTGGAAAAGCAAAATATAATAAGCCAAAATGAGTGAGGAACTACAACAGCACCCTTGCCACTCCAAATGTGGATCTCATTGGGAGTCTTAATCCGACCTGCACACGGTCTTGATCTAATTCAGTTGGCCAAGTTGTTCAGCAGACTGAAACCATTTAATCAGACCTGACATGACTGGCAGACTTTGTTGTTCTCAAAGTATGTTGCACAACACCCATCCTGCATCATTACTGCCACCGTGTGAATAATGCCTCGAGTCTTGATGAAACTACTGTGGAAATATCTAGATGATCCCTCAATAGCTGTATAGTATTCCCTGTTGATCACCTACTTCGACACCTACATCCTAATCCTTTTTATTCCCATGATATGCTTCATTAAAGTCACTTAAAGTATGTCTCCAAACCGGACTAGAAAACCTCGATTGTCACTGTTTCGTAGATGCCAGAGTGTGAGATGTTGGCGCCCTTTCAAGCAGTTTTTTAGTGATGCACAACGTCTGTTAATGTTCAGTTGTCACCAGACAAAGTGGGACATGTTAAAGTTCCTGTATATTTATTAACTGAGCTCAGTATCTCAAGACCTCTCCCCTTCTCTCTCTCTGACAGAAACTCTACACCAGTTCCACTTTACCCAAACAACTTTAATAATGCAGCAGTTATAATGTACCTCTTTGCATTATCCCCTTGGGCTCCTAGCATCGCTGAATATCGTTATGGATAACTATCATATTAGTGTGTTTTATTGATCATTACACAACGCTCGGCACACTCTGCCCTCGATAAATCATTTTACATTCTGCTCCTGCACATCTCCCTCTCCCGTGTGTTTTGTAAAGATGTCGACCAGTGTCAGCTCACATTTTCCACCCAGGTATCTTCACCTCTCTGGACGTTTTAATCAGCCATGGTCTAAAAATAAAGACTCAAGTTGGCTACACGGTGACTACGATGGGAATATTCATGTCCCAGAGCAGGGTGCCATGATAGGGAAAATGTCTGCAGAGATGTGCATATGTGTTCATCTTCTCACTGTGGCAGGTTCCTGTGGGTTTACTCTGCCTTGCACGATATATCTTGCTTCGTGTTAATGAAATCATTCAGGGTTTCGGTGCTTATCTGCGACGGGCTCTGGCATTCCTTAGCATATTGCTGACGGCACTAATGCGCAAATTGAGACGTTGCCCCTGAGAATGTGTGCAGAATATTATTAGGGTGTCTACGGTCTACCCTGGAGATTTATAACATATTTCACTTCCTGAACAAAGTTGACTTTCTTTATTTGGATTTCAGGTTGTCAGATGTATTTCTAGAAAATCTAAACACATACTCAATAATTGCAGCATTCTTATTCGTACAGTATCCCGAAGATTTTCATGAACATTCAGCATGATAAATCTTAAATCTGAGCCTTTTATATAAGGGTGCAGTTTGCATTCGGCCTTGCCACAGGAAGCGAACCATACTCTTTGGTCTTCGGCCTTGGTGAGTGACGGATGTAACTATTGTTTGGGGAGACTTTGGGAGTGCAGGAAGTGCTGGAAAGATGGCCATCCAGGGAGCCACAACTCCCCTCAGCAGCCTTCTCACTGATTTGATGGAAAGCCAAACTAGTTTCCCGAAGATGGAGGAGGCAGAGCAGCAATCACAAAGAATCTGCTGAGCGGACAGAAACTACACCTGGCTTTGCGAAGCGCCAACAACATAAACAATTGCTCAGGATAGTGCAAAGTGGCAGCAGTACAGCTGTCTCGACCCTTGAGCCAAGACCTAAAGAAGCCCATACGCACGTTCAGCTCACATGTCAGCCTGCACTCTTGAAAAAGCGTCCGCTCAGCTCTGGCAGTGATGGTTGAGCTGCATTGTCTGGTTGGTGGAGACCAAAATAGAGCCAAAAAGATAGTGAAAACAACCCCTACTTAATAATGTATGTTGCTCCAGGCCTGATGGATGAGTAATAGGTAAATGTTGGCCAATACCTCATCCATATCAAATATTAAACTAGTATAATATGTCAATGTTATTTTACAGCTTGTTGGGCTGGCCAGAACATCAATTGAGCACAAAGACGATACGTTTAAAGATACAGTCTTAGAACAGAAATATCCCATGGTTGAAGAGTTAGTGTTGTTGTGTCTGCAATGGCCGAGAAAAGCTTGAATCCCTCGACAGGGAACGTGAGGACAGCTGCCTTTGGATCCTGACTTCATGTGAGGTGTGATAGCAGCTGGATCAGGAGAGCACAGGCTAAGAGTAGGAAACAGAAAAGGACAACATGCCTCTGTGCATCAGCCTCCTGCTTCTACTGTAGGTTCCCACAAATAGATATTTTTAGACCATCACTAATTTAAATCAGAGCATCTGTCTCACAATGTCCGGAGCCTGTCATGATGTTAGTCACGTTGACTCTGACAAATCTGCCCGTCGCCACTGTCTCTCTTGATAATGCATAATTTCACATGGAAGAAAAGCACAGTGGTGAACTTTAAGATGCCTTTGAAAACGCACAAAATGATAGACCAATTATTTGAGAAATAGCCAAATATTAAAATGTTTAGCAACCAAATCTAGTAGAGGCTACCTGTCTAACATGTCAGAAATGCAATTAATGTATCTGAATATGAAAATGTTTTCTTACTACTGCTACGTTACGTGATTTTGTAGTGAACAAAAATGATTTATTACTATGTATGTAAAAAAAAGGCCTTTTCACAACAAAGAAATAATTGGCACACTATAGCCACTAGAGTTCATTCAGATGGATAGCTTCCGTTAGATGGTTAGCGTAGCATTGCCAAATAGGCAGTATATGAAATCAAATATACTACACATCAGATACATTAGATGTGTCTTTTAGTGACTGGACATCATCTAATTATCAACCAGACACTGATATCACTGTTAGCTCAGCCTGCAGCGAACCATGTGGATCAGGGGACTCGAGGACATGTCAGCAGAGAAGCAGGTCGCTTCTGCTAATAACTCTCTGGGTCACGTCCTCCCATCAGCCCCTAGCTTAGCATGACCTCGCACCTCGTATACATACAGTACAGTTAACAAACACATGGTGCTGTTTAAAAGATTTAAGATATTTAGAGTCAGACTTTTGTTGTTCCACATAGCCTGTACACCTAAGTGCTTTTTAGATCTACAGTTAGCAAGGACATTAGGCATGGCTGCAGGAAAAGTGCTGTACTGTGACCCTCCACACTTAGATGCGTTTCATTAGTCTGATCCAATCCAACTTTATTTATATAGCACATTTAAAAACAACAGAGTTGACCAAAGTGCTGTACATCAATACATATAAAAAAGCAGCATTTAGACATTTAGACAAAGCACGAGACAATAAAACCATACTTATAGCCACAGACTGAAAAACTCTCATATGATGTAAAAACATTTTAAAACACAACAAAATAGAAAACCCCAATTTAGAAAACACAGACTGATGCGTCTTATACGTGGTCTGCAAAAGCACGGGAGAACAAGTAGGTGATGACTATAATCACTTCTTCAGGGCATGCAGGGTCAAAATCCAATGTGACTGTAGACAGCAACGAGACATGTGATCCCTTCTGCATCTGAAGCAGAGCTGTGTTTTGAAGCAGGGTGTTTGCAGACGGCTCTGCCCAGAGGTGGGATGTAGCGGAGTACAAATACTTAATTACTTCACTTAAGTACATTTTTCTGGTATCAGTACTTTACTCCAATACTTATTTTTTACTTTTACTTCTTACATTTTGAACACAAATACCTGTACTTTCTACTTCTTACATGTTGAACCCAAATAACTGTACTTTCTACTTCTTACATGTTGAACCCAAATAACTGTACTTTCTACTTCTTACATGTTGAACCCAAATACCTGTACTTTCTACTTCTTACATGTTGAACACAAATACCTGTACTTTCTACTTCTTACATGTTGAACTCAAATACCTGTACTTTCTACTTCTTACATGTTGAACCCAAATACCTGTACTTTCTACTTCTCTCATTTCCCAAACAGCTGGTTCCTTTAGTCTGAATGTGTGTTTGATGCGTGATCATTATTCTTTAGAGTCATTGCGTGCCTATTGATTTGAACACGATCCGTGTATCCATCACTTCCTGGTCTTCTCTAAAGAAGAGGGACCAATGGAAACGTTGTCATGTTGCCGTTGTTCAGCATGGAAACATTCATTAGCTAACAATGACATTATTGTTCTATTAATATAAAGGGAGGTCAGGTACTCTTTAAAGCAGCTGCTAGTTATGGGTACTTTTTACTTAAGTACATTTATGGCACATTTCCACTGCAGGGCCTCACACGGCTTAGTACGGTATGGCTAGGCCTCGTTAGGCCTTGTTAGGCCAGGCTCACTTTATGTCGCATTTCCATTATAGTTTAGTAGTTGGGGCAGTAACTATAGTAACGCAGTGTAGGAGGAGCCGTAACGTCATCTTCAATGCGAAACACAAAACCAACATCAGCCGTTAGCTGTTAGCACTCAGAGCTCACAGCTCCTCATATCTGTTCAGAAACTAGACAAAAGTTAAACAAGTACAAACCACAGACTGCCTGTGTCATGGAGAATACAGTCGCTGGTTTATTTCTGTCTGTAGGCCGTTGTTGTGAGTGTGGACGGTCGGAGCATATACTGCGTTAGCTTAGCCGGTCTCCATTCAGAAAACACGCATTTTAAAAGGTTGTTCGCCTGCCGTCTGTCTGCAGACTTGGCAAAGCATTAATTCATGGTTTTTACTAACCGGTATCAGTATGTTGTTACTTCGGCATCATTTTGAAACGTGTATTACAATTAAATCACGGTCAAATAAGTTCATTTTGTTGTAGTTGCCAGCGATTCTCTCACTAGTTTAGCATACTCAGCCCGGTTGTTGGCCCGGAAAGAACCTCGATTTTGGAGAGCCAGAAAACTGTGAAAAAGTACCCGCTAGCCGGAACTACGCCAAGTGGAAACGCAACAGAAAACGGGACGGGCACGGCACGCTTAAACGCTGTAGTGGAAATGCACCATTAGAAAGCCCATACTACTTTACTTTCACTTGAGTAAAGAAGTTTAGTCAGTACTTCTACTTTTACCAGAGTAGTTTTAAACACGAGTATCTGTACTTCTACTTGAGTAAAGGATGTGTGTACTTTTGCCATCTGTGGCTCTGCCCCCGAGAGCAGCGTCTGCTGGTGCTGCCAACGCCATTTTTCAAGCGCTGTCGAAGCGATGTCGCGTGGTGCTGTTAATGAAGTGCAGGCAGAACCAGCAGAGTATTGATCTTCCCTCTAATGAGTTATGCATGAAGCAGGAGCTAATTACTTTCTGATACAAACTGAGACTATAGGTGAAAGTTCATGAACACAGAGGACAATGGCTGATTCTATTTAAAAGTAAAGATCACGGCTCAATAAAAGATAAACAACAAGATACAGGTAAAGGAAATGAACAAATAAAATATATTAAAGCTGCACCAATAAGTCATTTCGTATTTACAGTATATGGGTCAACATGGTAATAAGTGTTGCTTCAACACATTATCACCCGACTGCAGTTTAACGGTGCATTTTAGTGCCTTTTTAAGCTAATTTCTTGCTAGCCACAAATGTACTGTACTTGGCTCATTTTGACAGTTTTCATAAAAAAAGCTCTACAAACTATTTGTTGCTTTCACTGTTAAGCCCTGAGCCTGTTTTTCAGGTCTCAGGCTCGAAAATGACATTCACAGAACAAATGACCATATCTTCCCTTCTAAAAGGGTTAAATTAATAATCTTGTTTCTCAAAGTAATGATAAACCTGTGAGTTGGATGTAGAAAAGTCAGAATCAATATAGATGTTTTTTATTTTAAAGAAAATTCAGATTGAACATGGTAAAAAACTGTAAATTATAGTGTCCGTCCAAAAAATATGTTGTACTTATAGTGAAAACTAACCTTGGATGATGGGTTAGTAGACTAAAAGCTTTAGGAATCCAAAGTACAACATATAATAAGTACCCTGTATCAAGATTGATGCAAAACAAGTGATATTTGACCTTTTTAGAGAGATTTAGCAAAAAAACCTCTTCTGGGGTCATTTGGGTGGATTTTCCTTATCTCTGGCCCCCCTTCTTCGATTTTGACATGTGACATCTCTTCCTGACCGTTATGGTAGCAGCTTTAAACAAATCTTCCAACGCTTCCAATGCTTCTCTGCCCATTTACTTTGAATGGGGATGACGTCACTTTGCCTCGCCTTTCGCCGAACTGCATTGTGGGGGAGCGAAGCGAAGATTTCCAGGATTTCCAGGATTCAAAAGTTGAGCAATGTTCAACTTTTGAAGCTGAGCTGGAAGCGTCAGCCAATTAAATCCCGTTTATGCAAATCTGACAGTTCAAGCGCTAGCCAATCAAACCACGTGTAAGCAGGGAGAGCCAGTTCATTTCCTCATATTCCAAACGAGAAATTACGGTAGCAAATCACCCGGTTCTTTACGACCAGACTATTTACCGGGATACAAACCGGAGGAACCAGGCATGGAGGGAGAAGGCAGAGACAGTGGGGGAAACTGGTAGGTTTTCGCCTGTTTGGGGAGTTTATATATATATATATTGCTCGCATAAAATCCCCGGGGTTTTTTGCTTTGTATGTCGGGGGCGGGAGATTCATGTGATTGGTTGTTGGTCGCATTGCAGGCAAAAAATCCCCAAGCTTTCAGACACGCCCAGCTCCAAGATTTTCAAGATTTTTTCAAAGCTGCTGTGTGGACGTACCGCTAGAGCCAATAGAATCGAAGGGGAATCTCCCCACACACACACATGGCAAAACGAAAAGGTGGGGGCTTCGTGCAAGCAGTTTTGCTCAAGAGTGAAGCTCTGGCATCTCAAAACCGAAAAGCAGATTTATTGCTCATGGATTATCAGAAATCATTCAAAGGGACACAGACACATTGGATTCACCTATGGATTAACTTCAGCATCGTTTTTATCGTTTTAATGCCATTGAAGACCACTTTTGACCAGACAACCACACAGGTGAGCCATTTTTAGTACAATTATGTTTGATTAAATCCTCCAAATCTCCACCCTCCATAATTGCACTTGCTTCAGTTGCTTGCTACTTTCTAACGGCGGTGAGAGTGGTGCAGTGACGCTATCTATCTTCTATCGATTCGATTTATGATTCGAAAATTATAAAAGTAGGGTAGACATGTGGATATTATCCGACTCAACAAAACGTGCATTTATCAAACAGGTTCGTTTTCCACTGACCTTATTTCGAGCTATTTTCCGAAATCCTATGGAGAAATCTCATTGCTTTTTTGTCGAGGGAAACCGAGCGCAGCTTACTTCCGGGTTTTAGGACGCGTCACTGCAACACTAAATTGATGCGATTTGATTTTGAGGCAAGGGAAGCCAGACGCCTCTGGCTTCCCTTGGCATGGCCCTGACCAATCACAGGTTGGCAGAGGTATGACGTGAGCCTTGTCTGATTGGTCAATCCCTCCATTTTGTTCACCAAGGGAAGCTAATTTCGGCTGGCCTCCTCTCGCAACAGAGAGTGCAATCTACTGTTTCACCATAACATCTAGAGGGGCGCTGTTTCACTCTTTGTAAAATACTCAATGAGAATGGGGGAGAGACGGGCCGGCAGCAACACACAACAAAGAATTTCCGAAACTAAACGAAGTGTTTTTATTTATTTATTAAAATTATAACTACAATCCGAAAACCAGGAGAAGCCTGGTTTCCCTTGGCCTCCAGGAGAAAACGCCACTGTAGCTCGGAGGAACCACTTCACCACTCTGTGTCAGGCGACGCCTTATCTCCGAGGCTTTCTGCCACACACTCGTCAATCTGTAACCAGCTCATCATCCGTCAAACAGGGAATGAGGTGGTGTCCTTAGCTGCTTCATGTCGAGCAAAGGGTAGAAATGCAACAAAGATTTTAAGTTAGAGGCCTTAAAGGGGACCTATTGTGCAAAATCCACTTTTTCATGTCTCTTCTACATCAACATGTGTCCCCTCTTTTTCATGTCTCTTCTACATCAACATGTGTCCCCTCTTTTTCATGTCTCTTCTACATCAACATGTGTCCCCTCTTCTTCATGTCTCTTCTACATCAACATGTGTCCCCTCTTTTTCATGTCTCTTCTACATCAACATGTGTCCCCTCTTCTACATGTGTCCCGTCTTCTTCATGTCTCTTCTACATCAACATGTGTCCCCTCTTCTTCATGTCTCTTCTACATCAACATCTGTCCCCTCTTCTTCATGTCTCTTCTACATCAACATGTGTCCCCTCTGTGTAAAGAGACTCTGAAAGTTTCAGGAACAAAGATTCTCTCTCTTCTTGTCCTGATCAATTTCTATAAAAACCTGTCTGAAAATGAGCTGATCAGATTTCGGCCACTTTATGATGTCATAACTATTTATGCCACTTTTTTGGCTTGTGTAACCATTAGCCAATCAGCAACCAAGGTAACCCCCCCCCCCCCTTATCACCTGAATCTCCTCCTAGAGTGTGGGGAGTGGCTCCTTATTTTCAGATTACTGCAAAGAAACTCACTCATAAAACCCTTATTATTTATCCTTTCTGCACATCCAACCCATCGATTCGCATCGTGAGATGACACAGAATCGATGGGTACATGCATCATCACTCTATGATAAGAACTTGCGACTTCATAAACAAAAACAGACATCGAAACATGTGGCGCTAGGTAGCTAAAAACGCTAACATGGCTTACCTGTGTCGTAGTCTGGTCAACTGTGGTCTTCAATGGCATTAAAATGATAAAAACGCTGCTGAAGTTAATCCATAGGTTAATCCAATGTGTCTGTGTCACTTGATGATGATTTCTGATAATCCATAAGCAATAAACCTGCTTTTCCGTTTCCAGATGTCAGAGCTAGAGACAGCTTCACTCTGAGTAAAACTACATGCGCAAAGCCCCCACATTTTTGTGTTAACGTTGGTGTCTATGTGAAAACTCCCCTTCGATTCTATTGGCTCTAACGGTCGGAAAGAGATGTCAATCACCAACATCGACCAATGGGTTCCAGAGAAACGGTAAAAAACGCTAATTTCCACCCAAATGACCCCAGAGGTGGAGTTTTTTTTTGCTAAACCTCTCTAAAAAGGTCAAATGTCACTTGTTTTGCATCAATCTTGATACAGGGTACTTATTATATGTTGTACTTTGGATTCCTAAAGCTTTTAGTCTACCATCATCCCAGGGTAGTTTTCACTATAAGTATCAAATAATTTTTGGACGGACACTATAATTTACAGTTTTTTACTGTTAAATCTGAATTTTCTTTAAAATAAAAAACATCTATATTAATTCTGACTTTTCTACATCCAACTCACAGGTTTATCAATACTTTGAGAAAAAAGATTATTAATGTTCCCCTTTTAGAAGGGAAGATATGGTCATTTGTTCTGGGAATGTCATTTTCGATCCTGAGACCTGAAAAACAGGCTTGGGGTCTAACAGGTTAACCAAATATCTCTCAGAGGGGCGTGCGGAGGGGCTCCTTATTTTCATCTAAAGTAACAGACAGAGAATCAGCACTTTGGAAACAGGGCTGAAACCAAGGGGATTATGGGATGCTGCAATGATCTGTTTGATGTGTCAGCCAATCAGAGACATGTTCTGTATTGAACTGAGACCTATGATATATTGATGAAAAGCTGTATAATAGGTGACCTTAAATATCGATCTCCAAATATACAACTAAGCATCTCTTCCACCATCACACTGTCAGGACAACAGAGCTCCTTATCTGCCCTACATACAGGCCCTTAATGCATGATAAGTGTTCTTACCGCTCAATCGTGGGCACTGTGTGTGGCTGCTTTACATTCAGTGTGTGTGTGTCAGAGACCAGAGAGCCAGCGTCAAGGGCTGCCATTCAACCACTTCACTGTGCTCATTTACAATCTGCTCTCCACATTGACGGGCTAAGTGGTGACTGAGTTGGACCTATTTTTAACTCCTGCATGTAACTGGAGCAGCACTCTCTCATTGAAATGGGTAACAGGGCTAGAAGGTAGTTAGTTGTCAATCAGCAACTATGGGCGCATAATTTAACTTTTTTATTTTACCCAGACATAAATGATTACATTGTAAACAACAGTGCAGCTCTTCTGGGACTTGCACTTTACTTGAAATGTTGCTGCTGGGAGCATTTAACTTGTCTGTGAGACTCTCGCTTTTTGGCTGCCTGAGATGGCCGCCTGCCAGCCTTTATCTTCCAATCGTATCCAGAGGACATTTTTTATCACCCTTCCACGTGTACAACCCCAAGAGCCTGACACGGCCTGGCCAGATTACTGAGCAAACAGCTCTCAGGACATTTGTATCTTTCTCCACTTGAACATTTCAGCCAAATCCATCATCAGGTAGAGGAAACCGAGACACATCCTGGATCTCTCCAGCGTCTTGTTGGAGACGTTTACTTCCCTGTGAAGAGATGTGACGAGCTAATAAACTTCAGAGTTCTTCGTGGCATATTGTTTGAGCACCTGGTGATCATCAGTGAGTCGTAATGCCCGGCTGTGACCGCTCTCCTCTGGGCCTGAAGGCAACAGATGGGCCGGGGGCTTAAGTGGGGAAGGGATTCTGCTGATGACACCTGTGCATCACAAGCACCGCCTTATGCTCCTGGAGCACAGAAACAAACACTGATCTCCTAATGTAGGCTGAGCTCGGATCAGCCAATTTATACTTTGGTGTTACTTAGAAATATTAAAGGGTAAGTTTTGCACAGTGTCAATAAAAAATAGACGTAGTCCCTTTTACGTCCCCCATTTATTCATGGACTATACTTTATTGGTTGGGTTAGATCAGGGGTGTCAAACTCAAATACACAGTGGGCCAAAATTAAAAAATGTGTACTAGTCTGGCTTATTGCACATATTAAACCTGGAACTAACAAAGCTTACATTATTGCCTATAAAAAATACATTAAACATTAAATAATCAGTTGCATTCATTTCTTATGGCTCTATCTGCAGCTTCATTTCCTATGATTACATTTTCCCACAGGCCAACAGCTTCAAAAAAACTATTTCCCTCAAAGAGAAAACCAAACATGCCCTGTTGTCGTGAGAAAAAGTGCAGAAGGAAACATGTAAACTCAGTGTGCTGCTCTGTGATGCTACTTCAAGCAGATACATGCATCTCATCTCGGGTGCAAGGTCATCAATGTTTGGGCTCAGGCTCTGAGCGGAGGAGACCCTCAGGATGGAGTGAAGGTGTGCGTGCAATATACCGGCGGGCCAGATCTAATAGGAATTAGAAATTATCCTGCGGGCCGAAATTAAATCCACCAAGGGCCTGATTTGGCCCCCGGGCCTTGAGTTTGACACGTGGGTTAGATTAATCCATTTATACTACATCATTTGTTGTAATTCAACTTTTTGAAGTGACAGCCCTATGCTATGGCTCAGATGTACAAAATAAGGCTTTGCAATTCAACAAGTAGGACAAATACATTGTTGGCGTTGGGGGTTTAAAACGTAAATATTGGGGCAACTGTGGCTGCGAGGTAGTGCGGTTTTCGTCCTTCAATCAGAAGGTTGTGTGTTCGATCCCAGCCCTTGCAGTCAACCTGTTGAAGTATCTTTGAGCAATACTTAACTCCTCATGGCTAACAGTGTTTGAATGTTAGCTTACTTGAGCTAATGGCGCCTTGATCTGTATCAAGAGTTGTGAATATGTGAATGATGACTTGGCACTTTGAGGAATTGTAAAGACTGGATAAAGCTTTATGTAAATACAGTCCGTATACCATAATATTGGTCTATGCTTTAACCTACTGAACTTTAAGGCTCGTAAAATGACAGCAGGTTTGTTTTCCAATTGGCTGCTCATCCTCAAAAATACAAATCGGTTCAAAGGTATGAAAAATATGGCATGTGATCAAAGCAAACAAGGCCTGTAGAGCTTTACATTTGAATAAAATATTGCTTTACTGAGAGCGCTGAGATGGTGCTTATTTTTTTACATTTGAATTGAATCTGTTTATTTTGAGGAAAGTATAATAATAAAGCCAAACACCGTCTTCATTTCTAACCATATATGCTGTCAGCGTCACTTTGAAGACCTCCCTAAACTATTTCCATCAGTCTATTATTGATTCTGGGAGGATGAGGCGGCAGCTTGTCAAATAAAGACATTTCTACGTTAAGCATGTGTCACAGCACAGTTTGAATCAATAGGAATATCGCAGACGTGTCTTACTAGAGATCAGACCTCTCACACCTGCTGTGTTTCAGAGGAAATGGAGAGTCTTAGTGACGCTCTGTTGCTGCCAGCCTCTGTGATGCCAGGGACTAATGAGGCCGGCAGTATGCCACAGCTGGCAGAGGGCCGCCCCAACACCGGATACTAATACACTGAGGATCATCACTCTGCAGGAGGCTGATCTATATACCAACACCCTCACCTTCACCTGTATCTGTGCACGTAGTGAATCAGTAGTTTTTAGGTTGTGATACATTAGGATTCACTTATTCCTACCAACGAACTAAAGTAGAACCTACCTGGCATATCTATTACATTGCTTTTTGCAAATTGGAATAATTTTAAACAGCATGTACCACTGCCTACTTTTTCAATCCATCTCCATTGTTTTATTGAAAGGTGTGAGTTAAGCCTCACTGAGTTTGATTTGAGGCTTTTCAGACCTCATTTGTTATTCTCATGACTTTGTAACACAGTTTTGTCCCTTTTTATATTTGCTGTTCAGTGTTTAGGAGGAAGTGAGGACAGATCGTGGGTTATAAACACAGCAGTCAGACATGTTGCTGTGGTAAATCTCTCGCAGAGTTGAAGCAGGGAGACAATTCACACTTTTTCTCCAATCGTTGACAATGTAGAATCTATACATTCAAACATAGCTAGCTTACCTCCAATTCTCTCTGAAAAATAGCCACGTATTGTCCAGGTCTTCCTCTTATATTATCTGTGTTTCCCCTACCATTGTCTTGGAGGGGTGCTGTGCCCCGCCAACGGAGGAGCCCCACGCACCCCCTGAAATTCAAGGTGTCAAATTATAATTTTTTTTTTTTTAAATATATATAGCACCAAATTGCAACTAATCTATATCTGCTGTCACTTTTCACATTGAACATGTGCTCTTTTAATAAATAAACTAAACGCTTTCATTTTAAGTTGTGAGTTCAGGCAGCACCGCCCCAAAGCAGTAAACCAGGGGAAACACTGATTATCTATATATAACAAGTTTTCTCACAGGATGCACTTAGCTCAGAAGACTGTTAGCATTATTGTGAACCGCGCTGGTGTGAAGTTTAAGACTTCAACCTCAAACCAACCTCTACACGCTTAAGCAGTGTTAGCTCTCAAGTTGTTATCATACACATTGTCTTACATCGCAGATAATTACCCGTGCAGGTTTGACAATTGTAGGGTATACCAAGGTCTTGGTTTGACAAAAATATATCTTAACTCAGGGTCTTTTTAGCTGTGGGTTCTGTGCAATCTGGGAGGTACAGCCAAAACAGCTGATGCTAAAAACCCCACACACACCTGCCCTGAATCATGCTTATACATTTAAACACACACACACACACACACACACACACACACACACACACACACACACACACACACACACAGTTGGCAGTGGCTGGTTATTATGTATAAAGACTGGAAAAACAGTGGCAGCTGGAGAAACTGGACACTGCTTCGCTTTGCAGGGTTAGACAGTAAAAAGCAGCAGGTTGTTGTAACAGTTTGTCCCGTACTTCACTGCATGAATAACATAATGTTGTCCCGATGCTAACTCTTCATTCCTGCAAGGCACAAAACAGCAGTTAAAATCTTCGGTGTCACCCAGAGGAACATTAGGGTTTGCTGATCGGGAGCAGAGGCTTAACAAAAATGTATAACAACTCACAGCATGTTATACACAAACACTAAGATACTGTCACTATTACTCAAGTTAGTGTTCCCCCCCGTAGAATTAATAAATCCTCACAGCAGGTTAGAGCTGGAAGGAGATGATGGATTTTATTCCCAAAGCTCCACACTAACCCCATTTAAAGTGATGATATTAGATGAGTTTCAAATTATTCATTGGCTTCTAAGTGAGGCTCGATAATGACTGTTGCTAAAACGACTGTTGCTATATAAAGTATTTAAAAAGCTAATAGAGTGGTGCAGTGATGATGTGTTTTTAAGGCCAACCTGGACGTACAAAAAACAATGGGATTTTTCCATTGGATTTCAGATTTGTGGCAAACACATGTTTATGATACTTACACGTTTTGTTCAGTGGGATAATCTCCACATATTGACACCACTTCTACTGTATGATCAGTCATGTATCTCAAGAGGTTTAGGAACTACATTGCAGCTGCATGACCTCACGTAACCCAGGGTTGCCAACTTTGGGTAACTGGCTGGAGTGAGATTTTGATATAATGGGTTTAATTACACATATGCACACTAAATGACTGCTATCGTGTCAGCAGCGGGACCTTAGCATATATATATAGGATATATATATACAATACAAATACACAATATTGGACACAGACTATAAAGGGCACACAGTTTCATTCACTAATGAAAGTCAAACACATGTTTGTTTCCACTGTTTTATTGTGTGCCTGTCGCGATAAGCAATTAATTGACGTATCGTACGATAAATACAAATGAACTCGATAAATTGCCATTTACATGAGGATGTGACTAGCAGTTTGAAAGGATGTACTTGAATTAATATTATATAATATCATTATGTCAGTGGTCTAAAATGGTCAACGGTGGCGACAATATTATCGTTTATCGTAATAATTTCCGGGAAAATGTATCCAACAAAATTAATTATCGTGAGAGGCCTATACATGAAACACACACACACACACACAAACACACAAATCTACAGACTTACTCCAAACTGCCACATATATTAATTAACACACTCTCACTCTCAAATAGTCTTTGACTCTATTTTGGCCTAGTAGAACAATAAGCAACAGACTTTTAGTTTTTTATCATTTCTACTGGATTTTAGATCTGCGCATGCGCAATACGGGTCGGCAGTTGCGGCTCCAGAGTATTTTTGTTGGGTAATCTATGGTAGGGCTAACCCATACAGTGGTGGGGCTCAAATCAGTCAGTCTGGGGGGGATTCTCCCCCAGGAGGTTTTTTGAAATACTAACATAAAACACACATTCTGGTACTCTCTTGAGAAGAAAAATAAATACATCTATTACTACACGACATATTTAAAAAAATGAATGCCATTTTAGTTTGTTGTTACTTTGTTCTGAAAGCTGAACCTGCTGCTCCTCACAGAGAGAAGAGAGAAGAGGCTGTGAATTACTTTACATTGTGGATAAGGGTGGATAGCCCCCATTCTTCTATGTGTCAAAATGAAAGACAGCCCACACACCTATCAATCATCAAACCGTGGGGTCTGATTTCTATCAACACGTAATGTTGTATCGATGTATATAGAGATGTACTACAGCAAAAGTATTCTCCGTCGGGACTTCCTGCAACAACACCACGCCGTTATCTTGATTCTGATTGGCCAGAAGACATTATCAAAGATGTTCTATTGAGAAGACGATCACTACCTGACAAAGGTTTTCAAAACCGTTTCTAGTCTTCGGTATTCTTGTTTTTGGCGTGAGAATAGTTTGGGCAGCGTGAGAGTGTGTATCACACGCCAGATGCGTGAGAGTTGGCAACCCTGCGTAACCAAAGGCGGCTAATGTTCGGTGTGATGTCATTTAGTAAACTCATTTAGCTACTTCTTAGCCAGTTAGCAAGGCTTGTTAGCACATTGTATGCCATAGAACAAGCGGGTTAGTCTCGTAAACTTGTGTTAACCACAGATTTTTATTTTTAAAAAAACGTTCACTTTGCTTTCATGGATCTGGAGTTAATTATTGTTGCAGCCAGTGTCATGCCTTTGTGTGTGTGTGTGTGTGTGTGTGTGTGTGTGTGTGTGTGTGTGTGTGTGTGTGTGTGTGTGTGTGTGTGTGTGTGTGTGTGTGTGTGTGTGTGTGTGTGTGTGTGTGTGTGTGTGTGTGTGTGTGTGTGTGTGTGTGTGTGTGTGTGTGTGTGTGTGTGTGTGTGTGTGTGTGTGTGTGTGTGTGTGTGTGTGTGTGTGTGTGTGTGTGTGTGTGTGTGTGTGTGTGTGTGTGTGTGTGTGTGTGTGTGTCAGCTAGCACTTAAGAGAAATCTGCCACCTGGTTGAGCACCACTATCTCATATGTGCATGCTTCGGGCATCAGCTTAATGGCTTTTTCTCCATCATTTGGTCAATTCAACAATCGGCACGAGATCGTGTTGCTCGTAATGAGTGTCAGCAGGATTTAAACGGTGACATGCCCCTTGGTGTGGGGCAGTGCGTGTTTTCTTGTATTGACACGGCAGGCAGAGAGTAGCAGAGTCAGTGTTAAGAAGAAGCATATTGTGCTAAGCTCAGAAAATAGACATTTAAAAACAAAGATGAACGGACATTTGAGACCTAAGCGCTTGGATAGACAGAGCAAACACAAACGGGGATTTACCAAACAAGCTGTTTGCACAAAATGCGGGGGCATCTGAGTGCAAGTGCTTAACTTTAGCTTGTGTGTGTGTGTGTGTGTGTGTGTGTGTGTGTGTGTGTTTGTGTGTGTGTGTGTGACCTGTCACGGCTTTGAAAAGGTGTGAAGTCATTGCAAGGTGACAGTGAATGCAAGTAGGAGTTTTCCCTGACTAATCCCAGCAGGACGGGGCGTCTGTCCTCACATAATCACAGCGCGCGGATTCCTGCTTCACATTGTATCTGCACATTCTGCTGCATTATATAATAGTATCCGCTAATTGAATGCACACTTTAATCAAAACGACATATATGTAGGCACTGCTGGATGTACTGCTTGTACCCAAAGTGCCTTCATTAGAGTGTGTACATATTTTGTTTGTTTTCAGGAATCTTTGGCAGCATGAAAGCATGAAAGCATTGCAGATTAGTTCACCTAAAGTTAGTTTGCAGTATTTTAACTATAGTCATCAGTCCTGTTTCCCCTTGTTGCCACGCAGTCAGGGTTTAAGGAAGGCAAAGCTGACCAACCTTTACTTTAGCACTACCTGGCTGCATATGTGAGCACTTCCCATTATACAGAGGAGCAATTTGCAGCATCTGGTGAAACTTGGTTAAGCTAAAAGTGTTTGCCACCGCACAAAGAAATCACTTTTGTCATCAGTGGGAAAAGTTAACATCGACATTTAATCCTGGGACAGAGAACATTATTCCCAGATAAGAATGGCTACTGATCGACAGCATGCTCTTCTCAAAGCCGTCATATGTTGCACAAGAGCCACTCACATATGGCACGAAGCTGCTGAGTATTCAATTAAACACAATTACTGTTAAAGCATAGTGGTGTCATCTATTGAACACTGATACCTGTGCTGATTAAATCATATTGTTTAATAGGATTGTTGCAGTCTGACTGAAATAGAAGTCCTTCTAACATTTGGCAACTATAAATATTTTACAGCCTTCAATGGAAAACTATTTTTTGCACAACTCTACTTACTGTAGACGGGGCAGTGGCTGAGATGTATTTCAAAGAGACCCGTTTATTGTCACAAGCTGACAGGTCACTTTAATGTAAGATTGGTAGTAGGAGACAGAGAGGCATGTTGTTTTCTCTCTGGAAAGTAATTTGCTTTGCTTGTTAGGCCAGGAGGGAAGGTGTGGCTGGACGGGGAGATAGATGGAAGTCTAATAAATAAAACATCATTATTTTGAGGATATTATTTGACGCAGTCATTCAAATAAATGTGTAGCGTCCTACTTGACTAAAATAATCCCATTGCGTTCATTTAACATGTGATTTATAGGCGGAGCTTAGAGTTTAATCTGCTAATAAATCATGCTATTTGTGCAAATATGTCCGCAAACAACATGCATATTAACATTTGGTACTTTAACTGCTTTCTTGGCAGGGTAGAAAAAGCCTTGGCATAGCACTGAGACACTTAAATGTGCTCATCTTCAGGTTCATATCAGTATGTAGTGTCTCTACTGGGACATGTCTCCATGTTTTAATGTTCAAAAAGCTCTTTATTTTTCTCATACTGCCTGTGCTGCACCTCTTTTCACCCTCTGTCTGAAACCACGAGGGAGAAACTACCTCTGGAGGAATTCCAGACCGTTAACATGCACACAAACCTCACTACAGGAAAGGCAAAACTCCAAAAAGCATAACAGGGCCTTTGTAAGATGTTTTAAGTACGAGCAGAATCAGTCTAACCTACTTTTTTAACCGTCTTCTGTCCTTTGTGTATTAATTACTCAGAAATGGTGCTGCGTCTCTGCACAGACCCTCAGGATGTTGTTTTGTGGAAAATGTGAGAGATCATTTTCCTTTAGTCACAATGCCGTCTGAACAAATTCGCTGTAGAGGAGTAGGACATTTGAGGTAAAGTCCTACTCCTTTCAATGCTGGACAAATGTTCCCTCAGCCTTTGGCATTAAAGCCTGAGTGTGTAGGAAGGTGGAAAGAGAGGAGAGGGAGGATGGAAGTAGAAAAGATGAGACAAGAGGCACTCTGTGTTTTTCCTAGAAGCTGCCAATAATCAGAGAGACCGCTGGTACCATGGAGGTTCATTTGCTGCAGCAATTGTTGTCATGAGAACTGAGTTAATTCATTATATATATATATATATATATATATATATAGAGCGAGAGAGAAAGCAAGTAATTTTTCAACATGTTGAATCGGGAGGCTGTCGGCAAAAGAAATCACTCTGATTGGCTGTTCATCTTAGCGAATCAGTGCATGAGAAGCGAAACGGAAGTGAAGAAGGCACACACAGACGGCTATTATTTTTCATTTTCCAGTACCGCACTAAACATGTTTTTGATTATAAGTCGTTATGTGAAACAGTCTGTGATGGACGAGAGTGAAAATGGAACGCTCGCTATTAGTTGTTTGTTTATATCACGCAGTCTGTTCTTCTTCTCTCGGTTATCACGCAGTCTGTCTTCCGGTTGCCTCTTTTGAATGACAAATACACACTACTGCCGCCTGCTGGTAAGGAGAGTTATTGCCACTCACGCATGTGCAGTGCGTACGTGCTACTTGGCCGTCGGCTGAAGGCCGTTTCTCAATGTCGAGTAAACCTGCTGCAGAGCCACTATTTCAAGTATGCTACGTCGTCGAGTGGCGCCGAAGGACTGTTTAAATGCATGTTAAATGCCCAGCATTCAGCGCCACTCGATGACGTAGTATACTTGAAATAGTGGCAGGTATACTCGACATTGAGAAACGGCTTTCGGTGTGTTCCAGTGCGACCTTTTGGACGCAGGAGACGTGAGGCGACACAACAGTCGGGTCCGTCGGGACGTGTTCTTTGGTGGCAGTTTGGTGTGTCGGGGCCTTAAGACGCAATCTGTTGACATCTTGTGAGACAGCCACTTCTTTATAATATACTGTATATGCTACATTTGACTTTTTTTGTCTTAGTTTGTTGTAAAAATGCTTCATTGCAAAATCAGTGTAACAAGGTGGAAGAGGTTGCTTGTATTGATGGCGAATGATCAGCTTAATCTGCAACGTAAAGTGCTTTTCTGCTTATAGATATTAATGATATATAAATGTGCCCCCACAGTGCGTTTGCCTTTTCCGGATGACATTATGGCTGAATACAAATGTATGTATTTTAGCAAGAGGTTGAGCTTTCTTTCTATAATGTTCAAAACAACAGATAAAGCCAGAAATCTAGGTGTAGTCATGGACTCTGACCTGAGTTTCAACAGTCACATTAAAACAGTTACTAAATCAGCCTACTATCACCTAAAGAGCATATCTAGGATTAAAAGACTAATGTCACAGCAGGATTTGGAAAAACTTGTCCATGCTTTTATCTTCAGTAGACTCGACTACTGCAATGGTGTCTTCACAGGTATCACTAAAAAATCTATTAGAAAGCTGCAGCTGATTCAGAACGCCGCTGCTCAAGTCCTCACTAACACTAAGAAAGTGGATCACATCACTCCTGTTCTGAAGTCTTTACACTGGCTTCCTGTGTGTCAAAGAATAGATTTCAAAATACTGCTGCTGGTTTATAAAGCTTTGAATGGTTTAGGCCCAAAATACATTTCTGACCTCCTGCTAAATTATGAACCATCCAGATCTCTCAGGTCTTCAGGGACTGGTCAGCTTTCTGTCCCCAGAGTCAGAACTAAACATGGAGAAGCAGCGTTCAGTTATTATGCTCCAAACATCTGGAACAAACTCCCAGAAACCTGCAGGTCCGCTGCAACTCTTACTACTTTTAAATCCAGGCTGAAGACTTTTCTTTTTGTCGCTGCTTTTAATTTTAATTGAAACTGAGCCGTTGTGTTCATCAGTAAAGTGGAACTTCTGTGTGAACTATTCATATCTTAATGCACTGTAACTTTTTATTCATGTACTTTTTATTCATGTATTTTTTCTTTCAATGTTTCTTTTATTATCTTTTACTGTTTTTAAATGCCTTTGTCTGAATGTCTTTCATTTTTGTAAAGCACCTTGAATTGCCTTGTGTTGAAAGGTGCTATATAAATAAACTTGCCTTGCCTTGTACAACTTAATGCTGTTGTTCTGGATGTGGCACCATGAGTAAAAGCCAAGATTAGAACAAGGTTTTTTGGGCAAATGAGGGTGAAGTTTCCGAGTTGGCACTTCATTTGCACGTGTTGCCTCAGACAAAGCTGAACCCATAACCTTGAGGTCACTCTGGCTATAACTGTCAGTCAAACATCTACAAAGACATACAAGGGTGGGCTGTGTGTGTGCAGTTGTAGTATGTGTGGTGGGACCTCCCAAACATCCCAGAAGCCTCTTTTTCTCTCCTACCTGCTGCTGGGATGTCATATTTTCCGCTGTGGGTTGAAGCAACAGACCAATAGAGCCTCCATTCATTCATCCATAGAGCGCAGGCAGGGAGGGAGGGAGGTGTAACGGCTGCTGTTCTGTGAAAAGGTGAATATGTAAAAGGCTCTGACTCATGAACTGTTAGCTGTATTCATGGCTCAGGAGGAGAGACTGGCGCTGGTTAGACTTCTGACTCCAGGGAGGTTTTGTGGGGTGAAAAAGAGAGGCAGCATTGTTGCACTGAGAGAGAAAGAAACAGGCTTTGCTCTGTCTGTAGTCGTTGTAATGAGATCCTGCGTTCACATGCGTGTTTGCTGTAAACCCTTTCTGCCAGTTAGTCTGCTGATCCATCAAAATCTGCTTTTCCTGATCAGATTCCCTGTTACAAATTGCCTTCATGCATAATGTGATGTTGGCCCTGCACCCTTTGCCCGCCTCTCACTTAATGATTAATGGTTCAGGGATGAGATGGCTGCCTGTGGCTGACAGTGGAACAATTAATACCCCACTCTGCTGCTTTTCTCTGCAAAGGGACTGTCAGAAAACTGCTGAACACGACGACATGCATCCAGTAAACAAGATAAATAATCCTGTAATCAAATATTTTTTGGCTGGAAAGTGGGAACGTATATTTCAACAGTGTTTATTAAACAGTGCAGTCTTGTAGCGAAATACTGTAGTACATTTCAATTTCAGAGGACTACAATCACATGAGTTTTCCCCTCCAGTCTCTTTTGATTGGCTGTCTGCTACCATGACAAACTGAACAAGAATTTCATTTACATATGTTGTATACTTGCAGATGCCATTTCTATGTATTTATTTAAGCTATTTTCAAATCTAATCTGTACCCTGTTCGACATCTCCCACCTTCATCATCTGACAAGAAGCCAAAGGCTCGCTCCATTTGTTTACACCAAGAAATGCCTTCGCTGATTCAAATCTCCTCCTTTTTAGTCTGATGAAAAATGAATTGAAGTCTTGCATGTTCTGCCAGAAGGGACGTGGTGCGAGTCAGATACACTGTTTGGCTTTTAGAGAAACATCTGATACTGTTACTCATACCTCATTCACACCAACGCAACTCCGGTTCATGCTCCGTGCTAGAGCTTTTCAGGTTCAGAACCGGCCAAACCGCATGGAAACCCCTCACAACTCACAACAACAACAATGGCCGATTGTGCTCCAGCTTCCTCTGTACCTCTTCGGAAGACCAGATTCCCAGCAGGTAGCTGGTCTCTTCAGTGGACCACTGCTGCTTGTTAAGTTTCTCCGTCGTTGTGTACAAACTGGATAACACGCGGGCTTCTTGTTGTTGTTCAGGAGTTGACCCCGCCCCTGCCCCCGCCTCGACGTAAGCGTGACGTATGTGGTGCTTTTGCTCTGGCCGGACAATTGTTTGGTGCTTGAAACGAACCGGATTCCGGAGCTAAGAGGCTGCTCCGCTGCGGTGTGAACAGGAAAACCCGGTGCTTTTCAAGCTCCAGCTCCGAACCGGCCCTGAAACACCGTTGGTGTGAATGAGGTATGAGAGGAAATACAGTGAGATTTCAGCACCTATATGTCAAGACTTTGTAACAACTGGAAATATCAGGGAAAGGATGTGATGGAAAAATACGTTCACTGGCAAGATGAGGAACTTTAAGGAGACACAATACACTCTCAATGAAGTAGAGTAAAAGCAAAACAAGGTGGAGTCATAGCCGGGATACTGCAGGAAGCTAGTAAAGTGCAGAGTTGAACCTTTCTTATACACTGAAGGAACATTGTTATTCATGGCGACTCCCTGTGCCTGACCTTATGCCTGCTCCAGGTCCAGGGAAGTAAGAGAAAGTTTAGGCCTGTAGCCTAGGGAGTGATTTATTTGGAAGGAGTATCAGAAAATAGCCTCTGCTTCCTGTTTTGTCAACCTGGGTTATTTGAAACGACTCAGAGTTCACAGAGAGGAGATGTGAGTTCTTCAAACCCTTGTTGTTGTTGTCATCACTGTTAAATCTTTGTGAGGCTGTGGGGTGTCTCGAGTGTCTCAGCCGGAGATCAGACAGCTGATTAGATTCAGCTAAATGATCAGATAATAAAAGCATGTTGGATCTGTTCTCTTGCAGTATGCTGGTTCCAGAGAGGATGTGTTTAACCACAGAGTGACATTCAACAAGTCAGTTTTGTTGAATTGTTGTTGGACTTTGTGAGTTGCGGTTCCATGTTGTCCCACTCAGGCGCCACTGTGAGAGTCACACTCAAATTAAAGGGGTGTTCAGGTGTGTATATCAGTATGTAGTGTCTCTACTTTAAAGAGTCCTCTCCTGCTGATGTTCAGGTGTATATCAGTATGTAGTGTCTCTACTTTAAAGAGTCCTCTCCTGCTGATGTTCAGGTGTATATCAGTATGTAGTGTCTCTACTTTAAAGAGTCCTCTCCTGCTGATGTTCAGGTGTATATCAGTATGTAGTGTCTCTACTTTAAAGAGTCCTCTCCTGCTGATGTTCAGGTGTATATCAGTATGTAGTGTCTCTGCTTTAAAGAGTCCTCTCCTGCTGATGTTCAGGTGTATATCAGTATGTAGTGTCTCTACTTTAAAGAGTCCTCTCCTGCTGATGTTCAGGTGTATATCAGTATGTAGTGTCTCTGCTTTAAAGAGTCCTCTCCTGCTGATGTTCAGGTGTATATCAGTATGTAGTGTCTCTACTTTAAAGAGTCCTCTCCTGCTGATGTTCAGGTGTATATTGGTATGTAGTGTCTCTACTTTAAAGAGTCCTCTCCTGCTGATGTTCAGGTGTATATCAGTATGTAGTGTCTCTGCTTTAAAGAGTCCTCTCCTGCTGATGTTCAGGTGTATATCAGTATGTAGTGTCTCTACTTTAAAGAGTCCTCTCCTGCTGATGTTCAGGTGTATATCAGTATGTAGTGTCTCTACTTTAAAGAGTCCTCTCCTGCTGATGTTCAGGTGTATATTGGTATGTAGTGTCTCTACTTTAAAGAGTCCTCTCCTGCTGATGTTCAGGTGTATATTGGTATGTAGTGTGGGGGGGAGTGTGGAAGAAAAAAAAACGTATACAACACATTACAGGTATGGTAAAACCCCAAATAACATAATACGGCCTCTTTAAAAATTACGGAAGGAGAAGAGGAATAATCAAATCAAAACAGGTTTAATTTCTGAAATAGCCCTTCTTAATTTTTCTTAATGTCTTTCATTTTTTGTAAAGCACTTTGAATTGCCTCGTGTTGAAAAGTGCTGTATAAATAAACTTGCCTTGCCTTCTGCTGCAACTCACAAAATCCATTACAAAAATTAAAATAGTCTACAGTTTTCAGGTTGTTGCTCTCAGGACCTAGTCTTCTGCAAGAGACCAGAACCAGGTTGACAACATGCTTTTATTATGTGACTGATTGACCTGATTCTGATCAGCTGTTTGGTCTCAGGCTGAGAGACTTCACCCATCTCCAGCCTGCTGATCAACCTGCTGATGTATCATGGGACATACTGATAATGCCAGGCGTGATACAGTAGAAGTCACAATGAGCGCCCTGTTCAGTCCTCAACCTTGCAGAGCAGCGTGCTTCTGGTTCGCCATTCAATGATAATGTTGCATAAGGCAGTACTCTTATATCATACAAACTGGAGCCGAGCAGCTGAGTCTCAGATGTTAGAGACGTTAATACATTTAATGGGTTACACAGATACAGACAAATGGCTAATGTATTCCAGATTACCTAAAGCTTTTATTTCCCTATTCTACTTTTATTAGATTCTCCAAACTCACACCCTTGGGTTTAATTGTCACTTGGGAGCGTGTTGATTTTATAAATCGTTTGCAGAGGCGCACAAAGCAACAGATTCTATAATAATTCAAAGGTGACTGTGTCCTGTTTGCAGAGGTGCAGAGATAATGTGTGACTCATATTTTGGATTTGTGTGTGTCTGCTGTCAGCAGAGAGACTTATGAAGAGGGAATAATCAACAGCTTTAATTGTGGAATCGCTCGGCTAATCACAGTTTGTGTCATGAGTTTTACATTGTTACAGTTATGAATCCACAATAAGTTTGTTCCATTATGTGGTATATAAAGCGCTTTTTTGTGTGTAACAGTCACAGCTTCTGAATGCACACTGTCCACAATAACTAATGTTAGGAATTAAGCTAAATGTTCAGCTCATATGCTAACTAGTGTGGTGACCACTTTATAATGTCATAATTCAATCCAGGAGGAACTACATGCTGGTATGGTTCCGCACGGACACATTAGTTGGTACCTCTTGTGTATATACTGTGTCCTCCTCCTTTTCTCTCTCTCTTGGCTACTCTGACTGCAAGCCAGCAACATGTCTCTTTCTGCTCCGCAATAAAGTTTCCATTTGCACTTCCATTGCACCGCCTCCGACTCCCTATCTCTCGGCACTACACTAGGTTATATAGGGGTGCACATAAGTGGCACGCAGGTACGCATGCGCGGCAACAATCTGAAATGCGTACCGTCACTTGTGTCACAAAGCGCATTTGCGTACCGACGTACTTGTGAAGCTTTTCCAGAAGGCGGTTAGATCACCGGACGACAGAGTCGGTCTCCGTGTGCACAGACGGGGCTGCTGTTAACGTCGGTCTGTACAACGGAATTGTGCCAAAATTACGCCAACCGGCTGCGGAGGGAGACTCCCCCCCTGCACTGGAGAACTCTGCGCTAACACAGCTGATCACAACGTTCACACGCTCTGTGGTCACGAAACGAAGCTCTGCACTCCACTACCCCTTTATCATACTCCACTAGCACCCCCCCCCCCCCCCCCCTACCAAACACTGACTCACTGAGAAAGTTGTGTGCACCCCTAACTTATATAATACTATAGTGTCAGAGCAGCTCTCCAATTAAGCTAGCTCAGTATCTGTTTATTAGAAAGCTAGCTATATCTGTTGTTTGAAACAGAGGACAGTTGAATCAAATGTAGATGGAGAAACCTCAATATCCTGAAAATGTACTTTTGTTTTCCGAGCAGTTGGTCTGTTTTCATGATTACAGTCTTACTGGCTTTTTGTCAAACAGGACATTTTTGGGACTATTGTTATGGGATAATAGCAAGGCCAAATAATCTACGATAGCTTCCTCCATTTTGGACTCGGCTGTGGCTCTGTCCATTATTTGTATGGTCAGCACTTTCAAGACCAAACACGACATCTTATATGCCCTTGTGACCAGGATGTTATTTCCATGTGTTCATTTTAATCAGAAATTGACACACAGTAAGGAAAATAAAGCAAAAATAAAATCACTCTGTTATCTTGTTGCCTGAGTTGTGAGGTAGTTGCATCTCTGTGTGAGTGAAAGGGTAACTGAGTGAATCCACAACGTTGTTCCTCACCCTCAGGTGGCAGAAGTCTCACAGTCTGACAGCATGTTCACTCTCTCATTTCCCACCTAGAGCATCGCGCCACCTGTTTCCTCTCCACCTGGCTCCAGACCGAGCAGAAAGAGTGAGCAGGCGCAAAGTGCCGAGTGTATTTCTGCCAAGTCACGATGGGTGAAGCGCCGCACGTTTCCTCGCTGATGAGATTTAGTTTTCTGGAGTGAATTGCTCAGCCCTGGGGAGGTTGGAATTGGTTTGACTTTAATAGGTCCCAACTTTTCCCTCCCAGATGGTACTTTTTAGACACGCAGTTGAAAGGATGGTTTTAATAACTGCACTTGATAGTCTCATGAGTGCAGACATTCAGGCGTCGCTTATTAACTGACAATGTTATAGTTTTTATAATATAATTCGATTGTATGATGGCTGCTTTTGTCTTTTATTGAATATCAGATATTACGTTATACATTACATTTGTTAGACGCTTTTATCCAAAGCGACTTACATACATTCAGTACTGTGGACAATCCCCACAGGAGACATTTGTGGTGATGTGTCTCAGGGACACAACGACATGCTGACTGCAGTGGACTCGAACTTGCTACCCCCTGATTTGAAGTCCAGCACACTCTCCACTGAGCCACAGCCGCCAGATATGTGTTTTTGAATGACCACAGATGCTATTAACCTTTGATTTGTGCATATTCAATACATGCATTTATTTTTGTATTATATATTTAGCATTGTTAGCTGTGGTCAACTACCTTGGTCCTTTAAAGGTTGGTATAGACAATTGTTTTCCCCATAAAACTTCAGTGAGTCTGGTGCCAGCATCCATTCAAATGTTATATCATGTGGGTTTACTTGCAAATAACCTAATGGTACTACTTATGCTATTCCCTTTAGATAGATAGATAGATAGATAGATAGATAGATAGACACACACACACACACACACACACACAGACTTTATTGATCCCAATTTGGGAAATGTTAGCATTGCAGCAGCATAAAAAACACAAGGCAATGTACATGAGAGAAACTAAGACACAAAAATAAACAGTCCAATATATTTCAGAAATAGAAATAAAATAGCATTTAAAAAGGCTGCGGTCAGACAGTCTTTTTAGCTCGTGAAGGTTCCTGTGAAAGGGAAATGACCCAGAAGTATTTAAGTGGCAGCCATGATAGCTGTCTTTTCCTCAGCCCTCATAAATACGTCTTCACATCTTTCCTTGACCTCATGACATTTTGCCCAAGGCCCATTTATTTGACAGTTCGACCAAAGCTTTAATCTTGTGTCTACATGATTTTGTAAAAACCTCCATGACCCAGAACGCCTTTTCATAGGCTGTTAGAGTGGATGTGACTAAATGTTTGCAGGAGAGTCTTTAAAGAGTTTATTGGCTAAAAAGAACAAAGCATATTTACTATAAGTACATTCAGAAATGACATCTGTTTACTTACGAAAAACCCCATTGTCTGCTTGCCAAAATCCCGCGTAGTTCTCACTTTGTAGTGCTCTGTTTTAAAGGGTGAACACATCAGTTCAGGACCCAGAAAGAAACTCACAAGCTTTTAAGAAAGCAAGAAACGCCATCCAACACTCAGACACCGCCGGCCTTTCCCTTCTATGTCGTTGAGCCACCGCAGCCCCTGCATGTCACATTGTGTCCGCAACAAAAGCCAAGACTGCACAGACCGTGAAGAATTCATATTTTGAAAGGTCATGATTGTGCTCGTGTAAATAGCAGGCTCCCTAGTCTCGCCTCGGGGGCCTGTCAACCTTATTCCCCCTTTTAACAACATCGCACATTGGGACTACTACAATAGAATTGATGTCCGCTTGCTCCCTGGCTCCTTCACCCACTTACAGTCGAGGGGATTACTCCCCCTGCAATTTTCAAGGCTGAATCCAGACCCCACTGGTTGTTAGAAGAGACTGTTTTCATTACAGCTTCTCAAACACTGCCTCGAGCCATTCTGTCAGCGTGATGGAGGGAAACTTGGTGGTATTGAAAACGAGACAAATTGCTTTCTGGCCCAGGGGGGTGAAATACAATTAGCCGCGCTCAAACTCGCTTTCATGCGAGCTTTGGTTTGCTGTACTGTGCTTTTGCCACGATGATCCCGCACTCACAGACGCCATCAATCTGTCTTTTGGCCGCTGTCAAAGCCAGACTCGCACCATATTGTCCTGTCACTCAGTGTCCGCCAGGTGTTACGCTGCCTGACGGGCCCCTCAGTTTCTCAAGAGGCCTTGAGTTCAAAGAAAACAAAAGAGGGAGTCTAAAGTAAATCATGTAGACCCCCTCCTCTCCGTTCACCTCCTCTTCCTCTGATTTCAACCCAGGCATCCCATCCATGTTGCTGAAGCATTCAGAAATGTCCTCTATAAAGTGTTGCAGGAATGAGTCCTAAAACCAACAACCAAGTTTGTGGGAAGACGCCTGAAATAAGGTCTGTGGTTAACACAAGCTGAAGAGATTTTCATGTTTTGTTTTACGACATTAAATACAGCAGTAAATACCCCACTGGTGAATGTCTGAAGCTTATATGTGTTATTAAACGGTAGGGTTCCTCAAGGCTCCATCTTGGGGCCTCTTCTCTTTAACATCTACATGCTACCACTGGCTCAGATAATGAAAAACAACAACATAAGTTACCATAGCTATGCAGATGACACACAAATTTACGTAACAATTTCACCAGGAGACTATGCTCCAATTCAAACACTGAGTAAGTGCATTGAACAAATCAATGACTGGATGTGTTAGAACTTTCTCCAATTAAACAAAGATAAAACTGAGGTAATGGTTTTTGGAGCCAAGGCAGAACGTATAAAAGTTAGCGCTGAGCTTCAGTCTGCAATGTTCAAAACAACAGATAAAGCCAGAAATCTAGGTGTAGTCATGGACTCTGACCTGATTTTCAACAGTCACATTAAAACAGTTACTAAATCAGCCTACTATAAATTAGAACCATCCAGATCTCTCAGGTCTTCAGGGACTGGTCAGCTTTCTGTCCCCAGAGTCAGAACTAAACATGGAGAAGCAGCGTTCAGTTATTATGCTCCAAACATCTGGAACAAACTCCCAGAAACCTGCAGGTCCGCTGCAACTCTGACTACTTTCAAATCCAGACTAAAGACTTTTCTTTTTGCCGCTGCTTTTAATTGAACTATTCACATCTTAAACTGCACTGTAACTTTTATCCATGTATTTATTCTTTTAATGTTTATTTTATTATCTTTTCTTTTTAATGACTGATTTTAAATGCCATTGTCTTAATGTCTTTCGTTTTTTGTAAAGCACTTTGAATTGCCTTGTGTTGAAAGGTGCTATATAAATAAACTTGCCTTGCCTTGCCTTATTAAACGGTAGTAACAAGCGACTAAATGAGTTTCCGCAACGTCATCACGCTGAATATTAGCTGCCTTTAGCTTAGCGGTGGTAACCGTGAACCTGTGACCGTGATGTAGTTCCTTTATAGCCTAACATAAGCGTTTTACTTACATGTATGCTTCAAATATCATAGAGTGGAGATTATCCTGCTGAACGAAACGTTTCAGTATCAAAAAGGTGTGTTGGTGTTGTGTTGGGATCAAGGACATCTCCACTGTTTGCACTCTCTCCACTGCTCTTCATACAATAGGAGTGCAGAATGATAGAGCCCATTCAGAAATACTTTCACTACCTCATGCCCTTCTTTGAATGCTCAGTTGAAATAAAAACACCTTTTTCTATTCCTGACAGGGACACTCTGGCACCAGGCTGCTTGTTAACAAGGTCCAGCTTTGAATAAGGGTTATAATTGGCTCCTAAATGCTCTGTCCTTATCCCTATGGCGTCTCAAATCCTTGTCTCTATTTATGCTATGCTATATCTACTCTGTTTTTACATGGCCATGTTTCATGCACCACTTCTTATACCGGTTATGTGTGTACTGGTATAAAGAGGCAATTATGGATGTGTTTGACTGACTTGAAGCACAGAACAATGCTGTGATAAATTGAATGAGAAATACCAATTCACCATCGTATTTGAGACTAGCATTCTCAGACTCAGGGTGTTTCTCAATCGCGAGGATGCTGGCTTGGTAGCACATGTCTTCCGAGTCACTTCCTTCAGAAGCTAGGCAAGAATCCTTCCTGGCAATCGGAAAACGAAGAGTGGAACAGGCTAGCGAGTGTGCAGGTGTGCGTCATATGAGAGGCCCCGCCTTACATTTTCCGCCACCGATTTGGGGAAATTGGTCCATGCGCAAAGCATTGTGGGGATTTTAAGACCGCGAAGTCTACCCATGTGCAGCCTCGAAATTACCCCCAAACCAAGGACGTGGCCTCGGTGGAATTCCAAGTATGCTGGAGATTGTCCTGCTGCGCCACTCGATGACGTAGTATCCTTGAAATATTGGCTTGGAAGCCAGTTTCCTCGCGATTGAGAAACGGCCTCAGACTCTCAGGGAAAATGGTGGTGAAAGCTTTGGTTTCTCTCACATTTCCACAGCTCATTCATTCACTCAATGCTTTTGTTTCTCTGCCCATAATCCAGGAAAGGCAGTAAACACACAGTGGAGAGTATGAGAGGAGAAAGAGGGTTGGGAAATCCAGTGGGTGGATTGGAAAGGATTTGATCCTTTAAATAGAAGCACCTGTTCATCTGGGATTAGTAGGAAGCACAGCTCTATTTTGGTCCAGCGGGATGTTGGCCCTCTCGCCCTGGGTCCTAATGGCTGTCTGGGTGTGAAGCAGATTCCTGGTGCTCTCATTTGTGGTTGTGGTATGTGAGACTACGCTCTCCAGGGTAATGCTGCTCCTGGTGTGCAATAATTGTGTTGATTACAAAAGGGCAGGAAAACAATGCATTTTCTACATGAATGCCTTTTTAAATGAAGGGTTTTATAACGTCTCGCTGCAAGTGCAGATCACCATTTCAACAATGTGCATAAAGCCACAATGTTCCTATACAGATTAGCTCGGTCGGTCGGTTACAGTTAAGAGCTGGCGACGTAAGTATGCATTTTGATCGCTTCTTGTGATTGGATTTGGTGAGAATTTCTGTAAATCAGCAATAATCCATTTTATATCTAAGCATGTGCTTATAAAATCTCATGTGTTCCTATTATGACTTAACAGAGTGGTTTCTCTTAGCCTCTGTTAAGTATAAGAACACATCCTGGATGCATGCATGTTCAATTAAGGGATGTTGTTGATGCTGTTGGTTAGATCACCAATTAGAACAGGTGATAATAAGTCAAGGTGAACAAAGTCAATTATGTGTAAATACTAGAATGAGCAAACATGTAATTAAAGTCACATTGTTCATATATAGATTAGCTCCAGTTGTGACAGTTACAGTTAAGAGCTTGAACAGTTTGAATGCTTCTTGTGATTGGATTTGGTGATCATTTCTATACATCAGGCTGTATTAGCAATAACCTATCTTACATCTAAGCATTTGTATGTCAAATCTCATTTGTTTCACTAAGCTTTAGTAATTATAAGGCGCTTTACAAGGGGAAGCTGTTGGTTAGCGCAGATCACCATCACAACACGTGATAATTAGTAATAAACACTGTCATGAGGTGAATGTGCGATGTTACTATACAGATCAGCTCCAGTTGTAACAGTTGCAGTAGAGACCTGGCATCAGTGTGCATTTTACATGCCTCTTCTGATCAGATTTAACATCTGTTACGGTACGTCCACGCGGCAGCGTCACATGCTTCAACGGAGACGCTTCCCATTAACTTTGAATGGGGTGACGTCACGCTTTGCCAAACTGCATTGTGGTTCCGTCGCGTCGCTTCGAAAGTTGAAAAAGTTCAACTTTTCAAGCGTCGACGGAAGCGCTAGCCAATCAAACCGTATGCTTGTGTGCAGGGGCGGACTGGAACTAAAATTCAGCCCTGGAAACTGACCCAGTCCGGCCACATGAAATGTCAAATGTTAGAAATCCGCTGTTTATCATTTAAAGTTTTACGTCCGATTCCCTCCTTTTTCCCGCTCTGTACACAGCTCCAGTTTGGGCGTTGACCTGTCATCAGATTTCATTTTTAGTTGCTGCTGTAGCGGAAGTTTAGTACAATTATTTTTGATGAAATACTCCAAATCTCCACCCTCCGTAATTGCACTTGCTTCAGTTGCTTGCTACTTTTTAAGGGCGGTGATGACAGTTACAGTACGAACTGAAGTTGATGCGATTTGATTGGATTGTGAGGCATGACGTGAGCCTCTTCTGATTGGTCAATCCCTCAATTTTTTTTCACCAAGGGAAGCCAATTTCGGCTAGCCTCCTCTCGCAATAGAGAGTGCAATCTACTGTTTCACCATAACATCTAGAGGGGCGCTGTTTCACTCTTTGTAAAATACTCAATGAGAATGGGGGAGAGACGGGCCGGCAGAATAATTACCGAAACTAAACTAAGTGTTTTTATTTATTTAGTAAAATTATAACTACAATCCAAAAAGCCTTGTTCTCCAGGAGAAAACGCCACTGAGTTCAAGGGATAATTCTCACCCACCTCTTGCTCTTGCCCTGCACTTTATGTGCCAGTTGAGCTGGTTGTTCCTGCAGCTCAACTCTGTCCCTCATCATGAACGCAGGAGGCCGGCCCTTGACGACCAGCCGTTCTGTGGTTCTCCAGATTCTACAGGTGGCCAGTCCGCCCCTGCTTGTGTGTCCAGGGCGGGAGATGAATGTGATTGGTTGTTGGTCGAGCTTCAGACACGCCCACCGGCAAGCTTCAACGCAACGGTGCCGTGTGGACGTACCATTATAGTTCATTTAGATGAGCTTAGCCAACCGTCTACATCACATGCACATAATTAAAGCCTTATTTTATTTGCCTTGTCAATATCCCGGCCATGTTTCACTTTAATGAGTGTTTAAATTTCATTGTGCGTCCCTAATCTTATCATCTAACTCTCAGGAAGGAAAGTGAATAAACACATTTCCTTAATGATACCTACTGTAGTAGTAACCATAGCATTTCAACCAATGGGGAGGTTTCTTTCTTTCTTCCATCGTTTGTCTCAGTGCTGATTTGAGCTCACACCTTTAACCCATGGACGCTCACTAACTTCATCTTATCAAGGCCTGCTTCCTGTTGGCCTTATAGGGATTTTCTGGTTTCAGTATTACAGGGGAAAAGATGACCGCATGTGGAAAAACCCCAAATCCACAGGCTTCAGAAAACGTCCTTCAAAGACCTGATAAAAGGATACACATGTGCCGTCAGCCTCACAGTTCGGCCTTTCTTCTCTGTGGCCAGCGGTGCATTACATGTAGAGTACAGTGCATACAGTATGTGGACACGTGTGTCCTCAGTGCATGTTGGGTGAACTCACAGCTGTCTACTTGCTGTCTAAATTGAGTTTCTACTATAAATGATGTCTGTTTTTGATCATGCTCAAACTCAAGTACTTCCACAACATATCAAAACGGTCTGTTTCTTTAAATATCCAGCTCTAATTGTTTTCAGAATATTGGCACGCCCCTCCCAGCGATACTCACGGGGGATTTTTTTTGGCTGGCTTCAAACAGACTAAATCACAGATGACTCTACTCTACCTATAATTGGGTCAGCATGCGTATTTATAGACAGGATCTGTTTTTTCAAACACTTTAAATGCAAAACAGAGCTGGTTTTCACTAAATGGCCTGAGTAGTGCTTTATGAAAACACCAGCTATGATCAGTGTCTCTCATTAGCGTCCTTTGAAACGGCCATTTAGACTGAGCTTTACACACAAAGAAACGCTCATGCTGGAATGAATGTGCAAGAAATTGAACAACAGGAGAGAGTTAGGTTTCTGTGTCTGCATAGCAGTGGACTGGCAAATAAAGTATCCTTCTCATCTTCTCCAGGGCTGAGAGTTGATACAGTGAAGCAGCAAAATACATCTTCCATCAGTCTTCATTCCAGCGTGTCGCCAACTCGCTACTCCCCATTACTCCCTTGTGCCTTTCAGCAAATCATATGTCCAGGAATTGCTTAACGATTCGGTAATGAAATCCCACGCCCTTCAAGTGAATGTGTTGTTATTGTAACAGCCTATCGGAGCAGCTCTTGAGTCTCCCCTTATTGAATCAGCAGTGCCCTGACATCAGCGTTTATCCCCGTATGGCTGCAGATAGACTCCTGCTGCTCTGACTCTCAGGAGGCTGCAGGCAGGAAGGCCTCAGCGCCCCCTTTAAGCAGATCAGACCTTACATATTGCTCCACAATTTCATTAAGAGTCACAATTCGCAGAGCCACAACAAACTAGCAGCCGGAGCAGATGGCACGACCTCAGCGCAAAGGGAGTGGCATCCGGTTGGAATCCCCTTAATAAGAGAAGTAGGCCAGCAGCTTTAGAAGATAACTCCTGCCTTTTCACATGACGTTCATGAGATGCTTTGGTGTGAGAGGAGAGTCGGATGAGGTTGTAAATCCTGGTTTGGCTTTTCATGGAGTCAGAGAGTAAAGCGTTTCATTTTTCTTTGTGAGAATGGCATTGAATCAGTTTCTATTAGCACAAACCCAGCTTACATCAAAGCGTTTGTATTCATATATATATTCAAAATTGTCTTTGGTGACTTATCAGTATTGTTTTTTTGTAGTGACAACAGTCAGTAGATGGTTCACAGGGTGTCCGCGGGGTCTTAAAAAGTATTACAAGTTGATAAATCAATTTAGCGAAAATGAAGGCTATTAAACGGCATTTTCCAAGGTATTACATTTTGTAGCTTGTCTTCAATAAGTATATAAATTGTCCAGAGAGGTTATTCTACAGTCTGCCTGAATGTAATCATGGCGTAGGTGTGTAGTGTGATTCTGTGTAGTTTATTGATGGCATCCCGTTGGGTTTGACGTCATCTGAACAGGACGTCGCACGCTCACTGCTTGATAGCACGAAGCTCCGTTTACGCCGGTTGTTAAACAACATCGTTATGGGGAAATGCAAGTCTGCGTCCAAATGGTTGGAAGATAAGGAGGAAGGACAATCAATACTGTATATAGTCAATGTGAGGTAAAATGTGTCGCCAAGGTAACCGGTTCAAACTCCAAGTGGCGATGTGGTCTTAAAACGTATGGAAAGGGTCTTAGAAAAGGTCTTAAAAGGAATTACATCTGACTTCAGGATTCCTGCATAGACCCTGGTTCACTAAGCCTCTCTTAGTAACTGTTGCCGTGTAGCATGGCACACATGTAGCTTACACTCATTGAAATGGCAGATTTTATACACAAAGATCCTGGTACTTTTTGAAACAATGAGTTGTTAAGTTCAGACAGTAATGGCTTCTCATTCCTGAATTGTTCATGTCATACTGACAAATGTTACTGTGGGTTGTCTTTGTGGTAGCTAATTTGCTTTTTAAGGTAGTTTGAAATCCAAAGGAACCCAGTGAAAAGGTAAATTAGCTCAAGACACTTGGTTAGAAATGTATAGATAGATGTTGTCATTTAAAACAGAACAATAAAAGCTGGAATACAAAAACGACAATAATTAAAAGTTACAATACAGTGTAAGAAATGAACCATTATAATAAACGACAGTGGTAAACAGAAAAGTCTGAAAACTGAAAGTTGCAGCTAACATTTTTGGTTTTCTTAAAGTCTGAAAAAGAGACAGGATACTACACATTTTCTTTATACCAAATATTTCTAAAATAGGGCTCCATGGGAATTGCTTAGGCATGTGGATAAACCCAAATCTTGCCAGGCTACATGCCTTTTTATCTTCCCTGCTGTAAGCTGTGATGAGGCAGTTAGTCAGTTACTTTGTACCTTAAGTTATTCGTCTCAGAATAAACAAGAATCTGTCAGATTTACCCTTCACCTACTTGTTTGTGACACAGTTCCTGCGCTCTCTATATGTTGTTTTCCACCTCTGTGCCACGGGACACATTTTTAGCCTGAGCTCTCCGACCTGCCATCCATCCCTCTTGCATTTCAGTCAACAGGTTTATAAATGCTCCGTCTGGAAGAATGGGCGCTCGATTGAGTCATCTGTTTTTGGACGGCCGCTGTAACTGTCCCTGTGAGCGGCAGCGACCTATATTTACACCGGTCTACTAGCAACTCATTTGCTAAACAAGCAAGGCAGAAAGGGCACTTGATGAAGAACACATATTCATGCTTTCTAAGAAACTGCTGTAATATCAGTTATGCAACCTTTCGTGAATGTGCCCAGTCATCTATGCTCTGTCGTGCCGTTATGGGACATGCGATGAACTTCAGCTACAGAGGATGCATTGAAGACACTTTCAACCCAGTTTATCGTCTCCCCCCCCCCCCCCCCCCACCCTCTGCCTGTCCCTCTTTGTGTTCACTGAGAACACTGGGGGGATTCTGCCCAGTGCTGCTAGCCTCTGTTGCTAAAAGGAGTCATTGTCTTGTCTCGGTAAATCAATGGCGGTCTTTGTTCCCTCTGCAGCATGTAGGACGTCCAGACCTTATATACTGACGAGTCATGATCTCGGCCTGCTTAGCATAGACTCTGTGTATCTTCTATATGCTTTTAGAAAAGGATGCATCACATTTGGACCCAAACCCTGCAGCTATGAGCAGAAAGGGAGAAGGGGGCCATGGTATCACAGCGCTGCCAGGCTTCAGAGGTTTCCCATCATGCTTTTCCTCGTTTAGCCTCTGGGTATGTGCAAGTATGAACCTCCATGTGTAATGCATATTTAGTTTGTGTGTATTTGCACATTCAAGTTGCTTAATTTAGCTATTTGTGTTAATGATTGAAAGGTTCCAAGGCTTTATTGTCATATGAGTGCTGATCTAGATCTCGTCCCCGTTTGACAATATACAATTAAGATTCCTGCAGATGTGAAGGGGCACTGATGAGTTCCTTCAATAGGAGATGGGGTGGGAGGAGGAAGAGGAGGGGGTGAGCCCTTCAGGGAGGTTTAGTGAAAGCACCTGCCTCAGCTCCAGGGCTTGTGATGGATGAAGAGGAACGACTGAAGAAGGGAGGGGGACGGAGGTTTCAGCTTCAAGTGAAGGACATTTTGTCCTCAAATGTGTTTCACGCCTGTTCAGCACATACATCAATGAGGCACAGACACAAAGACACACGGGATTGGATTTATTCATCCTAAATCCACCCATATTCAGGAGAGAGATTCTTTTGAAAGCTCCGGAAAAGCTTCTGAAATCCGAAGATGCTCTAATTTAATTGAATTCTCCTATTTAAATCTGTGACGCTCTGCTATGACTCATTTCACATGTTCAGTGGAGTGAAGTTGCTGCTTGAATTCTGGCATTAATAAATAATAACCACATTCAATTCTACACGTGTATACTTGTAAACAACCGGAGGGGCAGCTTCTACTGAATCTTAAGTGGATTTTACACTGCAAGCTTCTGGCTGAGTTTGTTAAAAAACAGGTCAAAACAGAAATGTCGTCTTCAACAGGGTCATTTGAAGAAGTCATTTAGGAAAAGCACTAATTCTCTTTCTTGCAAAGAGTCAGTTGCATATGACAATTATTGACTGGAAATGTTTAGCTTAGCATAAAGACTGACTTGTTGACGTGTTATGGTCTCCCTTCTCGAGCATTCATCATTTGTATAGCATTGGGCTTTTTTTTAGAAACCTTTGAAAATCGTCATCCCTTTCAAGTAGTCAAAAACATTTGACAGAAGCACCGAGTCTGTACGGCATACTTTGGAAACATTTATTTGATGGCTTCTCTTTCGCTTTTGGGCCGCAAAATGTTTTGGAATTTGATATGACCTCCGTGATTAACAAGTGTTTTTTGATAAACACACAAAACACTATCGTCCAAGATCGTAGTTTGTATTAACTTCTCTCTGTTCCGATCTTAAACCCACGCAAAACCAGTTTGGTTGGGATTGAAATTCACCGTTGCCGATGTAAAATCATGTAAGATTGTCCATCGTTAGTGATTGATAGGGAAAATCTAACCCCCTTCCCCAGGCAAGAACAAAACCATGTGAACTAAAGATGGAAACTAAGATTAACAAGTTGATATCAGGCAAGTTTTTCATGACAACCTCACAGCGAGATACACACAAAATCCCCCGTAAAACCAAAGCATTGTGACTTTAGTTTCATACCATGAGCTCACATGCAATTTGCTAAAAATTCACTCTTGGCTTCTTTTTCAGACTTAAATGTTGTTTTTCAACTTCACCCCGTAAAAGGTTGGTCTCTGGCTTATTCCTGTCCCAGCTGGACTACGGTGATACCATTTATAGATGTGCCTGTCCCACTGTGTTGGCCAAACTTGACCCACTCTACCATGCTGCACTGCGTTATATCAAATGCACCCTATAGGACTCATCATTGCAAACTGTATAGCCTAACTAGATGGTCCTCACTTACTATGCGTAGGATGCAGCATTGGTTTTTATTAATGTATAAAGCTATTTTAGGTAAGCTTCCACTGTAGCCCTACATATGTGCCAGATTTGCTCCAGTTTGTGACTCTTACAACCTCAGACCCAGTGCCTGGATACGGGTCCAGGTTCCTGCTGTGCGGACTGAGGCTGGGAAAAGGAGTCTTTTTTATTATGGTCCTTGGTCTTGGAATGACCTTCAATCACGCCTCAAACTGACGGCACTTGTCTCAATAGCATGTTTTAAATTGAGGTTGTCTGAAGTCCTTACTACCAGCTGCTCTTGCAGTAATAAGTAGTACCTTTCTTACTGTCCTAATGTGCACAATGTAGCGACTGCTTTTTTGTCTTTTGTTTTCTTAGTTATGTTCTCTGTATTTGATATGTTTGTGTTATGTGTAACGTTGCTGCCTTCTTGGACAGGTCAGCATTGCAAATGAGATTCTATCTCAATGCTTTTATCTGGTTAAATAAAGGTTAAATAAATAAAAATAAAATTCAAATTTTTACAAGGCCTTTTTTACACTGAAATTCACACACGCATTCCTACCTCCTTGATTAACGAATGCAGTCTTCTCAATATCGTTCGAGATCTGAGTTTGTATACACTTCTCTCTGTTCCGATCTTAAATCTCTGCAAAACCAGTAGAAATGCACAATTCCCAACTTATAATCACGTAAGATTCAGGCAAATATGTCCATCGTTAGTGATTGATTACCAAAATGAAAACCCCCTCCCCAAGCAAGAGGACTAAAGATGGAAACTAAGATTAACCGGTTGATATCAGGCAAGATTTGCATGACAACCTCACAGCGAGATACACACAAAATCCCCCATAAAACCAAAGCATTATGACTTTAGTTTCATACTACTTCCTTTTTACACTGAAATTCACACACGCATTCCTACTCGAACCGTAGTTATTTTGGACCTACAATGATTGGCATCAGATCAGGACCCACAGAGACATCTGGACATCTGTGGTCCCAGGCCTAGTCTGTCATAATGCATGCAGGCGTGTGGGCTGCTGTGGAGGCTTCAGGCTATTATGGAGCACACCACAGAAACCTCCTTCAGACTCCAAGGCCATTTACTGCACACTGTACACATGCACCATACTGTAAATACTAGGGGAGAAGACGCTGCTACTACACTTTGGAAGTCCTGAGAGTCAGCAGTGTTTCACCCAGTTTCTGAACAAAGGCTTCTTGGGCTGAATACAAACTCTCTCTATGAAGTGTTAGTGTCTTATCTTAGTCGCACCGAAGTCGCCTATTTTAAGCATTCCCCTGAGACTGCTTCAGAGCATTTTTAAACACCAGGAAAATAAATATGGAAAAATATGCATCAATTGTAATCTGTGTTACATAGTGCACTACGGTGTCGTGTGAGAAATACATCTGTGTGTGGATTCAATCTATTTCAACATCTGTCAGCAGCTGGACTGAATTGGACAGCATTATAAACTGTACATGGACAATCGCTTAGGATTAGGAATTTCATATAGCAACACTTCAATAATGGCTTTCTATCGTGATGTCAAATCTGTTGGGGGTGAGCGGAAGGTCGAATCCCTAAATGAAACAATCTGTGGTGTTAAACTGGGGATTGGGCTTGAATAGGCACGTGGGCTGCGTGTGAGGGATGAATGGTTTGATTTTCCTAATAACTCAGTGTATCCGGATGTATTTCACTTCCTGTTGCAGACCTCTGTCTTTCATTAGTATCCACGTTAGCACTATAGCATTAGCATTGGCTCCTGAAGTCGAAACATATACAGAAATACACATTGACACTCTATAGCCGCATAAACGAAACACACACAAAAAAGCTAATACTTTCAACCATTATTAAAGGGGCTCATTTTCAGGTTCATATCAGTAGTGTTTCTACTTTAAAGAGTCCTCTCCTGCTGATGTTCAGGTGTATATCAGTATTTAGTGTCTCTACTTTAAAGAGTCATCTCCTGCTGATGTTCAGGTGTATATCAGTATGTAGTGTCTCTACTTTAAAGAGTCCTCTCCTGCTGATGTTCAGGTGTATATCCGTATGTAGTGTCTCTACTTTAAAGAGTCCTCGCCTGCTGATGTTCAGGTGTATATCAGTATGTAGTGCCTCTACTTTAAAGAGTCCTCTCCTGCTGATGTTCAGGTGTATATCAGTATGTAGTGTCTCTACTTTAAAGAGTCCTCTCCTGCTGATGTTCAGGTGTATATCAGTATGTAGTGTCTCTACTTTAAAGAGTCCTCTCCTGCTGATGTTCAGGTGTATATCAGTATGTAGTGTCTCTACTTTAAAGAGTCCTCTCCTGCTGATGTTCAGGTATATATCAGGATGTAGTGTCTCTACTTTAAAGAGTCCTCGCCTGCTGATGTTCAGGTGTATATCAGTATGTAGTGCCTCTACTTTAAAGAGTCCTCTCCTGCTGATGTTCAGGTGTATATCCGTATGTAGTGTCTCTACTTTAAAGAGTCCTCGCCTGCTGATGTTCAGGTGTATATCAGTATGTAGTGCCTCTACTTTAAAGAGTCCTCTCCTGCTGATGTTCAGGTGTATATCAGTATGTAGTGTCTCTACTTTAAAGAGTCCTCTCCTGCTGATGTTCAGGTGTATATCAGTATGTAGTGTCTCTACTTTAAAGAGTCCTCTCCTGCTGATGTTCAGGTGTATATCAGTATGTAGTGTCTCTACTTTAAAGAGTCCTCTCCTGCTGATGTTCAGGTATATATCAGGATGTAGTGTCTCTACTTTAAAGAGTCCTCTCCTGCTGATGTTCAGGTGTATATCAGTATGTAGTGCCTCTACTTTAAAGAGTCCTCTCCTGCTGATGTTCAGGTGTATATCCGTATGTAGTGTCTCTACTTTAAAGAGTCCTCTCCTGCTGATGTTCAGGTGTATATCCGTATGTAGTGTCTCTACTTTAAAGAGTCCTCTCCTGCTGACAGTTCAACAGACTTGAACTGTTGCTGATGGTATGACTCACTCTAATGAGCGTTAGTCACATATGGAGGAACTGAACAGCAGCTAACATGCACAGAGTAAACTTAACATTTAAAGTACAGAACATACGGCATATTTATTCACTCAACAGCTGAGTTCATATAGTTCTTCTTCGCTTGTGTTGTTTTAATATTAAGGCACTGTCGCTGCTGCTCCTCAAGCACTTATTTCAAATACTGGTCAATACAATGATCACACACATATAGAAATCTCTTTATTTAAAAACTCTAACCAAAACACTGACACATTTGGCAACATTTCTTACAAGCTTTTACTTAGTAGCCAGTCAATTTAATTTAGTTTCTTTGTCAGCAAGTTTACGAAAAAAGTACTGCACTGATTTTCATTAAACTTTGGAAAAGGGTGAAGCACGGGCCAAGAAAGAACCAATTAAATTTAGGAGGATACACACTTTCTTTCCCCCACTTTCATTAACATGGCAAGATGTTTTGGCCATGCCTGAGGGCTGTGTTCCCTGAGTGCTCTTCTAGATAGTAATGCAATTATCTGTGCCCAATTCAATAATGCACATGAACAAACTACTATTTAATGTCACAGGAAAACTTGTAGCCAGTGAAAGCTAGTGTCCTTGAAAATGGCTTATTAGAAGACAAGCATGGCATATTCGGCGTTGTTTTTTCCGAGTCCTCTACATTGTGTCACTCAGTTGTCTCATACAGTAAGTTACATCCATACAGACAGGATGATTCTGTTAGGGAGGAGGAAGATGTGTCGAAATCTCCCTTTGTTTTATTACCAGTGGAGTTTTGTGCCATCCATCTCGCCCTCCCAGCCTCTCTCCCAGCCACGGCCTGTGTGTGTGTACATTAAGCTGATTGATGAACACTTCATTAGGCTGATGGGCTCTGCAGGGGCTCACAAGCATCCGGCAGCGGATTTAAAATACAACCAGAAAATACTGTGGCATGATTTTTGATATATTTTGTGCTGTGAGGGCTATTTCCTGGATATGAAAAGTAGCTGAGGTTCACTCCATTGTGCTACACGTTGTATCTCTTAGCTATCTAATAGAGTGGATTAGCAAAAAAGAGAATAGTTTAGACACTGGTTAAAGCTATAGTGTTATACTGTAAATATCAGGAACAGAAGGCAGGAAGCAGCTGATCCACAAGTGACTGCCAACACTGCCTGCAGCGAAGCAACGTGACTTTAGATAGCTGTATATGTGTTGGTTTATTTTTAATCTATCCATGATCCAGACAAAGTTTGACTCACCATCTCAATCCAGTAATCATCAGCTTTAGTCCCTGAGTTACAGTTTAGGTTTGGAAAACAATATTAGTTGTACCCAAATCCTAAATTAAAACCCTGGTGTGTGTTTCAGTTGCACTTTATCCCTGATTCTTATTCCCTGTGTGTGCGTGTGTGTGTGTGTGTGTGTGTGTGTGTGTGTGTGTGTGTGTGTGTGTGTGTGTGTGTGTGTGTGTGTGTGTGTGTGTGTGTGTGTGTGTGTGTGTGTGTGTGTGTGTGTGTGTGTGTGTGTGTGTGTGTGTGTGTGTGTGTGTGTGTGTGTGTGTGTGTGTGTGTGTGTGTGTGTGTGTGTGTGTGTGTGTGTGTGTGTGTGTGTGTGTGTGTGTGTGTGTGTGTGTGTGTGTGTGTGTGTGTGTGTGTGTGTTGTGTGTGTGTGTGTGTTGTGTGTGTGTGTGTGTGTGTGTGTGTGTGTGTGTGTGTGTGTGTGTGTGTGTGTGTGTGTGTGTGTGTGTGTGTGTGTGTGTGTGTGTGTGTGTGTGTGTGTGTGTGTGTGTGTGTGTGTGTGTGTGTGTGTGTGTGTGTGTGTGTGTGTGTGTGTGTGTGTGTGTGTGTGTGTGTGTGTGTGGGGGGAGGGCGCTTGCAGATAAATAACCATAACATACCTAATTGTGTCGGGGATCGGAGGGCTAGGCGGTGAAGGGTCATTTAAGACGTAGACATTAAGGTCAATTATCTCACTTCTCTTTCTCTGGCCTCTGTGTATGTTTATGTATGCCTCCACAGCCTCTGCTGTATTTTTGGAATAGCCTCCTTCTTTGGGTTTGAACTCAGATCCTCCGATATGTTTTTTTTTTGTATAAGTGCTTAGTCTTAAAGGTGGGGTAGGTAATTAACTTCAGAAACACTTTTTGTTATATTCCATGGAATGCTCTTAACGTCCCGATAGCAATGAATACATGAAATGCTTTGACAATAAATCCATAAAAAATTTCATCTGTGGAAGCCGTAGCTCTGTAAAAAGCACGACCAATCATCTGAGCCGGCCCGGCTAAAGTAACTGGATGGCCTACCTGCCTGTCAGCCTTCCATCTGTGCACAAACTTATCTCGTGCCCTCATTGGTCATGTGCGCGTTCGTGTGTGTTGGAGGAGGGGCTCTGTGAGGAAGTCTGAAGAGGCAGATTTATAGAAGTGGTAGCAGTGTTGGCAAGGCTTAGCAAAGGGTAAAACACCTACAAACAAGTTGCTAAAACCGACTGAAATAAGTATTCTGTAGCCTCTTCGAGTCAACTCTTGCAGATCCGGACGGTGGCCACACATGCAGGCCGTGTTCCTCTGGGCTTAGAAGAAGATTGGCTGGGAATGTGACACAGGACATGCCAACTTCTGCAGGCATTGCTTTCCCTTCGTACACATAAGCCTGGCAACAGCGTGAGCACAAAAGCCAATAGCCAGATTAGGTTACATGCTGATGAATATTTAAAACGGGCAGAGATTAATACACACAGTTGCAACAGTGGCATTGGCAGAGCTCACAGTCTCTGCTACTCAGTCTAAATACCCTCAGATATTTACTGTACTTGTCTAGTTAATCCTCAGTGTCTGTGACCCTAATTTATCCCAACTGACCCTTTGCACTGAACTAGTTTCCACTCTCCCGTTTCCCACGGGAGCCGGAAAGACTGGTGTCATCACCCCTTGGGAGGATTACACTTTACACACCAGCCGACACAACTTGCTGTGTTTGTGAACGCATGCATTGGTGTGTGTTGTATTGGACGGATAACAAACTGTTTTTCATCAGGGAAAGTGTTTTATGGGATTATAAGAACAGACGTTACTGCTTTGTTGTAGGTTTACTGTATATAACACCACACAGGGAATAAAGTGAGAATACCCCACCTACTACAACACACACGTACTCCTTCCTTTCCCTTATGAAAATATTTGTTTAATCCCAAAGTGAGATCCACGTTCATATCTGCTACATCGAAATGTGAAGGGAATATAATTAAAATGTTGTTCTCTAACACTGCCAGCGTTACAAAAACACCTCTCATTCGGCTTCAGTTGGATAACATTCATCTTGCTTTGATTTAATTTAAGCTCCTCTATGAATCTTCTTGAAAAGGTATTGGCTGTAAATGTTATTTTAAGCATTAGCCTCTCAGCTATAGAGCCAGGCAGTGTTTGTGATAGCGTCAGTGCTCACTGGTCCTATTAATAATGTGTAATTTACAGTGGTGAGATCGTTTAACCACATTTGCAGCTGAGGGAAATAGAAACGTTTTTCTTCCGCTTTCTACAGACCATAACAATGGCTTTATGAATATGTAAATTAATAAAGAACAGCGTGGCGGGGCCCAGCATTTTATTTCATTTTAAATGGACCCCTTGTGCAATTATGAATATGCAAATTGCATTTCGCTTGGAGCTGAAATACAGCCAAGGGGTTTCAGTGGCTAGAGTTTAAGACGTAAAGCATGATTTTATGACTTTCAACTAGTTTTGAAAGTCAAAAGTGAAAACTTCAGAAGATGTAGAAACTGGATGTGATGACCATTACTTAATAGCCCAGTCTGCTCTAATTGGTTAGCTGGGCGGCTCTGTTGTGATTGGTCAACAGCTTAGAGATGTCCCGCCCCTTAGCCTATCACGTAAAATGTGTTGGAGCGCTAGCCAATAGAAACGAAGTGTAAGTGATGTCTCTATGTTACAGAAGTGAACAAAGGAGTCCAATGGTGGCGTGCAGACCATTTACATGCACTAAAACTCACATAACACACTACAGGACAGATGCACCCTTAGATGCATAAGTGGGTCTTTTTTGACCCGGTGAGGTGGTTTTCTTAGAGTGTCTTTGTAATTACATCTGGATATCATGCCATTCACATTTTAAATTTAGATGTTATACATTTTAAGAAATTGTAGTTTTTGTATTACTACCCCAAGCTTCCATAAGTGGGTCAAAAATGTAAACAACATTTCTAAAATTATAAATAGTGAAAAATTAAATATAAAATATTTCTATTGTGAACCAAAATACGATACTAAATATTATACAAGTGATTTTTCTTAACCAAAATGGCATAAAAACACATATTATTCTAATACGGGTCCTTTTTTACCCACTTATGGAAGAGTGTAGGGCAGTGTTTCTCAAACTTTTCATACCAAGGACCACTTAACCAATAAAAAAATACTCGCGGACCACCTAACTCCACAAATATCCAAAAACACATCGTTTTTTACAAATCGCCTGAAAATGGTACAAACAAGTGGCAACATGTGTGATGAAGGTGTTGCGCTGGGCTATATCATGCAATCGAAAGTGAAACTTAAGCTCGTTCCATTGCGGAGATATTCCCGCGAGAGTGCGGAAAACTTAAATGTATTTATTTATTTCAAATGTGAAATGTTACCAATATACTCACGGACCACTAGGGTGCGCTCACGGACCACCAGTGGTCCGCGGACCACACTTTGAGAAGCACTGGTGTAGGGTCCAGTCACTCGTGCATCTAAGGGTTAAAATAATATAAGTGTCCTTTAATAATGGACTGAACCTTCCCCTGCATTTCTACATAGAATACAAATCCCCTTTTTCTTCAAATCATAATGGAAGTTCCCCTCCTGTGGGTGAAATGTCTCCGTCCCACAGATTCAGCCTCACTGGGTCTCTGCAGGAGGCCCCCTACATGCGTGTGCCTCCCACTGGGTTCAGCGTAAATGAAATAATCAATGTGATGTTGTTCGCACTTCTGAACACATTACTGTGAGTGCTCCCAGAGGAGGGTTAGAGCTGTCACTCATGCTCTCAGGCATTTACTGATAATAGGTGATAAGCTGAGATATTGAATGTTTGCAGAATACACCTCTTTTGAAATAAGTTATTAGTCACAGCATTACGTGAAGGTCATTTCGAGATTGTTTGACGAAAAATAAATGAAAGAAATGTTCCTTCAGTCTAGCTTTGAGGCCTTTTTCTTACTCGCATATTAACTAAGAACTATTTGTTTCCTGCGTTTAGATCCTAATTAACTTTAATACTTCCTCTTATAGTCTCATTCAGAAATAAAGCACCACTTGTATTATCTTTAATTTAATACAAGGCTGAACATAAGTGTTTCACTGCCCTCTCTTGTTGAAATATGGTTCAATATGTTTTAGGGCTGCTCAATTAATCGTATTCTAATTGCAATTACGATTTTGGCTTGCAACGATTATGAAAACAACATAATCGAAATAAACGATTTCAACTTTCTTAAAGTTCAGGGTAATCAACTGTTAAAAACATACTGTTCACATTTTATTTTTCAATAAATGGATGTTTTAAAAGTAAATGGATAATCGTTTTTAATAATCGTGATCTCAATTATTGACCCAAACAATCGAGATTATGATTTTTGCCATAATCGAGCAGCCCTAAAATGTTTTGCCTTTTAACCACACCACTCCGCTCCTCCGCTCCCTCCACTGGCTCCCGGTAACTGCTAGAATCCACTTCAAGACACTAGTACTTGCATAACATGCTGCGAATGGATCTGGCCCTTCCTACATCCAGGACATGGTTAAACTGTACACCCCAGCGCGTGCACTCCGCTCTGCATCAGCCAAACGACTCGCTGCACCCTCGCTGCGAGGTGGACCCAAGTTCCTATCAGCAAAAACACGTGGGTTTGCTATCCTGGCTCCAAGATGGTGGAATGAGCTCCCCATTGACATCAGGACGGCAGAAAGCCTGCACACCTTCCGGCGCAGACTGAAAACTCATCTCTTTAGACTCCACTTCGAGCGATAGAATTACTAACAAGGCACTTATATACTAATAAAGGACTGGCTTACCTATAGCCAGCCGAGTAGCACTTGAAATGTTTGGCTCTATGATACCTGCTGTACTTATATGATTCTGTTTTCTTCAGGGCTGTGTCTTCCTGGTCGAATGTACTAATTGTAAGTCGCTTTGGATAAAAGCGTCAGCTAAATGCAATGTAATGTAATGTAATGTAATGTAACCACAACCAGCTTATCTCAGCCAATGGGTGACATGAGGCATACTGTCTTCTTTGATTTCCTTAATTTTTAACAAAGGGGGCATTATGATGTGGATTTAAAAGCTGTTTATCACCAACAGTAAGGTGCGTGTTCACAACAACTGGATTCAAGACCATAAAAACATATTTTAGTTCCTTGCAAACCTTATAACAGCGGAACGAGTCAGACGCATAATGTTCATAAAAGTCTATTTCCCTCCACTTACAGAGGCTGATTGATACCCGTGAGAGACGCGGGCCAAAGGTCTCTGGATTGACTCAAGTTTTCTCTTTGATGGTTGTGCAGACGTAGCCCTCCACAGACACACAGCCTCCTCCCAGAGCTGCTATAAGGACCGATATGAGAAACTTCAAAGGCGTCTTTTTCTGCTCCCATCCAAAAGCAGGCAAATGAAGGACAGGCAGATTTGAGTAGTCAAATTGCTTTGGGGTGTGTAGCGGCAAAGCTTTTTATGGCGGATGCCGTGATGGAGGAAGTATTCAGATCCTTAAAGAGGCTGTATTGTGTTTTGGGGGGGTTTAACTCTCCTGTAGTGTGTTCTATAGGTTTTAGTAAGTGGTCTGCAAAGGCTCAAATCTCTGCGCACCCTCCAGAGGGAGTTTCTCTCACACCCTACACTACAACTTCTGTAACACAGTGACTTCACAATGTAACACTCACGCTCCTATTAGCTAGAGCTCCAACACATTGTACGTGATAGGCTAAGGGGCGGGACATCTCTAAGCGGTTGACCAATCACAACAGAGCCGGCCAGCTAACCAATCAGAGCAGACTGGGCTCTGGTTTCAGACAGAGGGTGAAAATAAGTGCTTTTTGAACATTAAAGCATTGAGACATGTCCCAGTAGAGACACTACATACTGATATAGACCTGAACATCAGCAGGAGAGGACTCTTTAAAGTAGAGACACTACATACTGATATACACCTGAACATCAGCAGGAGAGGACTCTTTAAAGTAGAGACACTACATACTGATATACACCTGAACATCAGCAGGAGAGGACTCTTTAAAGTAGAGACACTACATACTGATATACAGCTGAACATCAGCAGGAGAGGACTCTTTAAAGTATAGACACTACATACTGATATACACCTGAACATCAGCAGGAGAGGACTCTTTAAAGTAGAGACACTACATACTGATATGAACCTAGAAAAGAACAGAATAGGGTCCCTTAATGAAAATACCATACTGTAAAAATGCTGATAATGTTCCAATTACAAATAAGGCATTCAAAATGTTACTTAAGTGTAAGAGTATAAGGGAAAATATACTTAAAATAGTGAAAATGAAAGTACTCAATACAGAAAAATGTATGAAAGTTACTAATACATTATTGTGCAACCACCAGAGCCCAATTGACCACTTTATTATTGGACTAATTATACTTCAGAATATTAGGCTGTTTATTTAATAACAAAAACTATTGTATATGCTCTCTGTATGTTTTATTCAGAGGACATTCTCCATTTGAAAAGTAGTTAAAGCTGTCGAATAAAGAAAGAAGACTGCATATATATTTCCGTCACTGTTTAATTGATTATCACAGCTCTATTTAAAGCTGGCAGCGGACCAGTCTTGCTCTTTAAAAAGCTTTAAGTCCTTCATCAAACACCTTATTACTTCACAACGACCGCAGAGTGGTTTCCTCCCTCTACACTTTTGGGCAGTGGGATTAAAGGGCTCATTTCAAAGTGTTCCTCCCAGATTTAGTGTAATCAACAGCCTGTGTTTTATAGGGTGGCAGCTGAGGAGTGTGTGTGTGTGTGTGTGTGGTGTGTGTGTGTGTGTGTGTGTGGTGTGTGTGTGTGTGTGTGTGTGTGTGTGTGTGTGTGTGTGTGTGTGTGTGTGTGTGTGTGTGTGGTGTGTGTGTGTGTGTGTGTGTGTGTGTGTGTGTGTGTGTGTTGTGTGTGTGTGTGTGTGTGTGTGTGTGTGGTGTGTGTGTGTGTGTGTGTGTGTGTGTGTGTGTGTGTGTGTGTGTGTGTGTGTGTGTGTGTGTGTGTGTGTGTTGTGTGTGTGTGTGTGTGTGTGTGTGTGTGTGTGTGTGTGTGTGTGTGTGTGTGTGTGTGTGTGTGTGTGTGTGTGTGTGTGTGTGTGTGTGTGTGTGTGTGTGTGTGTGTGTGTGGTGTTGTGTGTTGTGTGTGTGTGTGTGTGTGTGTGTGTGTGTGTGTGTGTGTGTGTGTGTGTGTGTGTGTGTGCTCGTTGTAATCCACAAATGAGATGAGGCCCCTGAGAGAGGAAGGATACAGAGCGAGAAGCTTGTGCCACTTTACCAGCTGCAGTTTACATAAAACCAATATCAGATTGTGGTAGTTTCCTGGTTCGAAGAAGCTTTGATCACCTGATTGACATATTATCCACGTCCTACAGTTGTTGTGGTTAATATTTTCCTGCAAAGAGTCAGGTTTTCCGAAGCCCACTCCTCGTTTATCATCACTGACACCCCTGATGAAGATATCTGTCTCTTGAGCTGCTCAATGCTGTGGTCCATTGGCTAGTTGCTAGGTTTGTTTGTCAGTGTGTTGTAGCTGGACATGGGGTGAAAGAAAGCAGTGTGATTTGATGCAGCACATTAAAGTATAAGATAAAACCATAAACAATGAGCTGAAACTGCAGGCGGTTGAAAATGTTCTGTGTACGCACTACGAGCAACATTTCATCCATTTTGATTTGTATTTCTTCAAAGAGGACATTATTTGCAAAAGTGTTTGGGACCTAATAGTTTTTCTTTCGCGCTAATCACAAATCAGATGACTTTTCTTTCTGTCCGCTATAATGAAACACTACTTAAATTAAAGGGGACCTATCATGCAAAATGCACTTTTGTACGTCTTTTATACATGAACATGTGTCCCCGGTGTTCCAGGGAACTCACCAAGTGTCAGAAAACACAACCCTCTCTATTTTCCTCCATACCCAAATCTCTAAAAAAAAGGGGCTGCAACGGATCTGATAAAAACTGAGATTTGAACACTGTCCTGACGTCAGGACGGTGGCGCTACGGCTATTGGTCAACTCCCCACCTATCAGGGGAATGAGAGGTTGGGCCACGGCCGGCCATTGCTGCTCGAAAGCGCTGGAGACGCTGTAGTACATATGCCAGGCCTGTAAGTGGCGCTGTAGTCTGCCACAAAAGCAGCGAAGAAGACTTCCCGTGCATGGTTGCCATGGTTGCCCTTCTGTTTATTCTCCGCTGTGGCTCTTTTTCTCCCTCCCCGAGGCGAGCGTTTGCTTCCGCTGCTGTAATTCAATGCAATCCCTCCCCGTCGAGGCAAGCACTGTCATTCTCTCCGGTTAGTCCACCAGCAGTTCTCCGCCTCTTCCAAGGAACGAGGGGACCGTGCGGCAGAGTTTCAGTTTCGCCGGTCAAGATGTCCGTTAAAGTGGAAATCTTCTGGACAAAATTAGAAAAGTGCCGGTCAAAGGTCTTCTTTGTTATTTATTGAGCTTTAAAACAAATGAATAACGACTCTGTATAATAATATAATAAAACACGGAGGACGGAGATCTATTTTTCTGATCAGAGCACGCTCCCCTCTCCTGCAGGGGGGCGTGGTCTGCTGCAGCTCACAGAATCAGCCCCCTGAAAAAACAGGGCTGGATCTGTTTGGTATTTTGAAACGTATAAATATACCTTATATAGGTATGGCCCTACAATATATCATTTAAATATAGAATGATAGGTGTCCTTTAAATAGATGACAACATACTGTATCGTTCATGTTTATATTCTGCAGTTCTTGCAGGGTCATACTTTGCTGCCAAGTATATTTCACCGTATTTGCATTAAATTACGACCCTTGTGTCACACATTGAGTCATAAGCATACGCCAAGCTAAGGCAATTTGGATAACAAATGCTCACCAAAACACATGAGTCATATTTAAATAGGTGAAGCTGCAGAATGAGTCTAAACTCATTCGTGCTTCAGCGATGCTAATGCATGAAGACAAATTGAAGGCTGCTGTGTGGACGGATAGTCTGCCAGCTTTCTGCCTCATATTGATCCGACTAAGGTTAGAGAGGAGACAGTTTCTCCTCTGCCAGCCTGCCGTGGATTATCCCTCTTTAATGCTTTGTTTGTACCTTGCTCTGTTCCTTATTTCATCCGACTAAAATGTGATTTGCATCTCATTTACTCCTCAGAATGTTATCTTGTTGCGACAGTATGTTCTGCTGTTTTAAAGGCTAGTTGGATGGAGGTTTTAAAACCGATTTATGGACAATACGGAGGCTTTCAGCTCCGTTGAAGTATCATGGTTAAACTTACACACCGGTCGGACGATGTGGGCCGCCCCCGTCGACAATTTACTAGCGGTATTTACTTGCGGTACCGAGGAGGGCCGGCGGTACCGAAGTGGGCCGGTCGAGAGTCCCGGGCTGATTTGCAGTCCCAGTCCGCCCCTGGTTACACAAGCAGTTAAAGTGCCTTGTTAACAGTGTTGATAAGTGCTCTGTGGTTACTTCTAACTCCTGCACAATTAACCAGTCAGTGGCTCTAATCAAGCTTTCTCCGTCACACTTCCTCCCCCGCTGTCTGCTCTCCCAAACGGTGAAGCTGCAGGCATGCACCGGGCAGATTTAGCATTTTCTTCCTGAATATTAAATTGGGATTTTGTCGACGATAGATACGATAAACGATGTGGTGTTTTTACCTTGTCTACCTGCATCCAAAGCTGCTATGACACAATTAGAGGTACACGCCAACGGTGTGTGTATACTGTGTAACATCAATTAAGACTTAAAATATAATTGTAAATCTTCGTTGCCTTGTTCCTTTTCTCCACATCTAGACAGTATGCCACTTTCCTGGTGATTGTTAAATTATAAAAGGCGGATCTCTTCCTCTAATTAGTTTATATTGTTATGTTTAATTGAAGAATAAAATAATGTGTGAGCTAAAAGTGATGTGAGTGAAACTAGAATCGGTCTCAGCAGCGCTCTGATATTCTGCAGTGATATCTAGGAAGTGTGAATTAAGCTCACAAAGCTGATGGTTACTCCACCTATCGTCTCTCCTTCCTCTCCTTCCTCTCCTTCCTCTCCTTCCTCTCCCTTCCTCTCCTTCCTCTCCGTCCTCTCCATCCTCTCCATCCTCTCCTTCCTCTCCGTCCTCTCCTTCCTCTCCTTCCTCTCCATCCTCTCTCCGTCCTATCCATCCTCATCCTTCCTCTCCTTCCTCTCCATCCTCTCCGTCCTATCCATCCTCTCTGTCCTCTCTCCTTCCTCTCCGTCCTCTCCATCCTCCTCTTCCTCTCCTTCCTCTCCATCCTCTCCTTCCTCTCCATCCTCTCCTTCCTCTCCGTCCTCTCCATCCTCCTCTTCCTCTCCGTCCTCTCCTTCCTCTCCTTCCTCTCCATCCTCTCCGTCCTCTCCATCCTCTCTTCCTCTCCGTCCTCTCCGTCCTCTCCATCCTCTCCACCTCTCTCCTTCCTCTCCGTCCTCTCCATCCTCTCCTTCCTCTCCTTCCTCTCCTTCTTCTCCTTCCTCTCCTTCCTCTCCTTCCTCTCCATCCTCTCCTTCCTCTCCTTCATCTCCATCCTCTCCTTCCTCTCCATCCTCTCCATCCTCTCCTTCCTCTCCTTCCTCTCCACCATCTCCTTCCTCTCCTTCCTCTCCATCCTCTCCTTCCTCTCCTTCCTCTCCTTCCTCTCCGTCCTCTCCTTCCTCTCCATCCTCTCCACCTCTCTCCTTCCTCTCCGTCCTCTCCTTCCTCTCGTACGTCCTCTCCATCCTATGCCACCTCTCTCTCGTCTCACTTCTCTTCAATCCTCTCCTTCCTCTCCTTCCTATCCACCTCTCTCCGTCCGTCGGTCCTTCCTCGCCATCCGTCTCCTTCCTCTCCTTCCCTCACTTCCCTCCGACCATCGTGTCCGGAAACTTCTCTTCCTCGAGGGTCCTTCCTCTCCATCCTCTCCTTCCTCTCTCCGATCCTCTCCGTTCCTCTTCCACCTCTCTTCCTCCTCTCCCATCCTCTCCTTCCTCTCCTTCCTCTCCATCCTCCCTCCGTCCTATCATCCCTCTTCCTCTCCTTCCCCTCTAAGTCCGTCCTCCGTTCATTCTCTCCACCTCTCTCCGTCCTCTCGCACCTCAGCCTTCCTCTCCACTCTCCTTCAATCCTCTCCATCTTCTCCCAGCCGGCTCCCTGCAGCCACGGTCTCTGAATTATTCATGGAAGCTAGCACAGAGGAGGAGATATGGATTGAGGATGATCTCAGGGCACGAGGATCAGGAAATGGACTTTCTGACGTCAGAATAATCTTGAAACGTGCTGTGTGTGCATCTATTACAAGAGCAAGTGACTGTGTTCCTCATTATTAAAGCAAGATGGAGAAGATCTGTCCAAATATATCCATAAAGGTATAGCATGTTTTTTTAGATTAGATATTGAATTGTTTCACACATTTAGAAATGGTTTTGTTTTGTGCGCATGAGTTAAAAAAGAGAATACAATTAAATTAAAATGAACAGACAGTAAACACCACCAATATATCTATAAATATATATGAAAAGAAAACTAAGAAGGAAAAGTACTAAAGATTAGAAAAACTGGTAATGAAATACTCTTCATCAAATGCTAGTTTACTCCTGTGTGAATCAAGTACGTGACAAATTAAAAGTATTTTCTGATAAAATTGAGAACTTGAAGTAATATTTTTGAACATAGAACAAATATTGCAAGCTTTAAAACTATGACAATATCATATATGAACATTTCAAGTATTCATATTAATACATAGTTGATATTAAATGGTTATTGCCGTTAAAATAAGTGGTAATGTAGTAAGTCAGTATGTGCTTGTTTTTATCAATTTAAAAGAGACAATTACATAATGCAATATCTCGCTATTTGATTCCACTGAATTCCAGTAAACCTGGAACCACATGTGAAAGGGTCTCTCTCTTCAAACCCCTTCCTCCCTCTATGGTGAGATACTTTATTATTCATAAATTCTCTGCGTGCCTCTGACCTGCGGGGTCTCTCTCTGCCAGTGTGTTTTAACTCAAGGCGTTAACACATCTACATTCTGACGGCGTTTCACATCTCCACAGAGAAACAGAGCAGTCTGAGTTACAGCCCGAGGATGCTCACAGTTTTCTAGACGTGTGTGTGTGTGTGTGTGTGTGTGTGTGTGTGTGTGGTGTGTGTGTGTGTGTGTTGTGTTGTGTGTGGTGTGTGTGTGTGTGTGTGTGTGTGGTGTGTGTGTGTGTGTGTGGTTGTGTGTGTGTGTGTGTGGTGTGTGTGTGTGTGTGTGTGGTGTGTGTGTGTGTGTGTGTGTGTGTGTGTGTGTGTGTGTGTGTGTGTGTGTGTGTGTGTGTGTGTGTGTGTGTGTGTGTGTGTGTGTGTGTGTTGTGTGTGTGTGTGTGTGTGTGTGTGTGTGTGTGTGTGTGTGTGTGTGTGTTGTGTGTGTGTGTGTGTGTGGTGTGTGTGTGTGTGTGTGCCCGACCGACCGGTCTCACCGGTCTCCATTGAGGTGGTTAGTGGGGTGTACAAGCAGACATCAGATGTGTTTGATGGCTTGAACAGCTATAGTTCAGAGGTAGACTTTTTAGGCAAGAATGAACACAAAATAAAAGTGAAATCCAAGTTTGGTTGATTTTACTTTTTAAACATGCTAACTGCAAGGCTCTAAGGTTCATTACTTTACTGAAATACAGTATATTGTTTACAGAACCAGCAGCAACCTCTGGGTTTGAAACGTATTCCTTAAACGTGCCTTCTTTCTAACAGCCAGCAGAGCGTGACTCCACTGGTTGCCAAGTAATCAGTTGTAGGGAAGTCTATAAGAAACAACCCTACTTGTCACTTCGTTTTTTTTTGTCTCAGTAAATATTTAGTTTATGAAGTTAAAAGCTCATGGTGACATTTTGTTAAGAACCATCAGCAGCTCAGGGTCTGAAAAGTAAGGCTAACGCAAAACTGCCTTAACCATGCATTCCTTCTAATGGCCAGCAGGGGGTGACTTGTAAAAGTTAGATCGTATAGAAGTCTATGAGAAAATGATATGACATCTCGTTGGCTTTTTTTACCTCTGTTAACATTTTGCTAACTGGTTTATGGTCTCACTCGCTAGATGCTTATATAATGTCTTGTTCAGCATCAACACTGTAGTCCACAGACTAATGGGTTTACATCACAATGACTTTGTCCTTTTCTTAAATAAAGTCTATTGTTCAAGGTCCTAGTCAAATGTCTCAACACCGATTTCATGTAGTTGATTGTCCAATACTTTGGTTGCAAAACTCTTATATATTTGAAAGAGGTCATTCTAAAGTCTAGCCTATTATGCTAAGGATCAACCTTTCAGTTATCTCACAGTTGTGCTGGTAGTTTACGAGGAATTACAGTACTTTTAGGATTAGTGATTCAAGCTATCTGCCTTATTTTAATTTAGTTTCTGTTGGTCACAAGCTCTGGCATCCACAGCTCTAATTCACTCTCTGTTATCGTGTTCATAAAATCTGGGGGTTTTGGTTAAAAGAGTGCATTTGAATAAGTTACGGTCGGGGAATCGTCTTAACTACTAAGCCTAAAACAGAATTCAACATATTATCAAAATGTGACATGACTGTGATGTGAGATTACATGTATGTGATGTGCAGAATCCTGACCGCTGTCTCTTTGTTGCCTCTCCAGGTGCCCCTGGTTGACGAAGGTAATCTCTCCCGCTGTGCCGCTCTACAATGGCCTCGTCTTCCTCTTCGTGTTGGCCAACTTCAGCATGGCAACCTTCATGGACCCTGGCGTCTACCCCCGAGGTTAGTATGCATAAGTGTTGGGAAAATACTGAATGTACTCTTCCAACATGAGAGCAACATGATAACAAAGGTATCCCAACTGTAGCTGTGAACATGACAGGATGTGTGATTACCTAGAAGAGCATCAGGACTGTTTGAGGCAGATGATAGCTATGTGATTAACATGATGATTCAGCCTCTATGGAGACAGACATCAAGCATGCTCATTTCTGACATGGAGCTAATCTGAAGTAAACATTGAATACTGCTTTCTATTCCTCCATCTTGTGACTGTGTAACTCCCTCTCTTGGATATCAGCATGTGAAGGACACTGATCAGGAACTAGTTGATGCTCTGTATGTGATGACTGGTTTCATTCTGGAGAGGATCAGAAACACATGGATCCTGAGATTGAAGCTCAAGCCGGGTGACGAGGGATTATTAACATTTTTGAAATTTTGAGAAAAAGTCATAATTTTGAGAAAAAGTGAGAAAAACATCATTTTGAGAAAGTCCGAATTTTGAGAAAAATACAGTATTTTGAGGAAAAAACTTAATTTTGAGAAAGTCATTTTAGAAAAATTAATAATCCCTCCACCTTGTGACTGTGTAACTCCCTCTCTTGGATATCAGCATGTGAAGGACACTGCTCAGGAACTAGTTGATGCTCTGTATGTGATGACTGCTTCCATTCTGGAGAGGATCACAAATACATGGATCCTGAGATTGAAGCTCAAGCCGGTGACCAGTGATTATTAACATTTTTAAGTATTCGAAACATTTGAGATTTTGAGAAAAAGTCCAAATGTTTCAGATTTTGGGGGAAAAGTCATAATTTTGAGATTTTGGGAAAAAGTCATAATTTTGAGATTTTGAGAAACAGTCATAATTTTGAGGAAAAGTCATGATTCCTCCATCTTGTGACTGTGTATCTCCCTCTCTTGGATATCAGCATGTGAAGGAACTAGTTGATGCTCTGTATGTGATGACTGGTTCATTCTGGAGAGGATCACAAATACATGGATCCTGAGATTGAAGCTCAAGCCGGGGACGAGTGATTATTAACATTTTTGAGATTTTGAGAAAAAGTCATAATTTTGAGAAAAAGTGAGAAAACACCATCATTTTGATAAAGTCCGAATTTTGAGAAAAATACTGTATTTTGAGGAAAAAACTTAATTTTTTGAGAAAAAGTCATTTTTAGAAAAATTAATAATTCCTCCAACTTGTGACTGTGTAACCTCCTCTCTTGGATATCAGCATGTGAAGGACACTGCTCAGGGACTAGTTGTACCAGATGCTCTGTAATGTGATGACGACTTCCATTCTTCCAATAATAATATATAGCATTTGATTTATAACGGGCTTTTTATGGTACTCAAGACACTGTTACATGCAAAACAAATCCTAAAAACAACATTAAAACAACACCGCTTAAAATATATAACATACAACAATAATTACAGATTAAAAACAAGTACGCTTGTTAATGTAACAAATGAGTTCCTTATCTAACTTTATTCTAGGAAAAATCAACAGAAAAATCTGCAATATTTCCGACAAATCTTAAGATAATGGCGTTCTAATGTTTATGCACTGCACCGTGAGTACTCTCCTCCTTCTGAGCGTCACATATATCAAAGTGACCCTCCTTATGACTTACTCTATTATCCACATGAAGCCTTTTCCAGTCCTCAGGCTGCAGCGAAGGGATGATGATTGAACTCTTCCCCGGGGAGGTTTGTAATGCCCTTGTAAATGATAAGCACCTGTCTTCAGGAAGAGCTTCCTCTGCTCATAAAGGGGTAATAACCATTAGGTTGTGTAAAGCGCAGGTTATCTACCTCCACTGAGGTGACACACACACACACACACACACCCCGCTGTGTTTTATAGACTACTGAGGGGTGAAGAGCCTTCTGAGCGGCGGGTGTCATATCTCACCGGTAGCAGACCCTGCATTAAAGTTGTAATGGAAAAAAAGATGAAGAAATGACATGGCCATTATGTGACATCTGCTGAGTGAACCACTCCATCATCCAGACTGTAACACTGAGGATGAACGGCACTTTTCCATTCAGGTCATTGACGTACGGCACGGAGATTTTTGTCATTTTCTAACTTGGAGAAACTGCAAAATGAGGACGAGACAGAGAGATGAATGTGGCGTGTAAAGTTGATAATCCAGCGTCCCCATAATGCTTCTGTGTCGCTCAGTATTCACGACGCATTACAGCCATAATGTTAATGATATTCCTCATGACCTTTATGCAAGCAATTATCTTATCGGGGAGAGTGTAAATGATTTAAGTGTGTGTGTGTGTGTGTGTGTGTGTGTGTGTGTGTGTGTGTGTGTGTGTGTGTGTGTGTTGTGTGTGTGTGTGTGTGTGTGTGGTTGTGTGTGTGTTGTGTGTGTGTGTGTGTGTGTGTGTGTGTGTGTGTTTGTTGTGTGTGTGTGTGTGTGTGTGTGTGTGGTGTGTGTGTGTGTGTTGTGTGTGTGTGTGTGTTGTGTGTGTGTGTGTGTGTGTGTTGTGTGTGTGTGTTGTTGTGTGTGTGTGTGTGTGTGTGTGTGTGTGTTGTGTGTTTGTGTGTGTGTGTGTGTGTGGTGTGTGTGTGGTGGTGTGTGTGTGTGTGTGGCCTAGCATTACTATACTTGTGGGGACCCTACATCTGTTTTACACAGTCACGTGTGGGGAATTGCCTCCCTTATGGGGACAAAATGGAGGTCCCCATGAGGGGAACCATTACTTTTAGAGTGAAGACTTGGTTAGGGTTAGGTTAAGGTTAAGGGTAGGGTTACCGTTGAGGGTTTAAGGATAGGCATGTGTTAGTTATGGTTAAGGTTAGGATAAGTCTCCAGGAAATGCATGTAAGTCAATGTAATGTCCCCTGAAGTGATCAGATCTGATGTTTGTGTGTTGGATTGGTCGATCAGTTTGAAGAGACTTGAAAGCCATATTAACAATCTGTGCTGATAAAACTGTTTATTTCTGAGCTCTACCTGTTTCTCTCTCTCCTTCTTTCTCTGCTTGTGTGTGTGTTCGGCTTACCTGGATCTCCCGGCAGTTATTATTGCACTGTGAAATGATTTGTCTCTGCTTGCAGCTGTGTGTACCTTGTCTGAAAGAGCATCGGCTGAAAGACTTGTTATTTTCCACCGTCGCTCCTAAGAAAAAGCTCTAAGTGGCAGGAAGGTGGTCCCGAGTACAAAGCCTTTCAGAAACAGCTTGATTTACTGCAGAGTCGCACAAAGGGTGCTTGGAAAAACATTTGTATTTTACCTGTGATGGAATAAATACAATAGGGTATGACACAATAGCATACGATGCAATACAATATGTTACGACACAATAGGATACGATGCAATACTGTGTGATAATGTAGCATGCGAATACAATACGGTACGATGCGATAAAATAGGATATGATACAATATGATACGATACAATGTGATACGATGCAGTGGTTCAGTCTGTAGGGGATTGGACTTTGGACCGAAGGGTCGCCGGTTCACGTCCCGATTGGACCAAAAAATACGGAATGTGGACTGGTACTGGAGAGGAGCCAGTTCACATCCTTGAGCAAGGCACCTAACCCCCAACTGCTCACTGGCGACGGCTAGACGGCTGCCTCCGCTCTGACCTCTCAACTGCATGTGTGCATATATATATATATATATATATTATTGCCAATGCCGTTTACGCTGTATATATTCATCTGTTTATAGCCTATTTATAATTATTCTACTTTTAAAATGCCATGTATAATTATTCTCATTATGTAGACGCCCTGCACTGCTATTTTGCACTTCTGGTCAGATGCCTAAACTTACATTTCGTCACGAGTACATGTACTATGTAATGACAAAGTTGAATCTGAATCTGAATAATGTATAACTGTGTGTGTATTTGTATGTGCATGTTGTAAAAAGTGTGTACTGTATATAAACCGTATACTGTATATAAAAACGCATGTGGAAACTGAATTTCCCCCTCCATCTTCTTCTTCTTCTTGATACAATATAATAGGATACGATACAATAAGGTACGATACTATTGGATATAATATGGTACATTGCGATCCGATACGATACGACCAATCTGCAGCTCCATCAACAAGATCAAATATTAAGACAAGACACAGAATCACTGAGGACAATATGTTTAAGGCTCTTTGACATACATTTCAACCAGGATTTATACTCCGTATTTAATTTTGGAATTGACTTCAAGGAAGCTGTATCTTCAATTTGATGATAGTGGAATGATATTCGCTGCTAAGGAGGATAGTAGTAGTATTGATCTACTCCCCAAATGGTCTAAGAAAGAAAGGCAGCAGCTCCGTCAGGGTTACAGATTTAATTCCTATAAAGTAATCTTCCATTCTGATCATGTCTGTGGGAATTTAAACCAATCAGTTTACAGTGTGCTTTTAATCCATCTTTATATTAAAGGCATGAAAAAGTCACATCTATAAAGATTTCTCTCACAGATCACAGCGGGGGAACATTTGAATTTAACGTGCATCTCCCTGTGGTCTCTGTCAAATTGATTCTAAATCATAACCATACTTTTCTCTGTTTGTCAGAGGTGGGAAGTAGTGGAGTACAAATACTTCGTCACACATTTTTCTGGTATCAGTACTTTACTCCACTACTTATTTCTCTGACGACTTTTTACTTTGACTTCTTACATTTGAACAAATACCTGTACTTTCTACTTCTTACATTTTGAACTCAAATACCTGTACTTTCTACTTCTTACATGTTGAACCCAAATACCTGTACTTTCTACTTCTCATGTTGAACCAAATACCTGTACTTTCTACTTCTTACATGTTGAACACAAATACCTGTACTTTCTACTTCTTACATGTTGAACCCAAATACCTGTACTTTCTACTTCTTACATGTTGAACACAAATACCTGTACTTTCTACTTCTTACATTTTGAACACAAATACCTGTACTTTCTACTTCTTACATGTTGAACCCAAATACCTGTACTTTCTACTTCTTCATGTTGAACACAAATACCTGTACTTTCTACTTCTCACATGTTGAACACAAATACCTGTACTTTCTACTTCTTACATGTTGAACTCAAATACCTGTACTTTCTACTTCTTACATGTTGAACCAAATACTGTACTTTCTACTTCTCATGTTGAACACAAATACCTGTACTTTCTACTTCTTACATGTTGAACCAAATACCTGTACTTTCTACTTCTTACATGTTGAACCCAAATACCTGTACTTTCTACTTCTTACATGTTGAACACAAATACTGTACTTTCTACTTCTACATTTTGAACTCAAATACCTGTACTTTCTACTTCTTACATGTTGAACCAAATACCTGTACTTTCTACTTCTTACATGTTGAACCCAAATACCTGTACTTTCTACTTCTCACATGTTGAACACAAATACCTATACTTTCTACTTCTGACATGTTGAACACAAATACCTGTACTTTCTACTTCTTACATGTTGAACACAAATAGCTGTACTTTCTACTTCTTACATGTTGAACCAAATACCTGTACTTTCTACTTCTTACATGTTGAACACAAATAGCTGTACTTTCTACTTCTTACATGTTGAACTCAAATACCTGTACTTTCTACTTCTTACATGTTGAACACAAATACCTATACTTTCTACTTCTGACATGTTGAACCCAAATACCTGTACTTTCTACTTCTTCATGTTGAACACAAATACCTGTACTTTCTACTTCTTACATGTTGAACACAAATACCTGTACTTTCTACTTCTTACATTTGAACTCAAATACCTGTACTTTCTACTCTGACATGTTGAACACAAATACCTGTACTTTCTACTTCTTACATGTTGAACACAAATACCTGTACTTTCTACTTCTTACACTTTGAACTCAAATACCTGTACTTTCTACTTCTCACATTTTCATTTCAAACCTTTATTTAGACAGATAGGTCCCTTGAGATCATGGATCTCTTTACAAGGGAGACCTGCATCAATTAGTTCCACATGAAACATAAAAACAAAACAATAGAGGACATCATATTTACATATTCACCAACACTTACAAACCCCATAGTGTCATAAAGCATTTCGTGCAGACGTGCCTTAAAAACATTCAGAGAAACAAAATTGCACAATTTCAATTTGGACTGTAGGCTGTTCCAAGCAAGTGGAGCTGCGCACATAAAAGCTGTCTTACCTAAGACAGTCCTCACTCTTGGTACATCTAATAAGACTACATCCTGTGCTCTCAGACATAGCTGCTTGCAACTTTCTGCTTTACCAGAGAACAGATGTAATACGGGAGTTTGCCCAACATAGCTTTATAAATAAAAGTGTACCAGTGACTGAGCCTCCGTACAGAGAGTGATGGTAAACCTGCCTTGGTATACAGGGTACAGTGATGTGTAAGCGTTTTACAATTTGTGACAAATCTCAGAGCGCTGTGATACGCAGCATCCAATTTGCTCAGGTAATAGGGTGCATTCATATACATCAAATCACCATAGTCCAGCACAGGTAAAAAGGTCACGGAGCCTTTTCCTGGCCTCAAGCGAGAAACAGGACTTGTTTCTGAAAAAGAAACCTAGTCTAACCCTCAGCTTTTTAAGCAGGTTATTGACATGA